>OY747706.1:34146529-34529029 GCA_963556495.2 Valencia hispanica
CTCTTTTCACCTTTAAAAGTATGTTACCTTTTCACATTTTTAATAGTAAGTCTGGGAAATTTAGGATTTGGGTCACATATTAGCACTTGAATGTATTTTTTTCCCATTGGAGGTAGATTTAAGAAAAATCCCTGCAGAAAACATATAAAGACAAAAACCATACGCAAAGTCCTTGGGTTGAAGACGAGATAAACTCAACGAGGTAAAGCGTAATCTACTCTAAAAGTGAAACTGTAACATGTAATTTTTAAAAACATAAACGTTTTTGGGTGTTCAAGAAGTAAAACAAATTTTCCAAGGAAACCAAAAAGCTCAGAAATTAACAAATTACCATCTATTTTTAAATCAAAGCCAAAAAGTTCAATTCAATTTGCTTGTGGTTACTGCAAGAACAAATCTGTGTTTCTTTACAGTATTTTTTTTTTCCAAATACTTGGTTTGCTTCGGAACATCATTGTGCCTGGTGTCAATACACAAAGGAGAGTTCTCTGGCTAGTGTGTTACTATAAAAAATTAAAAACTGTGTGTGTGTGTGTGAACAACATGCCAATAGTGTTTTATATGATTGTTTATGCACAGTGCTAAGAAAAAAAGAAAGACATTTAAACTGCTTTAGAGACCCTATTTAATTGCTCTTATGGTTTCTATTATTATGATGCTGTGACTGGACGTTGCTAAGGGGGTTCACATGTAAATATAAAAAGTGACTTAGAAATATTTTTGTTCCTAATAATATTCATCTTAATTAGAATTTAGGAACAGAAAGTGTCCAATCTGCACTAAAAGCAGAAAAAAAACCTCAAAAAAACCCCCACAATGTTGGACTAGACTTTTAAAATCAATATTTTTCTTCTGTGGTTTGTATTATTCACGCAAAGGTTTTAGCAGAGAGTAATTTCTTCATGCAAAGCATTTTATTATGTCGCAATGTCTAAGAGTGTGCTAAATGTTTCTCACCTTAAATAGAACCAGACTAAAATCAGCAAAAAAAAAAAAGGTTTTCAATGACTGAATATAAATGGCTTTTAATAAAGCAATTTCAAAACCTGCTGACATTGTGTCTTTCTCCTGAAGGAACTGTGATTAAATAAAGTATTAAGATCTATTGGATAAGACTGCTGACCGTTTCATTTTGCAGGTCTACACTGGCAATGTGCTGACTTATATGTTAGGCTGATACTAAGCCTTAAAACTGTTTCATTATAATCCGCTAACATATAAACTAATGTTTTTTTAATAATATATATTAACTGCACATTTTATATTTACTTGAAATACAACTTTAAAGTCCTCTGAATTTAACTGGAAAAGTCAAAAGTCTACTCTAATAAACTGTATTTGACAACTTTAGATATTTTGAATCTTCTTAAACCAGTGACATACAGTACTATTATGCAATCTATATTTATAACTTCCTTTACCTCAGGGGTGCCCAACTCTAGTCCTGGAGTTTAGATGCATCCCTTCTCAAACACACCTGAATCAAATGAATGGCTTGTTACAGGCTGCAGAACTCCATGGCCTGTTGATGAAGGAATTAAGCTATTTGGTCCAGGTGTGTTGGAGCAAGGATGCTTCCAAAAGTTGCAGGATATTTATTCTCAAGGCTTGAGACTAGAGGACCTCTGTTGGAATGCATAAAATGGGGAGAAATGGAATATAATCAGTCAATTATAGGAGGACTCACGTGTTTCCCCCCCACACTCAATACAAACGAGTGAATGGAGGAACAGTGATCCGGTTCTCCTGTGGTCATTTTCCCTTTATTATCTCCTTTTCTAAGGTAAATATTGGGATAAAGCCTTAAAGAGAATGGTGTGTGGATGTTTATAGTGCTGTATGAATGTGTTAGGGTTGTTTTGCATCATAGAGTTGTGCGTTTTGATTGTATGTTGTTTAAGGATTATGAAGCTAACTCGTTTATTAGTATTGCTATCAGCTGAAGACCTCGCGCTCCCGTTGTGGCGGCTAGCGGTTTGACTTTGTTAAATGAGAGTAATGCACTGCCATGCTTAGGATTGTTGTGGAGTCAGTACCAAAAGTATGTCTGATTGATTTACTTCGACTGTAAAATCCTTTTTTCATGCTTAGAAGATTAGTTAAATATAACTTAAAAAAATCCAGAGTGAAAAATGCTAAAAGTTATACTATCTAGCAATTCTTTAAATATTTCCAATTCAGTTCATTTATATAGTGCCAATTCACAACAGATGTCATCTCAAGGCACTTAACAAGAAGTCATTTCAATACATTTATACAAACATTCCAATCAGTTAAAAAGTTTCCTATTTAAGGAATCCCAGCAGATTGCGTCAGTCATTGGCGTGAGGTTGGGCAGACTTTCCAACCACAGCAATCCTTCAGCAATCCCTCATACTGAGCAAGCATGTAACGACGGTGGAGAGGAAAAACTCCCCTTTAACAGGAAGAAACCTCCAACAGAACCAGGCTCAGTAGGAGCGGCCATCTGCCACGACCGTCTGGGGGTTTGAGAAGACAGAGCAGAAACACAGAAGGAACAGAATATCTGATATAAGAGAACTTTCTATGTTACAGAAAGTAAAAAGTTGATAACAGGACACAGTGGATGTTCAGCCACTGGGAGCATCATCACAGTCGATGCCCCCCGTCCAACAGGGCATTGCAGCCAAGCAGGATACCAGACCAGGTATATCTTCTATGGAGAGAAAAACACTGAGAGAACACAAAGTTAACAGTCGAAATAACAGAATGTACTGTAATACAACTGGAGAGTCGTAGGAGAAAAGGAAGTAGCAGAGTGAAGAAAAATTGTAAGTCTGTCCTCCAGCAGTCTAATATGAATACCTAATATGAAACCTTTATTTTGGTAGTGTTTAAAAACACAGTAAAAAATTTTTTTATTTTTTTTTAGTAAGATAGAAATTTCAATTCTGAGGACAAGCAATGCTCGTATGTTCAGTATTTATTTGTTAATCCAGAGAGGCAAGAGCCAAGGGGGTGATGTAAAAATGGTGTAACACAAAGGGAGCTGACTGGGTTGAGATGGAGAATCAGAGTTGTCACACTACCTCGTTACAAGCATTGATTTTTTTCTTCTTTAAAAACTACTACTCCCAAAGTCAAAAATCTTGTAGTCTCTCATACTGTTAACATTTTGAATCAAATTAGAAAATATTTTAAATGGCAAGATATTTCAGTATTAACCCCAATTAAAGTGTAACTGAACCCCATGAAAAGCCTAACCCCGCCCCCAGACAACATTTGAAAAATTCTACAAAGTGGGCGGTGCCAGGAAGCACGGAGGGGTATGGCCAACTATGGAGGATGAGCGGAGGGGGGAACATGGGGGTGTGTTCAGGAGGACAGTGACAGCTCGCTTAATCTTTTTTTTTTTTTTTTTTCAGCTCGCTTAATCTGACACTGAAACATGGACAGTGACTAAAGCGACGTTGGCAGTTTTGCGACTCATCGATCTGATCAACTTTCATCTGTTTTGAACGTTAGCCTATGTTAGCATCACCACTCAAAGGCTGGTCTCCTCCTGTCTCCCTCTGCCTCAGCAGCACCAGGCTCGGGCGGCGCTGATTCGGCGCCCTGAGCCAGCTGATCTCCTCTGCCGTTATCAGAGTTAGAGGAGGTAGAGGGAGGCTTTATGGAGCCCAGCGGCCGCGAGCCGCTGGCTCGGGGCGCTGAGTCGGCGCTGCCCGAGGCTGGCGCTGCTGCTGAGGGAGAGAGAGACAGGATGGGTCCGGTCTCTGAGTGGTGATGCTAACGTTCAAAACAGTATGTTAGCCATGCTAACTAAGTGCTAATGTGATAATAATGGTAACATGAAAAATGCAATCCAACAACTCCAAACTCCCCACGAGGCCGGTATGTCTGGTCGTTTTATACCCAAACCCACGGGGCGTGTCTGTGAGACCATGGCTGCTGTGACACAGTCGATGTGAGGTTGCTTTTTCTCAGTGGAAAGTCAAAGGAATACATTCGATACAGGATTTATTTATTGAAAATGTGTCTGCATCTTTTGATCAGTTACGTCAGAAATATCAAATTGCTAATTAGGGCTGGGCGATATATCGAATATACTCGATATATCGCGGCTTGTAGTCTGTGCGATGTAGAAAATGACTATATCCTGAAACTCGCGGACATTTTGTTCTTCCTTTTTTTTCCCTCGTCCTGTCCAGGATCGAAGCAAGCATAATGATTATCTATCTATGTTGTGCCGAGCAGTGCCAAGAGGAGCTTTATGAATGATAAGGCTCCCCTTGATAACCTAAATTAAGCTTATTTTATTTTTTATGCTTGTTTGTAGATTAACTTTTACAAACTCGCGGACATTTAACTCCAGGCTTCTCACACTCTTTCTCGTCTTTCCTTCTCACAGAGAGACAAAACAAACGCACCTAATAACAAACGTCAGTCCATCGTGCATGCAACGTCATAAGCCTTCAATCAGCAGAAAGGTAGCGGCAACAAGTACTAACAGTTAAACATGGAGGACGACAAATTAATGAAGAAAAAAAACAGCATAGGATCCATCGTCTGGCGGTGGTTTGGTTTCAAGAAGGAAGATGTTGAACAAACAACAGTGATATGCAAAATATGTCGCAAAAGCGTCGCATCAAAATGTAGCAGTACATCAAATTCACCATTTGAGAAACCACCCGCTAGAAAATGAAGAGTTCTTGAATCTCCGCACGGCAACATCTCAGAGCGGTGCAATATCAAAGAAAATGCAGAAGCAACCAGCACTCACGCAACTGAGTCTGGCTTCTTCCATTTCCAGATCAACACCGTACGACAAAAACAGAAGGAGATAACGTGCGCGGTAACCCAACACATCGCGAAAGATATGGCCCCGGTGAATGTGGTTGAAAAGCCCGGGTTCAGAAAGCTCATCAACACACTTGACCCAAGATATAATCTGCCGGGTCGCAAATATTTTGCAGAGAAAGCGCTGCCTGAGTTGTACATTCAAGTGAGGGAAGAGCTGGCCAGTTAGCTTGTAAACGTGACCCACTTCTCAACAACTGCCAACATATGGAGCAGCCGAACATGTGAGCCATACCTCAGTTTGACGGTCCACTATATAGAGAATTGGGAGCTTCAGACGAGCTTTCTTCCTGAGGATCACACTGGCGGGATCATCGCACAAGGCCTGCAAGATGCTCTCATGTCCTGGAATTTAAATGAAGCTCGTCAGGTGTGCATCACCACGGATAACGGCGCTAACCTCATCAAAGCTGTGAGCCTGAACCACTGGACACGTCTACAGTGTTTTGGCCATCGCCTGACTCTTGCAATTGGTGAGTGTTCACCACTGTGATAAAATAGTAATTATCTTTATTAATATATGAGCAATGTTTTAATGGCCTACTGCATGGTCATAACACTGAACTTAATAATCTTATATATATGCAATTAGTGTGAGAGAGCATGCGCAGCACCAACTGAATGAAATTGAAAAGTACAGCAATGTGCAAAAATAGCTGCAAGATTTGTGAACTGCTGCGACCACAGAAGGAGGTCCAGCGTACAGGAAGGAGAGACATAAACCATCCCCTCCTGATGGACATAATTTACTTTTGTACATATTGAACAATTTATTATTATTTCATATTCCTGTATTTTATGTTAAGACATTTATCCATGCTTCTTGTTGATGATGATGCTATGGCAATCTTAAAATATGTTTCCCATGCCAATACAGCTGTATTGAATTGAGAGAGAGAGGGAGAGAGAGATTTTTCTAAAAAGTACATACTGTACTACTAGCTTAGACACCTTAGAGTTTTTATAGTCTTACATGTTCTTTCTTTTTCTACATTAGTGTGTCAGTAGACTGCTCTTTATTGTGCATTTTTTATATTTTGAAACTGATATTTTTTGATAGCATCTTCACTTTTACACAGTACTATATAAATAAATAATTACCAAGAATTAGTTTGGTGTTAGGCTGAGTGGATTTCTTCACAATAACTATACCCTTTTAAATTATTATAACATTTTTAACATTTTAAACATTTATAACATTATTATAGTTTTCATTCTCAGAAAGAAGCATGAAGGACCCCTGCATTGACCATGCTGTTGCTGTGTGCAAGAAGGTAGTGAGCAGCTTCTCTTTCAGTTGGAAGAGGAGAGACCTGGCCACAGCGCAGCAAGAGCTGAATCTCCCTGCACACCAGCTCATCAGTGAGTCTCCTACCAGGTGGGGATCCAGAGAGAAGATGATTGAGCGGGTACTGGAGCAGGAGCAAGCTATTTCTCAAGTCTTAGCTGCAGACAAGAAAACCCGGCATCTCGTTCTCACCTGGCAAGACCTAGAAGTTCTGGAGTCAGTGCACAAGGCTCTCAAACCTCTCCTGGAATTCACCGACGCTCTATCCGGTGAGAGCTATGTCACAGTGTCCTATGTTAAGCCTGTTCTCCATCTCTTCCAGTCCAGCATCTTGGCACGTCGGGAGGATGACACCCCACTGACCCAGTCTATCAAAGCCTCCATCCTGGATTACCAGAGGGAGAAGTATTCTGATCCTTCCACTAACAACTTGCCGGACATGGAAGGCTTAGTGGATCCCAGGTTCAAGATATCATACTGCACACAAAAAAGGTGGAGGACATCAAGAGCAGAGCCAAAACCGAGATGGAGGCAATGCTCTATGAGACTGACCATGGCACAGCAGAGTTGGCTGCTTCACTGCCTCAAGATGCAACAACGGTAACACAGCCAGAAGAGCCACTAAGGAAGAAATCCCTGGGCAGCTTCTTTAAAAGTGCAGCAACATCTTCCGCCACACTGTCGCAGAGAGAGCTTATTGAAAAAGAGTTGTCTGCCTACTTGCAGTCTGTTAATGTTGACAGTGAAGCAAATCTATTGCAGTGTTGGAACGACCATGAGGAAATGTTCCCAAACCTGAAAAATGTGGCAAAAAAAATATCTGTGTGTCTGCCACCAGTTCCCCATCGGAAAGGGTATTTAGTACCAGTGGTAATATAGTTACATGCCCACGAGCATCTCTCAAACCAGATGCCGTTGATAGGCTTGTCTTTTTGGCACAAAACCTCTAAACAACCTGGTATTCACTGGTTGTTGTTACAAAGGCACAACATAGCATGCACAAAATACATCTACATATTTTTTTACTTTTTATTTGTGCCATATATTTCATACAGAAGAAACCAAAACTAAAGCTGCAAACTTTTCCATAATGGACCTGATTCACCTTTAGTGAATTGTTTTATGTTTAGGTATTGTGTTTAAAACCATAAGATTGTTTATTAAAAAACTAAAAGGAGAGTCCTTTTTATTAATACACTTTTCTTTTCTACCATTTGATTTCCTATTATGCAGCTATTTTTTATTTTACTGATATTGAAATTACCTGTGACATCCTGCACAAAAGCACATTATATATATATATATTTTTAAATATCCTAGTGGCATTATGCACAACAGGTGCACTTAAATTTAGTGTTGTTTGAAATGTCATCTTAATGACAACATACACAAAAGGGCACTTTATTTGTTTTAAAATATTGTAGTGGCATTATGTACAAAAAGTGCACTTTAATTTTGTGTTTTGAAATGCCATGTGAGTTACAGCATGCACAAACGTGCACTAATGTCTTGTTTTGAAATGTCTCTGGGACAATTTTGCACAAAACATGCTCTTTCTGTTGACAATTTTATTTTTGTGCCACTCACTGTTTAATAAATACAGTTATGTTAACTTTGACTTAGTTGTGATATCCCCTTTTTTGCATGAACGTTTAAAATTAGCATATATTAATAGAGTATGAACGAGAATGTTTTAATGTAGACATATAGAATCATACTGGTGTGATTGTATGCATCAAAGTGTTAATTTAAGGCTAAGGCAAAATATCGAGCTATATAGTGTATCGTGACATGGCCTAAAAATATTGCAGTATTTATAAAAGGCCATATCGCCCAGCCCTATTGCTAATGCAGATTTTTTTTAAATATTTACAAATCCGTAGTTTTGTTAAATCAATGTTCCCATCTTTTCCTCGTCAGCCTCCCAGCTCAGACATGAATACTATACTTTTAAAAGAGCCGTTGAAAAAAGGGTCCATTTCCAAAAGATGTAACGAACTGTCAGGAATGGAACATATGCCTTCACTCGATCATTTGAAGGAAGCATGGCAACAGGACATTGGAATAAACATCACTGAATCTCAATGGACTAAAGCTCAGGACAAACGTCCACTCATCTTCAATCTGTGCTTGTCACGGACTGCTTCAGTTCAAATTTCTGCACAGACTACATCTTTCCAAAGTACGACTCTCTAAAATGTTTCATGGGGTGAACACAGCTTCCGACCGGTGCGGTCAGGAACAGGCTTCACTGGCTCACACATTTTGGAGCTGTCCTAACGTAACCGCTTACTGGACTAACATTTTTAGATTGTTGTCTGATGTTTGTGGAACACACTTAGACCCTGACCCTGTGCACTATTTGGAGTACCCCCAGTAACAGCCAACCTTACAAACAAGCAGAGAACAGTTATTGAGTTTGTGTCGGTGCTAGCTAGAAGACTGATCATACTACATTGGAATAACAAAAACTATCCAACCTTTATTAATTTATTACATGATATAATGAAACGCATCCAATTGGAAAAAATCTAATTTGAACCAAAAGGAAAGATAGATAATTTTCATCTCGTATGGGATTGGTTTCTGGGGCACTGGGACAAATTCAAATTTAAACAAATGTGAATATTTTATTTATTTTAGATGGCCTTAAAATGTTGACCCTCAATACAAACGAGTGAATGGAGGAACAGTGATCCGGTTCTCCTGTGGTCATTTTCCCTTTATTATCTCATTTTTAAGGGGTAACATTAGCAGCAAAACAAAGCAGCAACTACCATTGCAACAAGCAGGCCTTCAACGTAGGTATGTTATTACCAGTTCAGAGCTCTGAATCAAAATTAAACATATTAATTCAACTGGTACAAATTACAGAACTCAAAACAGTCACAAACATCTTCCTGAAACTGCCAGTGCAAAAATATTAAAGCACCCTCATCACTACTTTCTAAGTTTCTTCTAACAAATTTCTCACAGGTTTGAAACCCCATAGAAAAAGTTAATTAAAAGGTGCGTCTCAGTAAGACCTGGTTGACACGGCAGGATTTTCAAGGCAAGAGTTTCAGACCGCACACACACTGATAAAAAAATCACGGAAAATCCTGTTTTGTTCCTACAGTGTGTGCAGCTGTACAGCAATGACGAGACATCACACACTAACCGATTTTACTCACAAACATTCCCAGTTCAGACAGGATATGATAGTCAATTCAATTAAAAATTACTTTATTAATCCCAAAGGGAAATTTAATGTTTTTGTAACTCATTACTGAAGTTTCTTCAAAGATTTGTTGTAGATTCTGATGGCTCGGTGTAGGGATGATCTCCTGTAGCGCTCTGCAGATCTGAAGAAGCCTCTGACTGAAGATGCTCTGTAGTTGTATGACAGTCTGATGTAGAGGATGCAAAGTTGTCCATAATGTTCATGTTATGAAGAACTTTTTTTGCACCCTAATCTCCAGAGGGTCCTCAGCATCCAACTTGTTTGCCATCAATCTCACATTGCCCATCATGATTGATGGAGATGGTTTGAAATGCCTCCTTTTTTTCTCTCCTCTTCTCCTTGGCTCTGGATTCATGCCGTCTCCTTTTCAACTCATCAGGGTTTTGTGGCTCCAGTTGAGGTATTATTTGAGCTTTTGTGGTGTTAATCAGCTGCCCCCAGTTGTAAACCACCTTGTTGCCATGGTTATACATCATAACAAATGTAAAAAAAATAAAAAGTATCAGAAAAAATCCTTCCAGCTGCACAGCATTCAAAACCAGAGAGAACAGTTGTCCACAAAAACAATGTTTCTACCAGAAATGGAGGAATGAAAGTTTAAAAAAAGAAAAAAATCAGAACAAAAGTAACAGACCTAGTCAAGCATGCTGCCACCTTGAGTGGTGCAATTCTGATGACTAAAGTCAAAGGAGTAAATAAATATGAATGCCGATGAGGCACTGGGAATAACTTGTGGACTAGTTAACAGAGAAATTTTTTTTATCCTGGCGTTGGATAAAGGAATGGACACAACAGGAGCAGGGGCAATAATTTCTATGCAAAGATATGGAGGTGAATAATGTTTTTTTTCACAAATCAAGATTTCAGTGAGCAAAACTCCACAACTTCTCATTCTAGAAGCACATGCCAATGTCACAAACCTATGTCACCAAAAAGCATACGCCAGTAGAAGCTAGGGCTGGGCAATATATCAATTATATCGATTTATCAAATTTTTCTATTTATAAAAATAACATTTTTGGAATATCAAGAAAATTGAGGTAAAAAAAAAATTACCAGTGCATTTGTTGGGTTTCCATAGTATAAAGTGATGTCAGCCCGCCCTAGCCTTCCATCTTGTTTTTCAGGCATGCATTTATTTGGATTTTGAATTCAATTCAACTACAAGAAGGGATGTGTGGGAGCCAATTAGTGCTCTAATATAAAAGACGAAATAGGATGCCGATGGGTGTGTGTTTGGCCAGAAAAGGGTAAATTGGTTTTGAACGCTTTTGTGGCACATGCTGTCAAATGCAATGTATCCCATTTGTTTGACATTTCAGTGGAAAGAAATGAGTGGAGCAAATAAATCAGATATACTTTTTTAACTGGAATGGACAGCGTTGGGACAGTTTTATCATACCATACAAGCCAAAATAAAGCGTGTCAGACATAATGGTTTTAAACAGTCTAGTGGCTTTAAGCATTGGCTTAGCCTCTACAGGATGATTGAAATAAAAGCAAGTAATAAAAAACGTTTTCTGTCATTTATAATGTATTTTTAAGAATAGAAAAAGAGAACAAAATCAATTTATATGAAAAAAAAAATCAGAGATTGTATTTTTAATACATATCGCCCAGCCCTACCCTCCTTTAATTTTACTGAAACAGTTATACAATGTGAAATAATATGTTCAACTTTTAATAATAAATCTTTTAATCAAACATAACTTTCTTTTTTTTTTTTTTTTTCTTTCTTCTTCTTTCTCTTTCTTTCTTTTTTCTTGTTAAGCAATCTAGCAAAAACTAACATTTTCTGAATCTAAAGCTGACCGTTTCTTGTTAATATTGGACAACCCAGAGCATCCTCTTCATAGGACTATGCTACAACAATAGAGTGTATTCTGTTAGAGGCTTCTTTAGTTTCGCTGCAACACAGACTGCTACAGGAGATTCTTCCTGCCCACAGCCATCAGGATTTACAACAACTCCTTGAATAGTGAAATAGTATCTGGAGCATCTCTCTGCACTTTCCTCGACAAGCAACTATGGATATGGTCAGCTGGTTTCTGAATGCAATTGATCAAATGTTTTCCACCTATATATGGGTAAGTGGGAACCTGCCTGCCCTGCCGGCACATACGCATCAGGATATACGATGGAGTAAGTGGAAGATCTTCTGTCGCTGATGTCCGTGGCGGACGTGGAAGATAGCTTCATAATTGGATTCATGATAATCGGGTTTCTGCTGTTTGGCTTGGGCGGATTCCTGATGTATTGCAAAGATAAGGAAGCGGTCGGAACTAATTGGCAAACGTTTACAGCTTCACAAAGGATTGTGCCGAACTAAAAACACTCAGACTAATGTGCTGAACGAGCAAAATTCAATATCGTATCAAATACTCAATTCAATATCGATTCATCAAATCCTATTTATTTTCAAATCCTATGAATCAATTGAGCCCAGTGGCTGCGCTGTGGGCAACACTTGAAAGTGAATTTCCCCACGGAGATTATTAAAGAATTTCTTATCTTATTAGCTATAACAACATTTCTCTCTGGAATCAATAAAATATTTTTGAATTGACTTTTTCTGAACAGTAGAGGAAATATTTATCAACACCGGAATGAGTGGGCAAATGGTTTGACACAGAACCTTTATGTTACTCTCTGGTTTCCCCTGTTAATTTCAGGTTTACATGTAAAGTCAATGCAGAAGCGTGCTGACGTGCGTCAGGATGTCTGCATCACGTCAGAAGTGGATTTGCGTCGCGAAAGCGCATTTCTGTTTCATTCACGCATCAGAATCGTGCAAATGAGCCGTTTGACGCATGTCAGAAAATACGCGCGTCATTGTATGTGGTGCATTTTGTGCATTCGCGTGTCAAGAGGGTTTTTGCGTCTGCCACTTAAGTTGAAAAATCTGAACTTCGGCGTCAATTCGCGCCGCGTCAACCAATCAGGAGCCTGGTGAAGTGGTGTCACGTGATGCTGTGACCCAGTTCAGGGGGTCAGATCCGGCCAAAGCCATTTATTCGACATGGAGGAAAGAGTCCATGCTGTGGCTAATCACCCCGAGCTACACGACACCAGCTGCTTTCTCTACAGAGACAAGAAAAAGGAGCTCGCTTGGAGGAATATAAGTGAGGAGATGCGGCAACCTGGTAAGTTCATTTCACTTTTGAAACTTTGACTTATATTTTTTTTGACTGACCCTGAGGACCCAGCAAAAGCCAGCAAGCCCGCTTACTGTCCTGCTATTTTACAATTATTTTCCCACTGATGTAAAAATACTTTTCCGCTAACAAGACAATCTGTTTATTCAAAGGACTTCTGCAGAAAACTACTTCCTCCCACAAGTTGTGTATTTCCGGCTTGCCCAGTTCGATTTGGATGCGCGTTGAGGTGCGAATGTTCAAGCATTCAACTTTGGCGTGCAGCGCGTTTTTGATACTTTTGTGTGAACGCACCGTGGGGCTTGAGAGTGGTGTTGGGATCCTGCCGCTTTAGGTCGGCCTCTCAGCGCATGTTAAATCCCACAAAACATTCCATGAACTCTTTCATACGCATAAATAAAGCTGTTTGCAACAGTTACTGAAACAGTTATACAATGTGAAATAATATGTTCAACTTTTAATAATAATTCTTTTAATCAAACATAACTTTCTGATATCTTCATATAGTACCAGGAAATATTAAATACTGACAAAAACAATCATTTGTTTTATATCGTGATATATATCGATATAGACTGATATGAAAAATCTTCTGCACTTTCGGCTTGTCCCTTCAGGAGTCGCCACAGCGAATCATCTGTCTCCATTTATTCCTATCGTCTGCATCCTCTGCCCCACTAACTTCATGTCTTCTTTCACCACATCCATACATCTCCTTTTTGGTCTTCCTCTCTGCCTTCTGCCTGGTGGATCCAACTTCAGCATCGTTCGATCAATATAATCGTCGTCTCTCCTTTGAACATGTCCAAACCATCTCAGTCTAGCCTCTCTGACTTTATCTCCAAAACATCTAACATGAGCTGTCCCTCTAACGCACTCATTCCTGATGCACTCCATCCTCATCACTCCCAAAGAGAATCCTAACATCTTGAGTTCTGCAACTTCCGGTTTTGCGTCCTGTCTATTCTTTATTGGTACTGTCTCTAAACCATACAACATTGCTGGTGTCACTACTGTCTTGTACCTCTTTCCTTTAATTCTTGCTGAAACCCTTTCCTCACACCTGACACTTTTGTCTACCCATTCCAACCCGCTTGCACACACTTCTTGACCTCTTTTCCAAACTCTCTGTTGCCCTGGACCGCTGACTCTAAGTCTTTAAAGTCTTTTACCTTCTTTACTTCTACCCCCTGTAACTTCATCTTTCCACTTGTGTCTCGCTCATTTTCACAGAGGTATTGTGTCTTGCTATGACTAATCTTCATTCCTCTGTTTTTCTGTGCATGCCTGCACCTCTCTAGCTTTTCCTCTACCTGGACCCTGCACTCACCGCAGATCACAATGTCATCTGGAAACATTATAGTCCATGGAGACTCCTGTCTAACATCATCTGTCAGCCTTTCCATCACCAAACCAAGCAAGAAGGGGCTTAAAGCCAAACCTTGATGCAGTCCCACCTCTACCTTGAACCCCTCTGTCTGTCAGAAACTACGCAGGCGACAGAGTAGTTTCACTTTGTTTACTGAAGTTTACGCACTCAAATGCAGGAACTGGATTCAGGAGAATACAGAGGCTGATGAGACTGGCAAGGCTGGCAGAGATCTGGAAGCGAGACAGACAGAGTGGAAGGCAGAGTGACATGGCGACATATGAAGATGGAGTTCTGGGCTGGGGGACCAGATGTCAGAATGAGAAGGTGAGTGATGGCTTCTTAAATATGATGTCTTGGCCAATGAAGAAGAAGACTGCAGATGACCACAGGTGAAAGTGGTTGGAGTTGATGAATCCCTGACAAAGCCACTCCCCATGCCTGGCTCCTGGGTGACGACGATGGAAGTCGGTGAAGAGGGATTTGTCGATTAAGCTTTTGGTGAGTTCCCAGGAACATTCTGGGGCTGTATCCCTCCCAATCCACCATATACTGAAAACCTTGCCCTCGAGGACGAGAGTCCAAGATGCAATGAACTTTGTATGTAGGACCACCATTGATGAAGTGTGGAGGTGGAACCGGTGGAGGAGCCAGAGGAGAGGTCACGTGTCGTTTTAATAAAGAGCAGTGAAACACTGGATGGATCTTCAGGGAGGTTGAGAGGCGGAGATGGTAGGTGATGGCGTTGATCTGCTGGACAACGGGATAGGGATCGATGTACCTGGGTGTGAGTTTCCCACTGTCCGTGTTGACTTTTAGATGTTTTGTTGAAAGCCAAACCATGTCATCAGGTTTGTAGTTGCGATTTGGCCATCGCCAAGATTTCTGCTGTCTCTGGTAGTCAGTGTTGGCACGAGAGATGGATGCTTTGGGCCGAATCCAGGCTCATCTGGTGCCACAGATGAAATGATGAGCTGCCGGGACCTCTACCTCAACCTACTGGTGTGAGAAGATGGGTGGCTGATAACCATAGCAGGTTTCGAAAGGGGAAAATCCAGTGGCTGAAGAGACTTGGAGGTTGATGGCAAGTTCCACCCAAAGCAGGTGCTGGGGCAAGGATCCGGGAAGCGAGGAAGAGAAGGATCTCAGATATCTTCCCACCACCTAATTTGCACGCTCCTTCTGACCATTGGATTCAGGGTGAAAGGCTGATGACAGACTGCAGGAGGCACCGATAAGGAGGCAGAAGGCTTTCCAGAACTTAGTAGTGAGCTGTGGTCCCCGATCTGAGACCACGTCATGAGGAAACCCATGGAGATGGACCACATGTAGGAGAAGAAGCTTAGCTGTCTTCTTAGCTGTGGGTAGGCCAGGCAGGGCGACCAGGTGAACAGCCTTAGAGAACCTGTCCACGAAGGTCACGATGGTGGTCATGCCGTCGGCCTTAGGGAGACCGGTGATGAAGTCCACTCCCACATGCGACCAAGGACGAGATGGTACTGGGAGTGGATGGACGAGTCCCGCTGGTTTCTGGGTGGAAGACCTTGATCGGGCGCAGATGGTACAGGCGCTGACAAACTCCTTGATGACCCAATTCATAGATGACCACCAGAGAGCACGATGTAGGAACTGGAGCCTCTTGGTGGGACCTGAGTGACCTGCGATGGGTGAAGAATGACCCCAGATGAGGGCTTCTTGAAGACACTGAAATGGCACATACAGGCAATTATGCGGAGTCTTGGGTGTGACGGGGTTGGTGGACTGAGCATTAGCCTTCTTGTTCTGGGAGCTTGGTCCGTAAGAAATATGAAAGTTAAACTGTTAAAAGAAGAGAGCCCACCTGGCTTGACCAGGGTTGAGTTGTTTGGCCTGCTTCATGTGAATCTGGTTTTGGTGATCGGTCCAAATGAGGAAAGGGTCTGGCATTGCAATGAGAAGATGGCGCCATTCCTCCAGTGCCCATTTGATGGAGAGAAGCTCTCTGTCTCCCACTCCACACCACTGCTCGGTGGGGGTGAATTTTCTTGATAAAAACAACAAGGATATGTTTTCTGGTCTGAACCCTTTTGGGAGACGACAGCTCCAGTGCCCACCCCTGAGCCATCCCCTTCCACAATTAAGCTCTTGGTGGGATCAGGGTGTCCTAAGATGGGTGCGTTGGAAAATCTCTGAATGAGATTTTGGAAGGGCTCAACAGCTTTTGGAGGAAGTGAGTATGGATGAGGATGTTCTTCTGGTCGGTTGAGATTGGTGAGAGATCCCAGAATCTTGGTAAAGTCCCAGACGAAGCGTTGGTAGAATTTGCAAATCTGAGGAAAGACTGGAGCTGTTTCAATGAGCCAATGAGCCACAGTGGAGACTTTGTGGGGGTCCATGGCGATGCCTTGACTGGATATGACGTACCTGAGGAAGGTGGTGGAAGGTTGATGACTCTGGAGAATAGCTCGGACATGTCAGACTTGGTGAATTTCAGACTTGGAGTAGATTAGAATGTCGTCTAGGTAGACAAACATCCAACGTCCGAGCATGTCGCTAAGCACGTCATTGAGAACAAGTTGAAAGATGGCCAGGGCATTGCAGAGACCGAAAGGCATCACCAGATACTCCCAGTGGCCACTGGGAGTGCTGGATGCCGTTTTCCACTCGTCCCCCTCCCTGATGCGGATGAGGTTATAGGCCTTCCTTAAGTCCAAGCGGGTGAATACGGTGGCCTGAGAGAGAGAATCCAGTATTGTACTGATGAGATGGAGTGGATAGCAGTGCTTGATGGAGACTTAGTTGAGACCCTGGTAGTCGATGCATGGTCTGAGAGTGCCATCCTTCTTTTTCACGAAAAAAATTCCAGCGGTGGTGGGGGAAGAAGAAGGTCATATAAATCTTTGATCCAGAGCTTCTTTGATATATATCTCCATCTGCTTATTCTCAGTTGATGATAGTGGATAGAGCCGGCCACGGGGAGGCGTGGAACCGGGTAGGAGATTATTGGCCATATCGTAGCTATGATGAGGAGGTAGAGAGGCAGCTCAATGTTTGGAGGACACTTCTGCTAGGTCTCTGTATGGTGGAGGAGTAACCACTAACAACATTGATAATTGTTCCTTCAATTTCAAGCTTCAGACTTATCAGCCTATCTGACACTCTTTTCACTTCCAGAACGTTCCTAACAAACTCCTCCTTCAAGATAACTCCGACTCCATTTCTCTTTCCATTTACACCATGGTAGAACAACTTGAAACCTTCTCCTAAGTTTCTTGCCTTGCTACCTTTCTACCTGGTCTCCTGAACACATAGTATATCCACCTTCCTTCTCTGCACCATGTCCACCTGCTCTTTTGCTTTACCTGTCATAGTCGCAGCATTCAAAGTCCCTACTCTCAATTCCATATTCTTGAATGTCCTCTTTTCTCTCTGCCTACGGACACATCTTCTTCCTCTCCTTCGTCGACCAACAGTTGTCCAATTTCCACCTGCACCCTGTGGGTCAAAAGCACCGGTGGCGGTCGTGTTAGTGCGGGCCTATCCGGTATGGAGTTCATGTTTGTGATTTGCATATTTCATTTGGCTTCGCTTTTACATCGGAGGCCTTTCCTGACACAACTCTTTGCATTTTTCCGGACTTGGGACCAGCACAGGAAATCACTGGCTTGTGACCCCTTATGGTTGCATTGACATGAAAAATATTATCATCATAGAATATTTTTTATGCCGCCCAGCACTACTTGAAGCTGACAGATACCCAAGATAAAGGCAATGATAAAATGTCATATGCATATGTCACATGCATATGTCTTTGCTGCCAAAGCTCAATAAACTTCCGCCTGTCCCTGGGTGTATTTTCATTGGTTGATTGCAGACCAGAGTTGTAGATTTTCTGACAGCCTCCAACAGTCTTTCTTGAAAACTGTTGGAGGGTGGATTTGGTAGTGAGAGTCCTCCATAAGCTGTCGGAGGGCCCATCACTCTGGACAGCCAGAGACCTGCGAATCACGCTCCAGTGTACGGTTTTTCATCTCAACTTTATTCCTGACTAAAATATTTGTCTACGCCTGCCGAAAAACGCATTGTGTGTCAACCAGGCTTAAAGGGGGGGTATTATGCAAAATGGACTTTCTGAAGCTTAATATCCTGAGAACCTGTCTTTCCCTCATTAAAAACATGCCTGAAGTGTTGCTCTGACCCATTCACTCATGTTAAAGTAATTTTTGAGTCTCTGCCAGTCTCTGCGGGTAGTTTTCGTGGTTGCTGAAACGCCTGCTCCCACCTATCCCCGCCTTTTCCACCCATCTCCTCCTCCGACCTTACATACTCATCCGAGAGCCTCGCCTCTGCAGAGCTCCTCTGCCCCTCCCCTGCCCATCCCCACCTCACACAACTCCGGCTGAGTCCCAGGTGCAGTAATTATAACACACCAGCTGTAGCTGCGCGTCTTTTGTGGGATTCTTTTTCCGACTCCGTGCATGCTGCGATGATGAACGTTATGTGACGAACTGAAGGGGGAGTGTCAGAAAGAGTAGGAGGGTCTTGGAGAGGCACAGGTGAAAATCAAGGTGTCCAATACGGAAGTACATTTCTTTAAGGTGGATTTGGATATATGATGGACTTTTAAAAGACTTAAGGTGACAATTTTATTGGAGTGTGGTATAGAAGGGTAATATGTGCCTGGAAGAAGTATAATACCCCCACTTTTAGAGACACCATGCATGCGCTATTGCTACGCAGCTGCAACCCAAATGTTGCAGCAAATACTCATGTCATGAGACAACGTCGTGAGGAAACCCATGGAGATGGACCACATGTAGGAGAAGAAGCTTCAAATGTTGTGAAGCAACTAAATCTCATGATGCACTGTACAGATGCTCTGTGTGCACTGATAAAGAACTATGTACCTTAGCATGCTGGATGCTTGAAATGTGTCCAACAGCAAAGCGTCTCTCAGGTCTTGTCAGATCCTTGCTAGATTATGTTTCCTGGAGTTTAAAGACACAACTTTGGGATACTTTAGCTGTCCTTTCTTTGTACCTCACGGCCAGATGCAATGAGTGTCCATTATGGCTACCTTTTAACTCACAAACTAGCCAATCCATGTAAAACCTAAAGAAGGCCAGAGAACTATTGAAGATGACAATTTTAAAAGATCACAGGTTATATCTGCTTGGAAAAAAATAAACTAAATGTTTGGTTGTTTAGAATTTCAGAGCTTTTGTTTCTTTATTCTTATATCTGTATTATTGTGTCAAAAACTATGTGCTCCTTAAAGATTTTTTTAATGCTAATGATCCTCATAATAAAATGTTTTTATCAAAGATAAGAATAAATACAAACACCTGTTTTCAAATGATCCATCCATCCATCCATCCATCCATCCATCCATCCATCCATCCATCCATCCATCCATCCATCCATCCATCCATCCATTTTATTCCGCTCATCTGGGGTCGGGTCGCGGGGGCAGCAGCTTAAGCAAGGACACCCAGACTTCCCTCTCCCCAGCCACTTGTTCCAGCTCCTTGGGAGGAATCCCAAGGCGCTCCCAGGCCAGCCGAGAAACATAGTCCCTCCAGCGTGTCCTGGGCCTTCCCCTGGGCCTCCTCCCAGTGGGACATTCCCGAAACACCTCACCAGGGAGGCGTCCAGGAGGCATCCTGACCAGATGCCCGAGCCACCTCAACTGTCTCCTCTCGATGTGGAGAAGCAGCGGCTCTACTATGAGCCCCCTCCGGATGACTGAGCTTCTCACCCTATCTCTAAGGGAGAGCCCAGACACTCTGCGGAGGAAACTCATTTTAGCCGCTTGTATCCGTGATCTCGTTCTTTCGGTCACCACCCAGAGTTCGGGACCCAGAGTTCGGGACCAAAGATGAGGGTAGGAACGTAGATCGACCCGTAAATCGCCTCAGCTCTCTCTTCATCACGACAGACCGGTACAGCGCCCGCATAACTGCAGATGCCCCACCAATCCGTCTATCGATCTTCCGCTCCATTTTTCCCTCATTCGTGAACAAGACCCCCAGATATTTAAACTCCTCAACTTGGGGAAGGACCTCATCCCCGACCCCGGAGAAGGCACCCCACCCTTTTCCGGCACAAGACCATGACCTCGGATTTGGAGGTGCTGATTCTCATCCCAGCCGCTTCACATTCGGCTGCGAACCGTTCCAGCAAAAGCTGTAGATCGCGTTCCGGTGAAGCCAACAGGACCACGTCATCTGCAAAAAGCAGAGACCCGATCCTGAGGCCACCGTAACGGATCCCCTCAACACCTTGGCTGCGCCTAGAAATCCTTTCCATAAAAGTTATGAACAGGATCGGTGACAAAGGGCAACCTTGGCGGAGTCCAACTCTTACCGGAAACAACTTACTGCCGGCAATGCAACCTAAACTCTGGCACCGGTCGTATAGGGACCTAACAGCCCGTATCAAGGGGCCCGGTACCTCATACTCCCGGAGCACCCCTCACAGGGCCCCCCGAGGGACACGGTCGAACGCCTTCTCCAAGTCCAGAAAACACATGTAGACCGGTTGGGCGAACTCCCACGCACCCTCCAGGAGCCTGTCGAGGGTGTAGAGCTGGTCCAGTGTTCCACGGCCAGGACAAAAGCCGCATTGTTCCTCCTGGATCCGAGGTTCGACTATCCTTCGGACCCTCCTCTCCAGAACCCCCGAATATACCTTACCAGGGAGGCTCAAAAGTGTGATCCCCATGCAATTGGAACACACTCTGTGGTCCCCCTTTTTAAACAGGGGCCCACCACCCCGGTCTGCCAATCCAACGGAACTGCCCCCGATGTCCACGCAATATTGCAGAGCCGCGTTAACCAACACAGCCCCACAACATCCAGGGCCCTGAGGAACTCCGGCCGAATCTCATCCACCCCCAGAGTCCCACGTCGAGGTTAGCAGCACACCATCCCCACTGTAAACAGTGTTGGTGGCAGACCGTCCCCCCCCCACCCCCCACCTTGCTGCCACAGCTCCGGTCAGCCGCCTCGACAATGGAGGCGCTGAACATGGTCCACTCAGACTCAATGTCCACCGCCTCCCCTGGGACGTGTTCAAAGTTCTGCCGGAGGTGTGAGTTGAAGCTCCTTCTGACAGGAGACTCTGCCAGACGTTCCCAGCAGACCCTCACAACACGTTTGGGCCTTCCAGGTCTGTCCAGCGTCCTCCCCCACCATCGGAGCCAACTCATCACCAGGTAGTGGTCAGTGGACAGCTCAGCCCCTCTCTTCACCCAAGTGTCCAAAACATGCGGCCGCAGATCAGATGAGACGACAACCAAGTCGATCATGAAGCTGCGGCCTAGGGTGTCCTGGTGCCAAGTGCACACATGGACACCTTTATGCTTGAACATGGTGTGTCCTTCAGGATCACCTTCAAACTACTCCTTTACACTTTTAAAGCCCTTCATAACCTGGCTCCCTCTTACCTTACTGATCTACTTCACGTCCATACTCCTTCTCGCTCTCTCCGGTCCTCTTCCTCCCTCCGGCTTTCCGTCCCTCTGGCCCGCCTGGTCACTATGGGGAGCCGAGCCTTCAGTCGCTCGGCTCCCCGGCTTTGGAGTAATCTACTACCTGACCTCCATAACGTCCACTCTCTTTCACTTTTTAAAACCAGACTCAAAACCTTTCTGTTCAGGTCAGCGTTCCCTAACCACAATACCCTGTCATCCGTCTGTTGATTTTATTGTTTTATTGTTATATTTTGGTGTTTTGTTGTGCTTTTATATGTAATTTTAATGTACAGTGTCCTTGGGTTTCTTGAAAGGCGCTTTTAAATAAAATGCATTATTATTATTATTATTGTTTGTTATGGACAATCCATGACGAGCACAGTCCAACAACAAAACACCACTCGGGTTCAGATCGGGGAGGCCATTCCGCCCAACCACACCCCTCCAGGTCTCACTGTCATTGCCCACGTGATTGTTGAAGTCCACCAGCAGAACAAGGGAGTCCCCGGGAGGAGCACTCTCCAGCACCCCCTCCAAAGACTCCAAAAAGGGTGGGTAATCTGATCTGCCGTTTGGTGCGTAAGCACAAACAACAGTCAGGACCCGTCCCCCCACCCGTAGGCGAAGGGAGGCTACCCTCTCGTTCACCGGGGTAAACCCCAACGTACAGGCGCCAAGATGGGGGGCAACAAGTATGCCCACCCCAGCTCGGCGCCTCTCAGCGGGTTCCAGAGCCAGAGCCCTGCGTCGAGGTGAGTCCGACGATGTCCAGTCGAAACCTCTCAACCTCGCACACCTGCTCCGGCTCCGGCTCCTTCCCCATCAGAGAGGTGACGTTCCACGTCCCGAGAGCCAGCTTCTGCAACCGAGGATCGGACCGCCAAGGTCCCGGCCTTCGGCCGCCGCCCATCCTGCACAGCACCCGACCCTATGGCGCCTCCCACAGGTGGTGAGCTCATGGAAAAGGGGACCCATGTAACCTCTTTGGGCAAAGCCCGACCGGGCCCCATGGGTAAAGGCCAGGCCACCAGGCGCTCGCCAACGTGCCCCGCCTCCAGGCCTGGCTCCAGAGGGGGGCCCCGGTGACCCGCGTCTGGGCGATGGAACACTGAATCCAATTGTCTTTTCCATCATAGGGGTCTTTTGGGCTGCACTTTGTCTGATCCCTCACCTAGAACCAAATTGCCTACCAGGAGCAGAAAGCCCCCGACAACATAGCTCCTAGGATCATTGGGACACTCAAACCCCTCCACCATGATAAGGTGGCAGCCCAAGGAGGAGCAGTTTTCAAATGATGATTTCATTTATTTATGACAAGTCAGCTGTCCAAACCAAATTGACCATATGTGAAAACACTCATTGTGCTTCTCTTGGCAGCAAAAACGGAAATTAAATATATTATTAATATTACTTTCAGCTGACCAAAGTATTCACTTTGAAATCCTTTTACAAATTATCAACCACTGTTAAATCTGCACAGATTGTGTTGTACTTCATTTAGCCTTCTTCATCTGATCACGTACAAGATAATTCCTGCTGTTTTACTTCCAATTAGAAGCCAATGGTCAATCAATGTGAAGTGCTCAGACAGCATAATTTAGAGAAAAGTCACATGGTGACAAGAACAATCTGCCTTTTAATCTGAACATATAAATTCTTCTGTTTTGAGGATGTGGTTGTAAGATTCAGGAACAGAAAATGATCAAGTTGCACAGTGCACATATTAAATCACAAAAAAAAAACACATTTAGATCAAGCTGCACGTCAAAATTGAATGCATTATTTTCTGGGTTAAAAAAACTTGTTTCATGAACCATTGCCATTACTCTGCTTAACAAGCTGTCTTGAGCTTATACAAGGTGAAAAATGTGCTACAGTCATCATCACTGGTGTAAGATTTAACTGGACTGTTCTTTTTCCAGGGAGAAGTGATTTTCCAATATGCAGCTGCAATGATTTAACACCAATAATTGTCTGATAAGTTTAAATTAGATTATCTGATTCACACAGGGTCAAAATGAAAAATATAGGTGCAATATCCAAATACAGTCCAATACTTCTAATAAATGTGTTGAGAAATGAACTTTCTTATTACACTAGTAAAATCTATAATAATACTGTTAAAAGAGCAAGAACGCTCCACTTTTCAAACCTCATTGCAGACATTAAGAACAACCCCAAATTCCTTTTAAAAACAATTGATCCTTTAATAAATACGGATTTTAACAAACCCTCCATGCCTCCTTCAGTTGCAACATGTAAGGACTTTACAGATGACTTCAAAAACAAAATTAGTGCTATCAGATGCAACCTTTTATCTCAGCAAAATATTGACATGTCTGAAGCACAGTTTTTACCTTGGGAAACATTGGAGAGTTTTGTCCTGGTTGATGCGAAGATACTTAGTAGAGTTTTCTCTCAAGTTAACCCAACTACCTGGTTATTAGATCCAATTCCCACATCACTTTTTAAGAAATGTTAATAGCTTCTTTGAGGGTGAGCTTTTAAACATTGTGATTTGCCCTTTTCAGACGTGTGTTTTCCCAACTGCCTTTAAAAGAGCAGTGGTGAAGCCCCTTCTGACAAAGAGTAATTTAGTATCAACCAGTATCCAACTTACCGTTTTTAGGTAAAATTATAAAAAAGTTGTTTTTAGCTTAATGAGCTTTTCAATAAACACAATATTTTATATCTATATATATATATATGTATATATATATATATATATATGGGTTATTCCATGAAATCGGTGCCTTTTACGTCCCCAAGAAGTAATTACTCATAAAATTATAATGACAGCAAATGAATATGTAATTAAAAAATATAACATTACCATATCTTCTCTCCTTAATACAACATCAAATTAAAGTCAATTAAATATTATTTAAATCACTTTTATGCTTATGAGGGTGAGGTTTTTGGCCTGTCCCTCACTGTTATTGTTGTTTGTTTACAGAACTTTTAATTTGTAAAATGTTGGCAAAATGTTAACATTTTCACATTTAGATATTGTTTTAGGTATGGTCTTGTTGTAAAACAGTTTTTTTGGTAATAATATATATTAATCATTATAAATATTTACCAATTTATTGCTGTCCCCTAACCTCATGTCAACCCTTTTACCCTAACGAAAAAACCCTAGAAAAATAATGGTAGATTCCAGATTTGACATGATTGACAGGAGGTTGCATCATCTCTGAACCAGGATGCTAACAGCTCAGTGAAAAAAAAATTCTCTCTTTTCTGATGGACTATTTTCGATGTTTTTGGAAGGTTTAACCAGGGAGGACGAGCATACAACGTCAATCCTGTTACCACTTTTTAACATAGAAACCTAAACAATTTTCGTTTTCCTTTCCACAGTAACAGGATTTGTCACGTGAGTAACAGGGATGACACAAAATAGTGGTTACCCTTGTTGTATTATCTTTAAAGGTTAGCCTTTGCCTTTGCCTATCTGAAACCAGCTGGAGCCAGCAATTCTAGGCTGGCTAAGTCATCTTGAGCTTTTAAATTTATGTTAGGATAAGGGAAAGGGAAACTTTGTCAATAATGTATGAATAAAATGACAATGATGAAAAATATAGACCTCTTTGAAATATGTGCTTCACTAAGACAATAATGCCAATCAAATACAAAATAATCTTACCAGCTACTACTTACTGACTTGGAAGATAAAACGTCATATAGTATAGTGTAGACAAAGATGTGCAGTGTAGGCAGAAGAATGTGTGTCCTGTTACTATTACTTTTGTCACCCCTGTTACCATAATGTCAACCCTGTTTTTCTCTCATCAATTTGATTTAAAAAAAAAAGACAATTCAAATGGACTTTAAAGTCTTACCATTGCAATTTAAACTACAATATATTTTTGACAGGGCCATTTTTCCAACATTTCTCTTCTAGAAAATATCTTATGTATGTTTAAACATGTGATCACCATGCAAAATAAGGGTGCATTTGATATTCTGCATAACAAATATCTAATTGGAGAAAAAAATCCACAATTAAAAATAATCTAAAGGGAAACAGAGACTAGAGAACTGCTAAAATGTGTACCATATATTGCATATTTATAATTAGAAATATTGTATTTTGTTAAGATTATGTCAGTAACAGGGTTGACAAGATTATGTAAAACAGTGATAAAATATGAAATAACACAGCCTGAGATGGCACGATATAATTTCCTGTCATTTTAAACATTCTTTGATTCCTGGCTACTTAAAAAATAACAATTAGATATAGTTTTAATTTTAAATTTTAAAAATTGAAAAGGCGCCGATTTCATGGAATGACCCATATATATAGAAAGACGTCAGATGTAACTTTTAGTTCTGCTGGATCTAAGTGCATCTTTTGATACAGTTAAACGCCACATTGTATTGCACAGACTCAAAAGTCTGGTGGGTCTCTCAAATTCTCATCTGTGTTTCCAGGTGATGTTGAGCCAGTAATTTTTTTTTTTTTTTATGTTTTTTTTTTAATGTTTTTTTTTTGTTACCGAAGTGTTTTTACAAATTGCTTGTACCAGTGTTTCCTTCATGGGGATCCTTTGCGCTGGGGGCCCTACCAGTTTAGCCATGGGGGTCACTGCCATTGGGATCGCTTTTGTTGTGGTGAGTGTGGCTCTGTACAGAAGGCTTATGGCTGTGGTGTACAGTAGATACCTGCCTGCCCGGTGGTGTCTCTTCTGTGGCTGTGGGGAGGCTTCCAGTGTGGATGGATCTCCCGAATATCGTTTTCTCACAGTAGTATCATTCTAGATGTTTATTTTTTATTGTATATTCACTTAAAGAGATAGGAAGGTATTGAGCAGTGTTTTTGCAGTGAAGGGGTAGGGAATGGGGTGTGTATGTGTCTTCCGTGTTCTAAGAGTTTACGAGTTGGGTTTTGTCTCTTTATTTTTTAATCTGTTGTATTTGTTTTTATCATGTAAAGCACCTTGTGCTGATTTTACCATGAAAAGTGCTCTACAAATAACATTTGATTTTATTAAATACCTCTGTATTTTAATGCTTTATGTTGGGAAATCATGTGTATAAATACTAGAGCTGTAATCGGGCCTTAAAAGTTGGGCCCAAGCCCGAGAGAATTCAGCCCGAGCCCGAAGAGTATATTTTGACTGACAGCTTATTAAAGCCCGAACCTGATTACAGCCCGACATTATTCAAAAGTCACACATCAGGGTTTCCACTAGCAAAAAAATGGCACCGGACAACGTGACTGGCAGGTTTTTTAATTTACTGGACAAATGTTTGAAATTCCCGTCAAGCAGGCCTATTATCTGAAGCTTAAAATAATAGATGATGCCCTGTCTATAAGAATAATATCAATGCATGTCGATTTATAATCTTTTTTTTTTAAGTCTGCAGCTTTATGAAACAAAATGAGTAGCTTACCGTCAATTAGGATCTCACATGCATGGCTTCTAAAATAAAGGCTATTGCACAAGGCTGGCCTCTTTAAACATGAACATAAAGAAACTAAAGCCCTGCCTATTATCAGATTAAATAATTTGCAAACAAAAATACATATTTACTAACGGCTAACCTCCGTTTCACCTCCTCAGCATCTATTTTGCATCTTGTTCACACGGTCGCACTAATGAGATGATCAGTTGACGGCTAAAACCCGAGCCCGGCCGAGCTTGTGGACAATGAAAGAAATTAAGCTTAGATTACTAAGCAAAGATCTTCAGCTCTAATATATATTGTATAACCCCTTTCTATACTTAGTATGAGGGATTGCGTCATGTTAAAGACTCAACTGTCCACTGTTGATACATGTTCATCCTGTAGGAGTGACTGCTCCAAGTCAGTGACTCAATGTAATCAGCTAGGTTTCCTTTGATAGAAATCTGTTTTACAAATTTGAATAAACTGAACTTGCCATCATTTTTTATTAACCAGGATAGAATTGTAATCGATATAACTGACTGAATGCTTGCGTCCTCACTAAAACTAGCAGAGTAGAGCATATCATCCCAGCTACCTGTAGCTCAGGGAACAGACTTTAAAAAAGTTTTGTTGTTTTATAAATCACTGAATGGCTTAGCACCAAAATACATTAAATATCTACTGTTGTTGTATCAACATTCCAGACCACTCAGGTCTTCTGGTTCAAGTCTAATCTGCGTCCCCATAATCAGAACCAAACATGGAGAAGCAGAATTCAGTTTTTATGCTCCTCTAATCTGGAACAAACTTCCAGAAAACTGGAAAGCTGCTGAAACACTGAGTTATTTTAAATCAAGGCTAAAAATCTATTTGCTTAGAGTTTCCTTTGATTAATAAACACTGCATGGAACATCATAAACTGTAGTTTTTCCACCCATTATTGTTTTTCCTTCCTTAAAATGTATTGTTTTTTTTGTTATATTATTTTACTTCTAATCGTGTGAAGAACTTTGAATTGCCTTGTTGCTGAAAATGTTTTGTACACAAATAAATTTACCTTGCCTTGAATCTGTCAATATAATTGGACCTTGAGACAATATATGTTGGGAATTAACACTAAATAAGTAAATGGAATATAGCTTAATTGTATAACTACAAACAAAAGACAATTATGTTTACTTTTCTTCCTCTCTAGTAATTTTGTTAGGTTTTGATTTGAAAGTATCCAAGTACTTGTACTATTGTTTGATAACTATGGCTTTAGTTGTCTTTGATCCCCAATGTCACCTAGAGGACATGTCCATGTGTTTTAATTACATTTTCATTCACTTTGTCAAGAGCCATCACAGCAAAAGACTATATAAAATACTTTATAAAGCTTTCCACAATAAAACCAATGGAAGAATGGTTGAATTCACCCTTTTATAAAAAAAAAAGCAATAATTGTACATTTTCTGGTAATGCACCAGTAGCTTTGGGAGGTGAGTGGGTGGTTGATATGGTAAGCAATGGGATAAATATTTTGGAATAGTTCAGTAAAGCAGTCTAATTTGACACTTAAAAAGAATACAGTGATATGGGTCTTTCTGCATGGAGTTTGCATGTTCTCCCTGTGCATGCGTGGGTTCTCCCCTGGTATTACGGCTTCCTCCCACAGTCCAAAAACATGACTGTTAGGTGAATTGGTCTCTCTAAATTGGTATGAGTGTGTGCGTTTATGGTTGTCCTGTATGTCTCTGTGTTGGCCTGCGATGGACTGGCAACCTGTCCAGGGTCTACCCCTTCTCTCGCCCCCTTGACAGCTGGAGATCGGCACCAGCCCCCCCTGCAACCCTGCATTAGGATGGACGGGTACAGAAAATGGATGGATGGATGGATAGATGGAAGGGTTTTGTTCTGCAAGTTTTTAAATAGGAATAGGCACTTCAAATAGGAACTAGAAAAGCACTCTGAGAGCACACAGCTCCGCCAAGGCAGGTTTGCCCCCCTCCCCAGACAGTGATCAGGATCACCCCAAAAATGTAATCACTTGTTCCTGGTTCCACTGCGAAAATTTTCTAAAAATCTCATCAAAGTCCATATATAACTTTTTAAGTTATGTTGCTAACTAACAGACAAACAAACCCTGGTTCAAACATAACCTCCCCGGCGGATGTCATTGTTATGACAGGAATTTTTCAAAGAGGAACTAATAACTTCAATAATATATGACCCATAAAAGGAAGCAAGAAATTCTGAGCCTGACCACAGGTGTTTTGAAACTTTCCATTTTGATATATTTAGATGGGTCCTGCACACGAGTAGTTTTATAGGAGAAGTAGTAAATCAGTCAGCTGCTGGCACTTTAGAGAAACACACTGACGAGTGTTTGTGTCTTTATTGATCCAGTCAAGCATCAAGCATGCTGCTGCTGTGCGTCCTACTGCTCTCGTCTACAGTAAGTCACATTTCTAGTAATACTTACAATTTAGACTGACAGCTTGAGATACAATCGCATTGAGGGGTTACGTTTTGGATTTAGCACCTCATCTGTTTTCTGCTTTATCAAACGTCAGTGTTTTTGTACATAGTTACAGGGCTGGGCTCAGCTTATAGCGGGTCAGAAGAAATCTGACTCGTGCATGTGCAAGGTGAACACCACAATGTGGTCATTCCCTGCTCTGAGGTATGAGGCAGTTCAGCAGCTGGTTGAAACCTGTGAGGACTCTATGGAGACCCTGCAGGAGCAGGTAAGAACTTAACTTCATTTTATAGTGTTAACACAACTGGATTGTTGAGAAGTAAAACACTGATGAAATTGTATCAATTTAATTAGAATAATCAAGAAGGTTTTGGAGTATTAAAATCTTAACATTTTAATAAAAATCAATCACACATTTTAATGTTTTCATTTTAGCCAACTATGAAATGTTACAAATATTTGTCATGTTTCCATGACAAATTACCTACTAACAATATATTTTTTTGTTATTTTATGCTCTGGAATCATAAATTCACTTTGTGTACTTCGGTCCTCTTACTTGACTTGACTCACAAAAACAGATACATTTTGTGATAGTTTTGGTTCAATTTGCAGTCTTGAATTTGTATGCTTCTGTGTTTTTCCCTTTAGGTGTTGGTCTCCAATCAGCGTCTCCCTCAGATGCAGGTTCAAATTTCAAACTTGACAGCCCGACTTGAGCCATACCAGTACCTACATGACCGCGGGTTGTACACAGCCCTGTCCATCCGTCTGCTGGGCCAGGAGCTTAGCCAGCTGGAGATGGACATCACCGTTGTGCACAAAGAGCTAAATAACGCGCAGTCACAGAAACTCACCAAAGAGGTTCAGCAAATAAACAGCAAATGCAAGAAAATACAGCTTAGAAATCATTGAAATCATAATCAAATATTTTGGTGGGGGAAGTAAGAGTGAGCAGTGGATCTCTTACCTGCTGTAGTTTAAATATATCAACACAAATGAGCACATTCTTGAGTGGTGCTACTATTTAAGTAACACTGAACTTGAAGCTTTTTTTTATTGGAAAAACTGATCTTACTCGGATGATATTACATATGATTATTTTTTATGAGATGATGTAATGTTTTATGTAATGATGTTTTAAGAGAGAATAATGTTTCTTGGGTAAGACAATGCTTTCATTTACCTGTAATAACCTGTAGCAGCATTATTTTTTATTTGTGTCTGAACCAAATGAAGGAGAGATTGGTCACTCTAGAATAGGGGTGTGCCAACTCACTATTTTATTGATTATTTGCAATGTGAAACATGCCAAATTGATAGCGATCCCTAAATGTCCAAACACTTGCCTTCAAACCTAATGAGTAAATTTGGTGCTACATGGCTTTAACACTGATTTTACATCACAATTAATCGATTAAATAGTGAATCAACAGATCCCTACTCCAGAAGGTCTTCTGAGTACTTTCAGCTAAACTCTGCAGGGCCAAGCAACATGTTGTGAGAAAACTAACTGTAAACTATCATGCAAGAGTTTATGTGACGTTACAGATGATATCCAAATTGATATTCAAATTGACATTTTACCAGCTACATTACTAGTGTGTGGGTAAGCAGTCATGGGTAAAACACAGAATGAATATGTGATTTACTGTATGCCTAGTTATCATAAAGCGTCATGGTGATAGCAGTTTGGATAAATGGGAGGGCTAAAGTGTGTGGCCATTATAGTAGCAATGCAGATCAGAAAATGCACTGTCTACCCTGAGTCAAAAAACTTTTGGCTACATTCTTGGCTGCCTCATGCAATTTTGGTGGGAAATTTATTGATTTCAGAAATAAAAAGTAACATACAAACTACAATAATTATTGATGATGTTTAACCTGAATAAAGAAAGTACACCAACATGGCTATAAAAGCTCATCTGTGTACAATAGACAACATAGGGGAAGAATTATTAGATAAAGAGAAAGACCAACTCCAGATGGGTATTTCTTATGGTTCACTATGCTGTTAGCATAGCAGCACTAAAATTTTTTGGTTAAGAAACATGTGAAAACATCATAAAATGAACAGACTGTGAATTGATTAATACTACGGGATTTTCTAGTTCTGGGCAGTGGTTAGCTTAACTCCTCCGTAACACTTTCTCCATAATTCTCCAAACTAGCAATACAATAAATGCAGCCTAGTGCAGGTAAAATACTGAGTACTCATAACTGTCAAACACAATCCAACTTGAAGATAACATAGACTGATCCTTAAAAGAGTTATTTATTAAAAGTAATGTTTGTGCCTGTGCATTTTAGGTGGGTAAGTTGCGTAAAGATGTAACAAAGATGCAAACGTCAGACACAATCAACATGAAGACAGTCAAGGAGAAACTACGCGTCCTGAAGAATAATGTTGAGTCCTGCAAGTCTATCCCCAAAGACTTCAGAGGTAGGCTTTTGTGTTTGCAATGATACCAAAGATCTCATTAATTATAGCTATTCAACCATTCTTGAATGTCTTCAGATCAGAGCATGAGTTGCTTTTTGAGAACGTTTAGCCTATTTCATGTTTCTCGTTTTGGATATGGCAAGAGAAGTTAAACTCGGCTTTCTGGTTATTTTGAAGTGAAATTAAAATTTGTTTCATCTAAAACATTTCAGAGGGACAAAAAAAGGTAAAAACAAGAAAATTATGTAAAGGTGAAGATACTTATACTAACACCGTATGTTCCAAGCCAAGGAATACTGCTCCCAGAAAACTTTGGGAGTATTAATAACAGTTTGGTGTTGGGAGTAAGAAACTTGTTTTAAAGTATTACTAAAAATAATAAAAAATCAGACCACTCCTTTGTAGATTACAACATAAAATACTGATCCGACTCTGATTTAGGTTTAAAACACATTTTTTTACCTGTTTCAGGCCAGCACAGGTACTGCTTAAAGGGTCTGATCACCAACATCAGTGACCCCGTAACAACCAAAATTAATCCCTACGATAAGAGCTACATCTCTGGATCATGGGGCAAACAGGCACAGATGAACGGCGAGTGGGACGAGGAAACCTACTGGGTTCAGGCTCTGGTCAATAGCCACATCTACGGAACCACTGTCCGCCTTTACCAAACCTACAAAGACTTCATGCGTTCTGCCAACCACAGGGATGCCACTTTCTCATCATCCGCCACAGGTCCCAATGCCATTGAGGGCCCGAGTGCTGTCCTGTTCGGTGAAGGTCTGTACTATCACTGCTACCGCACTGCAGACATCTGCCGCTTTGACCTGAAGACCAATGATGTCAAACGGGTGAGCCTTCCAGGCACTGGTGTGGGCTTCAACAACAAATTTCCATATTGTTACTATGACTGCCGCCCGAATAGTGATGTGGATGTTGAGGCTGATGAGACCGGACTATGGGCAATCTATGCCACTGTCGGCAACCACGGAAATCTGGTAGTGAGCAAGCTGTTTTGGGACGACAACTCAAAGACCATCAATGTGTCACAAACCTGGGAGACGAGGCTGTTCAAGAAGGCAGCAACAAATGCTTTCATGGTGTGCGGCGTGTTGTACGCCACCCGCTACGTGGACGATTTCAGAGAGGAAGTGTTCTATGCCTTTGACACAGTGACGGGTAAAGAGGACAACTCTCTTGCACTGCCGCTGGAGAAAGTAGCTAAAGGAGTGGCTAGTCTGAGCTACAACCCCATCAATAGGCAAATCTACATGTACAATGATGGATATCTTTTATCCTATCAGGCTTATTTTTGAGTTGTATCTTTATATCAATCAAGAAAAAGTAGATTACTGATATGTCTAATACATTTTCCTATAGATACTAGGTGAAGAAAAATCATATCAAGTATGTATTAATAAATGTCTTGTTTTAATGCAATAAAATTGAAGAATGAGTAAAAACTATACTATTAAAACTGCATGAATGCCTATGGGTGATCAGTTGTTGTTTCTTTAAATTTATTTTATAAGTTAGCTGAAATAGTACAAAAGATGGTGATTATTAAACTTCAAATAATTCAAATAGCCATAGTTACAGCCCCCTCCACACTTAAAGGCACAGCTAATAAAGAAATTGTAAAATATTGAAAATAAATTGTTTATTGCAGTGGCATAATCTTAACCCTTTAATCTGAGTAAATTTATTCAGTAGTGTAAAACAATCATCCATCCATCCATTATCTATACCGTCCATCCTTTGCATGGTTGAGGGGGGGCTGGTGTTTATCTCTAGAATTCATCGGGCGAGAGGTGGGCTACACCCTGGACAGGTAGCCAGTCCTTTGCAGGGCAACATAGAGACAAACAACCACGGGACAACTAAGGATATATTAGTGACACCAAATAACCTAACAGTAAAGTTTTTGGACTGTGGGAGGAAGCTGGAGTAGATGCACAGGGAGAACATGCAAACTCCATGCAGAAATACCCCAGGCCGGGATTCAAACCCAGGACCTTCTTGCTGCAAGGCAACAGTGCTACAAACTGCTCCACTGTGGAGCCCCATGTAAATCAACCATGCCCTGGAAAAATTGTTTATTTCAAAAAAATCATTGGTGTCACAGTTGTAGGCACCCATGCAGCTACTTCATATTTCATACAACCTTCTTTCTATAACCTTCTTTCTACAACCTTCTTTGTCAATAGTACTTCTACAACATTTTACAAGGTTGAAGATCACGGGGGTAGTAATATTTGACCTTTCCTCTTTGCACAACATCTCTGGATCACATAGAGTCCAGGTTTCTCTCTCGTGCTATCTTTTGTGCTCACCCCACAGTTTTTTGATACAATTTAGGTCCAGGGACCAAGATGGTGATGGCAGAAGTTTAAGGTCGTATGGGGAATTAGTTCTGCATTGATTTGGATATCTGTTTTTAGTTATTCTTTTTTGCTGAAAGGCCCATCAAAAACGCATTTTGGTAAATGGTGGATGCAGAGGCATCTGGTTTTCATTTAAAAAATCCTGGTATGTCAGAATTCATGATGCCATGCACTCTACCACTTTATCCAGGCCTGTAGAAAATATTCAAGCTCACAGCATTACAGATACTCCACCATCCATCTTTTGTTTCTCACCAAACCCACCTGGGGTGGTGCTGATCATCTGGCAAAAACATGTGTTTCCAGTTTACGTCTGAGTAGAGATTTGCAAACTCCACATTTGTTTGTGATTGTTGGACAGAAAAGTCTTTTACTGGCATGCCTCCCAGGTGGCATGCGCAAATTGACTAATATTTGTTTTGGACACTTGGTGATATCTACATATCCGGCAGTTCTTTGGGGTTTGGAAATTGTTTTTTACCTTCCTAATATCGTGCTCACTGTTTATATTGGCAACCTAAACTTGGATCCTTGCTCATTCTTGTATGTCACACTTCTGGTTGTTTTAAACCAGTGGTGTCCATTTTGCCATAAGAGCCAAAATCATCAACTTCAAAGCACCTTGGGCCACAAATATATACATATCCATCCATTATCTATACAGTCTGTCCTTTGTAGGGTCACAGGTATCTCAAGAGGTCATCGGGCTAGAGGTGGGGTACACCCTCGACAGCTCGCCAGTCCATCACAGGGCAACATAGAGACACACAGGACAAACATGCAAGCACGCGCTCACACCTAGCGGCAATTAATGGAAGAATTAATCTAACAGTCAGGTTTTTGGACTGTGGGGGAAAGCCCGAGTACGTGGAGGGAACCCACACATGCACAAGTAGAAAAAGATAAAATGCAAACTCTATGCAGAAAGATACCCAGGCCGGGATTTAAACAGAGGACCCTCTTGCTGAAGCACGCCTACAGTTTTGGCATTATGTGGGATGACTGTATTCTGTTTTAGGCTAGAAATTTTTTTGTCTAAGCTCAGCAACAAAAATGGGACACAATTTGTGCCCTACCTATTTTTTATTTAATTTTCTGCAGATTGTTTTGGTCTATAAAAATATTAAAATTAAGGACAAAAAGGTGTCCATCTGCATCAACAACCATGCTTGCAGGCCAATGATTCAGAGGGCTGTAAATAGCACCAAACCTTAGACATTCCTGTATTAAACCTTTTAATTATAGACCTGACGTTTGATATGGCCAGCCTTTTATGAGTGTTACCTTTGTTCTTGATATTTAATGACCTATGAAGATAATCACTTATGGTTACCTGAATAGACCTGTGTCACATAATTATACCTCATGGAAACAGGAAATTATTGCTTGATTGCCTATGTTGTTGTCGACAATGCTGCCTCACCACTTTGTAAGGCAGAACGAACCAGCTCACCGTAAAAGGGGTGGGACCTCTGCAGCCTGTCAAATTCTTCTGAGCAGGATCTGCCGAGAATCTGCTTAAGCTGGTGTCGAGAAAGATTCGTCCAGCTTCTGACTGCCTAAACTAAGTGTCTCACCCCGCTTCTTTTGACAGTCTGGCCCAACTGAGTAGCCCAGCAGCTAGCCAGGAGCCCCCAGGCACACTATTTCTCTTTGACAACTTGTACTTGGTAACTAAGCTTGATAAGTTTTAGTAGCTTGGACAGTAAGCTTCAGATGTGCTGTTTTAATAAAATTTGGCCAAAGGCAACCTATTAAAACCTCCTATTTTTTTGTTGAACACAAGCACCAAGACTTTTGTACTACTATCGAAGAATCCTTAAAGTGACAAAACTCAATAAGTTGAAGGTACACAACGTCCAAAATAATTTTTATTGCTTCTTTAGTGGCAAAGCTTAGAACTGCTTGTACCATAATCTTAACTAATTCCTGGCCCTAATAAGGAATATTTTCTGTGTCTTTATAAAACAGTGCTGACCTTTGACTCTGTTTGAAGTCTGTCAGGTCTGTTTGAGCTGACCTATTCTGACCTGACTTGCTTCCCCATTCTACAACATGTAGATCCTCTTTTGCAGCTCTGCATCTCTTGACCTGTTCTGCACACTTTTGCATCACACTAGAACTGGTCTGCAATTCCCGGCAAGATCTCGTTGTTTTCCCATTACTAAGTCTATGATTCCTAACATCAGATGAACTTCTTTTTTATGCTCATGTTATAACTTATCATGACATGTTTTTTACCTTTCTTTCCATTGACACCTTGTATCTGTCAAACTGTGTTGTATTTGATGCTTTACATCAAAAGAAATGACAACTGCATGATGATGCAATCTAAAAGTGGTTATTTGCTCACTTGTCTTTATGAGCCTTTTTTATGCAAGTGTGAGTCATAGTTAAGTAACTTGACTTGACTTGACTTGAAACGGTCAGGTTCTGACAAATTAGCCATAATTCTAAGAAAATATGGAAGAACCTTTTGGAAGCTTGAAAAACAACCACTTTAAATGATTACAGAAAATCTTGACTGCTTTGTCAGGAAATAACATTTTAGAAAATTGGATGCAAATGACACCTAATTTTATAGAAACACGTGAGAATTTGCTACTTTAAAAACAGAAAGATGAAAGGAAGGGTCTGATCTAAATAGATCCTAAGTGTCACATAGGTTAATTACAGTAAAAGGCACATTTTGGAATATTAAATCATTTATGTAAAATCTGGTTATTTATAAATGGTCAAAAGTGTGTTTTAAATCCAACACAATTCTTGTGGACTTAAAAATATGCTTTTGAACCCATTTTTTTATGTCTCATGGTTTAAAATGCAAAATCTGTTACATTTTTATTTTTACTGTAGCTCCCCTCACATTGTTTCAAAAAACACATAGACTTACATACATGACCAACTTTGTGGCCAATTTTAGTCCTAAAACATTTGATTTAGAGAATCATAACAATTATATTAAGTCTCCTCAGGGAGTGGGGTGGATTGTCCCAGTCCTAGTTCTGGGCTTTGAGGCGTGCAGTTTTCCAATGTGCGGGAAGGCGCGTTGTTGCAGTGCGGAAAGTCAACAGTAGAGGGAGACACACTCAAACACTTCGTCAGTGGAGCACAGATGTTTGACAGGCCTGGTTTCCAGTGTCTGACACACCCAAGCTCTGCTCACATAATGACAGACCTGCTGGCCAACAGCTTTAGTCAAACAGCAGCGGCCTGTTGGCCTGTGTTTGCGGTTTGTGATTTCATGTTTCTGCACAGAGAAAAAAAACGAATGGCAGGATCTTCATGTACTCTAATGATATGCTGAGAAGTTGGAACATTTTTGTAACCCTCAGACCTTTGTAGTTTTTTAGGTTTAAAGTCACTCTCTGATCCCAGCTAAAAATAACCACATGTGTCTGTATATATTTAAGTTATTCTTTTTCTGCAGGGTGAAATTAACTTAGGCCCTAGTTAAAGAACATGCTCTTTTGGAGCTTTCTTATGAAACTTTGGTCATGTCAGTTATTAATCCCCCTATAGTTTAAACTTGTACACAAGTCTATAAATGTTGACATTTGCAGACTACAATTTGTTACATCCTTTTGGAAAATACTTCAATTCTTAACAGATGTCCTTTAAACTCTGATCCAGCTTCCCTGTACCTGCTGAAAAAAAAGGCTCTCCACAGCATGATGCTCCTACCAATATGTGTCCTCATGGAGTTGCTGGTGATGTGGAGTGTCAATTTTTCCACCTTCCATGATGTCTTGCATGTAGACTACAAGATTTAGTTTTGGTCGCATCTGAAGAGAGTAGCCTACCTTCTTCAACATGTTTGCTGTGCCCTCTACATGGCTTGTGGTAAACTGTAAACAAGAAATCGTATGTCTTTCTTTCAATAATGTATCTCTTTTGCCAGATTTGTAAAGTGCATGACTAATGGTCGTCCCACCAACTGATTCTATTGCTTGTCTGATCAATGCTCTCCTTGTTCAGCATGTCAGTGTAGTTCATACCTTTGTAGCTTTGCAATTATGCGATGCTCCTTCCATTTTTGTACCTTGGTCCATGAGATGTTCATATCATACCATAATATTTTACTTGTAAAACACATTTATAGATGGCAAGTACAACACACTGTAGAAAAAAGCATTGCAATTAACAAAAAACACAAAACAACTCAAACAGTATAATACACCAAAGAATAAAAGTGGATTTTTAAACGAGGCTTAAACACAGCAGAGAAAGAGCCAACCTATCATTTAGAGGGAGCTCATTCCACAGCATAAGAGCAACAACAAAGATAGCCCTGTCACCTCTGGCTTTGGAAGAGGTTTTGGGGACCATTAAAAACATTTGGTCTACTAACCTAAGAGTGCCTAATGGGATATGGGGAGGAATAAGCTTGCAAAGATAAGCAGGTGCAATATTAACCAGTTAAGAATCTTGCACAAACTGTAAATGGTTCAGAACTTGGGATGTTGTTTAAGAACCTAACTAACCTAATGGGCGGCTGTAGCTCAGTGGTAGAGTTGTCAGCCTGCAACTCAGAAACTGTGGGTTCAATTCCAGCTTCCACCTGCTACATGTCGTTGTGTCCTTGGGCAAGACACTTCACTTACCTTGCCTACTGGTGTTGGCCAGAGGGGCCGATGGCACGATATGGCAGCCTCGCTTCTGTCAGTCTGCCCCAGGGCAGCTGTGGCTATAATCATAGCTTGCTTCCACCAGTGTGTGAATGTGAGAGTGAATGAATAATGGAGTTGTAAAGCACTTTGAGAGTCTTGAAAAGCGCTATATAAATGCAAGCCATTATTATTATAACTCTCCTTTTTTTTACATCCTTGAACTGGATGCTGTGTTCTTTTGTCTAATACTGTTTGTTCGCTAATGTTCTCTGGAAGCTTCCAAGGCCACAACTGCTGTATTTGCAGACACTGGATTGTCACAGTCTCCTACTGACAACATAAATAAGAGAAAGCTGCAGCTTTCTTTTTCTTTAGATGGAAAAACTCCCTGGACACAAGGGAGAAGGGCACCACAATAGCCTTCAGAGAAAAATAATGTAGGAAGTGCTACTGAAGGCCAAACCCATGAGTTTTAAAGGATCATATTTTATGATTTTATTGGATTGTTTCAACTGCTTCAAGGGTGAGGCTGTGTTGACCACTCAGAGTTCATTCTCTAATGTCTGAAAGTCCATGCTGTTTAGTTTCCTGGGCAAGATGATTGCCTGACAGTTTTACCTTTACACATTATCCAGCAATCAGCTCTCATAAATATGTAATACTCGGATGAGAGACGCTGCGGTTTGCCATTATCACAATAAAGTGCTGAGGAGTGCCAGTAATATCTGGCATCAACTGAGCCTATGGTGACCTGTCAGTTTAAACGTTTGATTTTTCCATATGAGGAGGTTAATTGTCAGAACAGAATCGTTTAATTTGGTCCAGACCATCACAGGTTTGAGTTAGACAGCTTAACCTGATGTTTCATGATGGAATCCTCCAGGACCTCTGGATCAAAGCAGCTTATGCTCTTCTAACTTGAAACTCTTAAACTATTTTTAGATGGATTTCAGTTGCCTAACAAACATGTTCCCTTTCAAAGCAGCAAATCTAAACAATCACTAATCATTTGGCAGTTTCAACAGGACTGTGTGCACACATATCACGAACAGGGTAAGCGTTGTGTTTCCCAAATTGGTTTGACTTGCCCATTTTTTCATATTTTTTCAGATCTTTAAGGGATCTTTTATAATCATGCATGAGTTGAAAATCAGTGAGGAGTTGGTTTTAATCTGGAAAGATATAAAGCTACACAGAGGAGTGGCTCCTTTCTGAGACCTACATTTTTGCCTCAGCCAAATAAAAAGAGACGGCTCTACATGTTCAAAAGCAGATGCCCATGTATAACCAGATCAAGATTATAAGATTAAGATATCTTCTGATATTAAATCACTTTGTGTGCATATAAGCATGCACTTCCAGTCAAAAGTTTACATAAACTACACATATAATGGTAAGAAAGTATTTTATGGGCTTTATTCAGGTTGAAATGATTACACAAAAGATACATTGATCTTAAAAATGTGTTTACAAGTGTGAGTTTATAGGCTCCAATATGTGCATACTATCCCTCCAATATTTGTTTAAATATTTCGTAGAAAATGGCACCTCAACCATATACTTTCTACTGTAATCTTAGTCTTGTAACTTTCTGGTTGAATACTTGAGCACTCTTCTTGACAGAACTGAATTAGAGTTAGTTTAAATATGTTATTTAGTTGACACATATTTCCATTAGGGTTGAGTTGCAACCTTGGCCAGAAGTTAAACTTAAAGTTAGTCGACTCTGTTTGCATAAGATTGATGTAATAATACAGAAAGCAGAAAATAGCTTATGTTTTACATCGATGAGCCAGTCAGTGGAACTGGTTTGGTCACGACTGATACATTATTGACCAATAGTTGTAAAAATTAATTGAAATCATGATTAGACTTCATAGTTGGAACATCCTAGGGTTTTGGCTGAGGATATGTAGGTCCTTGTAATAGGAATATTTGTGTCCAGAGTTTGATGTTACAAGTGTTTAGGTGCACAGACTAAATTATGCATACAGTTTGTACTCAGGTCAGTAGGTCAACCTTTTGAATTTTATTTTGAAAAAATACAAAAGACAGACATAAAACAACCATCTGGGGAGATTTAATCCCCTCTTTCTTTCTCCCCTCTCCAGGATCAGAGAGACTGATCTGCCTTAATTATATAATCTGCACACGCTGCCAGCATTGTCCTTAATTATAGGAAACATTAGGTAGCAGATAACCAAAATACGTTTCATAATACTGAAGAGTTGAATTCAACATCACTTTTGTAACGTGTTATGCAGCTAAATAGTAGATAGGATTAAATGAAGGCTGTGAGGGGATAATAAAGACTGAGTGTAGATCTATCATGTGTGACTGAAGGGTAACACGTAGTTTTTGTTAGGATGTCTTTGTGGCATTAGAAGTGTTTATTTGTCGGCATATATCTTTGGATGTTAAACCTGCACATGCAAAATGACAAACTGACTTCTCATTTTGACATATCTGTGTACGTCACATATTTATGTTATTTCCTGTAAAACCAAATGCAGATTATTCCTTGTTTATGAAGCTCACGGAGTACTTTTAAAAGAAATTTCATGGCCTTTGTCATTCGTTCTTTTGAGTTTGTCTTTTACACTTCCCAAATGAGAAAAGACTATTCATTAGAATTCATTTGACATTATTTGTACTGCATATCAATGAATATAATTATAGCTTTTTATGTTTTAATTATTTTATATGCTGTTCTCCTTGTAGCACTTAAAAATTTTTTTTTAAGATGTGTTGTTTTAATTATGTTGTTCATATAAAGTGCTTATAAATAAACAGTGTAATTATTACTAGAGCCTTCGTATTTACCTTGTAGCACCTTAACAGGGTGCCTGTTTTTTGACCCCTTTACCTTTTTGTAGTTTTGAAGTTTTGGCTGTTTAGCAGCTGATAATTCAGACTGATAAAATTTGCTTGAGTAAATTCAAAAAATCAGCAAATAGGAGGTCATTTGTCATTATAAAAATGTTTTGAGTAACTTGTCTAAACAGGGATCAGAGTGACAGTAATTGGAAACAGTATAAGAAAATCTATTGCAAATATTGTAATATTGAAACATTTTTGTGACATTTTTCCCATCATTCATCAAAATACTTACAAAATTGATCCGAAAGTTTAAAAAAAGTTAAATTCAATTCAAAAATACTTTATTGATCCCAGAGGGAAATTAAGTGTTGTTGTAGCTCATATAATTATTTCTTTAAGGAGTTGTAGATCATGTTGGCTGTCATGAAGAGGATGCTCAGGGTTGTCCATAATTTTTTTGATTTTATGAAGAATCCTTCTTTGCATCATCATCTCCAGATGTTCCACAATTGTCCCCAGAATAGAACCAGCCTTCTTTATCAGGTTGTTTAGCCTTTTTAGCTCTGATGCTGCTACCCCAGATGATGGCTGAAGAGATTACACTCTCCACAACAGATTTGTAGAAGATCTGCAGCATCTTGCTGCAAACCTTGAAGGACCTAAGCTTTCTCAAGAAGTACAGTCTGCTCTGTCCCTTCTTGTAGACAGTTTCACTGTTGTGCCTCCAGTCCAGTCGGTTGTCCAGGTGAACTCCGTGGTATTTATACTCCTCAACCACCTCCACTTCTTCAACCAAGATGGAAACAGTGTTACTTATGTACTTATGGTTAAGTACATGGGTACAAAATAGTTTTCAAACATGACATGGAAGTAGATGATGAAGACAAGAAATGGGTTTTAAACTAGTTACATTTACCTAAGTAACATAAAAATAAAATAAAAATAAACTAGGAGTAGTTTTTCTGCACCATACTTTATACTTGAGTGTTATTATTTTTGATTTAATGCTGCTCTTACTTGATTGTCTAATGTCTGGCTACTTTACCCACCACAAGTACCTTCAGTGATTGAAGAACATGCAAGATTTAACCAAAAATACACCATAAACAGTAACACAATTACAGTTTATTATAAAGTGAAGCATTAAGGAATTAATGCTTTAATTAAAACATTCCTTAAGCATTCCTTAAGCACTTCATTGTTCTAGCGTTGTTTTCTATTTGGTACTCAGGTTAGTATACAGTGAACACGATATGTTGTTAGTGGAGGTACTGTTCCAACATTTATTCATGGCCTACAGAAATATTGGTTTCAAAAACTGTCATGAAAAAAATTACACTGCTCACAATAAGTTAGGGATATCGTGAGAGACTCAGTGGATGTCATATATATAGTGTTTGTTTCACTTCAGAGATTTTTGGGATAGGGAAGGAATTGTATAAAGGTGATATACCCACCTCATTTTGTGTTTTTCACGTAATGGTCTCACTGTACACAATTGGTGAAGATGTGAACTGACTCTCAGATGCTTTGAACTGTTGCTTGTTGTGAATTGGTGTCATTTAAAAGGTTGGCGAGCCCAAAGGCTATTTAACCTCCTAATAGTCATGTTTTTAAGATATTCTATGCACCTTGGCTGGTAAGTCAACAAAATGTATCTGCAACATAGATCAACCGGAAATCATTTTTGCCCAGATTTTACATATGGTTTGACCTAATATGCAACATTACTTCTAAGTTATTTAACATTACTCACAGTAAATACAGAAAAGGACTTTTTTAGTATGGGTGTGATCTATTTTAAATTCCTTAAAATAAATTCTGTAATATCACAGCTTCTGACTCAAACCAACATAAAGAAAACGCTAGATTTGACCTATAAATAGAAGGGAACCAAGGATTTATGTGTTTGTTATTTCTCTGTTAGTTTGGCTCAAGAAGCAGTTTCCCCCCACAATTTCCCTCCCACCCTAATTTCTTTTGCCAAGTACAATCAACGTTTTTGATTTTTTGATTACCTTTTTTACCTTTTTGAGTACCTTTCAAGATCATTTCTTTGCCTCCTCAGAGGGAGTTTTTCCTAAACAGAACAAATATCTGTAAAGCTGAAATGTCAAGCTTGGCAGAAGCAAAGCGCAATGTTTTGTTCCACAGAGAATAATGAAAATCAAGCCTCTCCTTTCTTCCCAAATCTTTTTTTCTCTGTTATATCATTTCTAGAACATGGTTAAATAGAATGTTTTCTGAAAATGTCTGAAATTAAATTAAATATACATTGCAATGTTGGATGCTTGATATTTCTCTGTAAAGTTAAAAGTTTGCCAAAGCTTAAAGAGTTATACTTTACATTATTAATTTCAGTTCAATTCAGTTTATTTAGCGATGATTCACTACAGATGTCATCTCAAGGCACTTTACAAGAAAAGTAATTTCAATACTATCATACAAACATTTCAATCAGTTCAAAAGTTTTCTATCCAAGGAATCCCAGTATGTTGCATCAAGTCATTGACTTGAGGTTGTGCCCCATTCATGCAAACAAACAGTTAAAGATTATATTCCTCTTAGCACAAGTGCATTCTACATTTTCTTCTGCACAGACAACTTGATGCAATAGTGTACCTTTCAAATGTCCAGATATTTGATACTTAATAGGTTTTTACAAAAAAACAAAACAAAACAAAAAACAACAGAACTCTACCATTTGAATATTTGATTTTATTGATTTATTTTTAGTAACAATATGAAATTCATTGTAGCTATTACAATAAGTAACATGGTAATGATGAGAAGGTTTATTACTAGCTTTTATTGATGAACTTTTAATCATGCCTTATTAAATGTGTTTAGATATTTTCCCCCTAAAAATACACATTTATTTTGTGTGGCACAATATCCAAAACTAAGTTTATCTAAATTATGTCAAAATTGATTTTTTTTTTATGTAAAGTTACCATACTAAACTTAAAAGAAGTTTAGTATGGAAAACTTGGTTCTAACTGTAAGGTAACCGCACCTCAGACAGGAAGTGTTTTTTTTTTAACTGCAGATGTTTTGTGAAAAATCATGTCAGTAAATAAATCACTCAGTTTTCTGTGGAGGTTGATTTTTTTTAGCACATCTCATCAATTTGGCAATTCTAGTAGATGCACCAATGGTTATCTCTATTTGTCCCTCAAACTCTTTAATGAGGATCCCTGCTCCCCAGATGTATTTTTCTGAATGATGTTATGAAGCATCTCAGTGTTTTTTTAATAGAACTGTCGCCATGCATTAGGGTCCGTTGAAGTGAAATGAAACCAGCTGGCATATATTCTCATAGCTCTCATGACCGTTCTTTTCCCCCCAGAAATGTGGCCAGAAAAATGAACAAGATGGACTGCTTTTCCACAAATTTAACGATTATGTACAGTGTCCTCCACTAAAAATCATTAAAATAGCTGAATAGCAGAAGCAGCAGTTTTATCAGGTTGACACCTCTCTAAATCAAGTCTACAGTGCTGTGAAAAAAACAACATTTGCACACTTACAGATTTCTATAGTTTCTGATAATCAAACAAAATTCAACATAAGAAAAAGACCAATCGAGGAATTACAAAAAGCCTCACAAAATTATGATTTTGTTTAACGAAAAAAGCTATCTAAACAAACCTGGCTCCGTGTGAAAACCAAATAAGTGGTTGTGCTACACAGACTGCAACAAATGCTTTACATTTGTGAAAACTGAGAATCAGTTTTTACATAGCTGTGAAGGAATTTTGACCCACTCTTCTTTGAAAAATTGTTTAATTCTGCCACACTGAAATGTTCTTGAGCATGAATGGCCTGCTTTAAAGGGTTTTGGAACAACTTTTTTTGACAATTGGAAACTGTTCTTTGAGCCTCTATATAGCACATGAAACTTTGTTGGGGCTGAAAATTGCCTAGGAGCCCCAATAAATGGGCAAAAACAACCCCATTATAAAGCCCTACAACTGAAAGTCTAGTTTTCCCCGCCCACTCGGCCAGGACATAAATATTAAATGAGCAGCTTGCTGATTGGCTGGTTTACCCCGATATCTAAATGATGTTGCATGAACCAAGAAACTCTGTGTACATCCTGAAATGTTATATGTGTGCTCTAACATTGTTCTTTGTTGTTTTCCTCTCATCCATGAAGAACTTTTGCATTAGGTCGGGCTAGTGTTGTTCTCCGTTTGGCACACAGTGATGTGTTGCATTACCATCACCAACATTTATATATTTCCAATGTTGAAGTGGGTTGGGACATGAAAATTTAGGGGGTGACGCTATAGCTCCTATGACATGTTACTGCAGCTTTGCTCAGACTGAACCGTTTCTCCGCTGCCATTACAAAATTACAAATTTGTATCAGCAGGTCGTAGGCGGCACATACTTTTTGGTATGGGAACCTACGTTTGACACTATACTTATCAACAACAAGGTAAATGCAGTTTTGAATTCCAGAATCAACCTCAAGGTCATATCTCAGCCTCCAGTATGAGGTTTAAGTCCCGACTTTGACAAAGCCTTTTAAAAATATTTATTTGGGGGTTTGGGGGCAATTCTGAGGTGGACTTTCTGGGAGCTTTAGATCATTGCCCTGCTACATAACTCAAGCGCACTTGGCTTAACCCCATAAAACTGATGTTTGGATATTCTTCCCCAGGGTTCTCAAGTAGAGAGCCAAATTTATGGTTCTACCAATGACAGAAAGGCATCCAGGTCCTGAAGCAGTCCAACACATTACCACCTTTTTGACTGTGGTTATCGTGTCCTTTTTCTAAAAGTCTAAATAAGTTTTATTTTAGACTTAAAGGGATGCAAACCTTCTCAAGAGTTCCACTCTTGTCCTCAGAATATTTTACCATTTGTCAAAACACAATCTCAAGAAACACTTGCTAAGCTTGTATACATCTTCCTGATGTACGTACCATTTCTCACCCTGCATGTATGTCAATATTAATCTTTCAACCTCAAGGTAAACTGTTAAACATAATTGTACTTGTTAAATGGGATCTCCCACTATTTGTTGTATGAATGAGATGTATGAAATGTATTATATGTAGGCCACACATCCATATTTTTGTTTGTTTGTCATGGCCCTCTAGTATAAGCTTTAGATAGCTTCTTTAGGGACCAGTTCACATGCATGGTCATTTCTTTATTCTTTATTTGATCTAAAATGCATATGAATATATGTACGTGTATCTGAATAAAAATACTTCTACTACAAAAAAAAGGATCATCAACATTCTTTTTATGGTAACCGTGAGGCTGGATTTTATATTATTTTTGGTCAGCAGTGGTTTTTCACTTTGGAACTCTTTTCAGGATGCATTTTTGCCCAGTTTCTTTCCTATTGCAGAACTATGAACTCTAACCTAAATTTATTGCAAGTGTGTCCTGCATTGCTTTATATGTTCTGGTTCTTTTGTGACCTCCAAGGTGTGAGTCCTTGGTGTACTCTTGGAATAATTTTGGTTCAGCGGGTCTTAAAGTATTAGTAAAACTACACTAAAAAACAGTGGTTAATCACAATTAATTTATGTTTGAACAACCCCCAGGTTGGTTTTGCTGACTTTTTTTTCTTTAACAAAATTTTGTATTTGTGTTTGACTGATGTTAAAATTTGTTTGAAAACTCTTAGTGTGGCGAGCCCAAGTCTATGCATCCCACTATCCTGCAACGTTTAGATGCATCCCCCTCCATCGTACCCGTATCAAGTGAATGGCTTATTAATAGGGCTGAACAACACGCTGATGAGGGAATTCAGCCATTTGACTTATGTTGGAGATGGGAGGGATCTAAAAGCCGCAGGATGGTAGCTCTCAAGGACTGGACTCTACCCCTGCTCTAAGGGGTAGATGAAACTATAGTCTGAGTGTTTTTTTTGTTGTTTATTTGCAGACTTGAGCAAGCTTAATGACCATGACAATTTTCTAGTAGCACAAATTTTAATATCTAATTAGGAAGTAATGTAAAAAAAAAAGAACATTTATGTGGATTTTCACAAGAACTAAATGAGTCACCACTAAGAGTAGACAGCCAGATGTTTCGTGGGACTTCACACTTGGCAATGTAAGGTCATGTTTAAACAAACCCAAAAAGGTGGCCTAGATGAAAAGAGGAGAACAAGCACCGTGGGAGAGATGGGTGGGACCATCCTTACTGCTAAATTAGACTTTCTAATGACAAGGCGTCTGCAGAGATTTAGAATAAAAATACATTCTTAAAAAGCTGCTCTGAGGAAAGTCTCTGGAAGGAAACTTTAAATGATAGGGTGGATGGAAAGAAACTGTGGGTGGGGGTGTGCATTTATGTCAGTGGATTCACACACTGGGTGGACAGTTTTGATTTAAATTTTCGTTCTTGTACATTCTGTTACTGTGCCACACATTTTAAAACAAACTCACAGTGTGTTATGAGTTACTGAAGTTAAAAGTTTATAATTCATGGCTCATTTTCTGCTGACCAGCTGCTTACTTCATGTTGACATAAGGCAGGGGTTATCCTGCAGAGAGTAGATGAAATAACTCTTTCAGGCAGAGCAGCCCGTTTCAGTCAGACAAAAGACTTCTGTTTTATTGCATGAAGCGACTAAATTCCCATATCTTGCTAAATGCTTCCTGTTTATTCCATTGTTGTTGTTTTTGTTTTTTCAGGGGGTATGCAGATTTAGACCTTTTTTCTTTAATAATTTTCTTCTTCTTTTCCATGAAATGCTATGCTTAATATGTTGTATTTTAAAGCACACGTTTAGCTTATCAGGAGTCATTTTCCTGTCAGTTTTAGACATTCATAAAAAAATTTTACCACAATAACTAACATTAAGCAGTTCTCTAATAACACACTCTAAAAACTTCTCCACCAACAGTAAAAGCATTTTTCTACTCTTGACATTTTTAAACTCATCACACTAATGGATTTGACAAGTGGAAGTCGGTATTTTAGCTGCTGAAGGTTAAGGAACCATTACTTTCAACTCTTAAAAATCTGGGGTCTCATTTATAAAACATTGCGTAGAATCCCTACTAAAAGTGTACGTACGACCAAAACAAAAAGTTTGCGTATGCCAAAAAGATTTCTGATTTATAAAACCATGCCTACACACAGGTGTAAGCAATTTCCCCTTTATAAATCACAGTCTTCTTGGAAGTTTACGCACGTGAGTTTGGCTCATATCCCGCCCTGAACACGCCCAAATCCGTCTATAAAAGGTCAATGCAAAGCAGGACCTTAATATTGATGCATATGAAGAAGAGGGGAAATATGGCAACAACAAAAAAAAAAACAAGAAGAGAAACTTTACGGAGATGGAGATTGAAGTGCTAGTGGGTGAAGTGGAGGCTAGAAGATAAATTTTATTTGGTGGACACAGCAGTGGTGTCACAAATAAAAGGAAGTACTGCGAGTGGCAGCATGTGGCGTCTGCAGTGCAGACTGTCAGTGCAATTGACAGGACGGTACCCGAAATAAAAAAAAAGTGGTCGGACCTCAAGTTGAGGCAAAAAAAAACTTGCCTCCCACCGCCAGAGTGGGTCTGCTACTGGAGGGGGTACGTGTACACCCGAGCTGACACCACTGGACAGGAAGATGGCAAGTATCATGGGAACATCAAGCGTGTACGGTATTGTGTCAGAGAAGGAGGGCGACACCGACCTGGCAGAAACGACAGATGAACCCGGTAAAGCACCTTTTGTATATATTTTATTACGTGGCTACCTTAACAAATTTGAGCATATTTTAAGGAGACAGACTAATATGCCGTGTCTTTTCAGCTCTTCCACAGTCGGTAGGTGGCGAGGATGAGGAGGCTGAGGAAGATGAGGTTGCCCAGCATCCGGCTGCCCCCAGCACCAGTGCTGCCGGTGCTCGTGGTGCATCCAGCAGTGGTCGGGTTCTGACTGAAGCTGTGATGCAGACACAGAGAGACACCATCAGCGCCATCAATTCTGTGACAAACGAGTTAAAGGAAATAAAGAGTGTGCTGTGCGACATAGTGACAGCCATTGGTACCTTAAATGATACAATAAAAATTCTTAATAAATGAACCTTGTCGTTGTTATCTCAAACGCCGCATTAAATCCTGGCGGATACTTGCTCCTTGGGTGAAGGCTTCCTGTCGAGGAGGAGGTGGCTGTGGGTCGGGGTTCTCATGCTGGGGAGGGGGTAGGCCAGGAGGGAGGGGAATTCCAATTCTCAGTGCCATGTTATGAAGAATTCTACATGCCCTCACGATCTTGCAGACCTTTGTAGGGTGGTATAATAGTCTGCCACCCGAGGCATCCAATGATCCACCTACATTTTAACAGGCCTATGGCACGCTCCACGATTGAGCGCGCACGTGTGAGACAGGAGTTGTAGCGCATTTCCTCTGCTGTCTGTGGGTCTGGGAACGGGGTCAGAACCCAGCTCATGAGAGGGTAGCCACTATCACCTGGAAGTGATAACATGTTTAATTCAGGCGTCAACAACCAGCATTTCTAATGACGGTGAGGACTTACCGAGCAGCCAGCCATCACGCACAGCGCCTGCCTGCAGTCTGTTCCCTACACTGCTGCGTGTTAAGATAAAGGAGTTGTGTGTTGACCCAGGCCATCGTGCCACCATATTAGTGATCATCATGTGTGAATCACATATGATTTGCACATTAATACTGTGTACATGTTTCCAATTGACGAAAACAAATTCATCCTCGGACAGGGCCCTTATAGCAATATGGGTGCAGTCAATTGCGCCAATTATGTTTGGGAAACCGAACATTGCTGCGAATTGCATATTAATTTCGGCCTGCTCCCCTATAGTATATGGAAACGTGATGTATCACCTGCTCATTTTAATTATCCCATCCAAGACTGCAGGCATTATTGCGCTCAGGGACGGCTGTGATATCCCAGACCTAGTAAATAACTATAACACATTTGAAGGCATTATTTCCAAAAAGGGACTTTGGGCAGAATAGGTAGAATCATGTCACTCAGACACATACCTGTCGGCTAATTCCCGCTGGTAACAACCAGTTGCAAGAAACCCCAGAGTGGTGAGCACCTGCAGCTGGACCGGAATGGCACGGTTCCGCCTGGACGATCTCTCCAAAACCGGGCCCAATTCAGCAGAGAGATCCAAGAGCACAGCTCTAGGGAATCTGAATCTGCTTATTAGCCAGTCATCATCATGGGCAATGAGGTCCGCATGATCCCTGAACACGCGTTCTCTCCTAATCCTTCCATTTGCAAAATCTTCTAGCAACGCCAGTGCATCCATCTCAAATATTACGCTTGAAAGTAGTTGGGGTATTTCTATTGGCAGCATTAAGACTGATTGCTTCCTTCATTGGCACAATGAACGTGCCAATCAATGATATATGGTACAGACGATTACATTTATTAATTCGCATACCCTGTTATCTGAGTTTAATGCTTTGAGATAAATTTTATGTATTTATTTTAATTTTGAAAAATGTTTTTAGAAGAGCTATAGCTCACTGCAAAGCTGCAAAATAGATATCATTGCTGGTTTGGATGTTTATAATAACATGAATCCATAATTAATGTTTGGTGTGAGGTGGAATGATATGTGTGAGAGGAGTAATATGCAGTCTGGCTGCACTTCACCACCTCACCAACTGCGTCGTCGATTCCCCCCGTCTCCAAAATGTCCATACGCACGGGTCAGAGTTGGCGTACAGGTGCGCACATTTCCCCGTCAAGTCTGTTTTTTATAAATCACAACTTTTGCTTTGAAAGTGGCGTACGCCAGTTTCAGGCCCCATTTTGTGCGTACGCAACGTTTATAAATGAGACCCCTGTTCTTTTGCTTTCTTTTTCACCCATCTTTAAGATAAATAAGAGATTCGGGACTTGAGTTGTAGTTGTGGTGTGAAGCCCTCCTGTATCAATTGTTTCACTACAACTTATTTACATTACGACCTTAATGATTTTGTAGCTTGCTTGGGGACATCTGACTTTTCAATTCAGAATTCTTGTGGTTGATTTTTCCAAGTCAGAATGTTGAAATTCAGTTTTTTAAGTACAAACTGATTGCACCACAAGCATTAGAGTCTTTATATTTATTGAAAATGCCCACACAGATTAATTTCCCACACATATCTTTATCCTCAAGTCAGAGAATCTGGGGATTCATAGTTTAGTTAATACTTTTTTTGGATTAATAGATGTATACTATATTATCATACATGTGAACTACATTTAATAATTTTTTTTTCAAGAGATTTGTTAGACATTTCAAAAGGTAGATGAATTACAAACAAGTGCCTAGATGAATAACTGAATTATTTGTATAAGCCCTACCTCTAAAATCAGTCGTTTGGAAGAGTTGACGGTTGTTTTTTTATTTTTAAGAATTTCTGCTATATTAAAGCTGTTGAAAACATGACTTTCTAACAACATTTTAATGAAAGTTTAGAGTTTTCAACTTGAATTTGTGGCGGACTAATGCCATTTGCAACAGTTCTATGCAACAGCTCCTTTTACAAGATGGATGGATGGATGGATGGATGGATAAATAGATAACAGACAGACAGACAGACAGACAGACAGACAGACAGACAGACAGACAGACAGACAGACAGACAGACAGACAGACAGATGCTTTATTGTCATTGTACAAGCATACAACAAATTTGCCATACTGAAACTGTTGAAAACATGACTTTCTAACAACATTTTAATGAAACAATTTGTGGCAGACTAATGCCATTTGCAACAGTTCTATCCAACAGCCCCTTTTACAAGATGGACGGACGGACAGACAGACAGATAGACAAATGCTTTATTGTCGTTGTACAAGAATACAACAAATTTCCAGCAGCAGCTACATTTCACAGTCACTAGAAGTAAAACTTAAGTGAGTAAAACATAAAACAGTAGACAGTAAAGTGTAGATAAGTATTACATACTTATTTGTGTGTAATAGTCAAAATGTTATTTCATAGTTCCTCTCATCCAAGATATAAACAAATATCACACCCACATGTAACACTTATTCCGTGTCTTTTGCTGTGTTTTGCAACTTTTTTAATTTGCACAACAGTGATCTTTTCTAAAGCTACTCCCTGTACCTGTAGAAAATTCCCATTATAGTAAATGTGTGATTCCCCACTGTGTGTATTTGTTCGTGTCTTTCCACACCTGATGCTAAGCTGCCACAGTGTGCAGCCGTGCAGCTGGATCAGCCTCAGTGTTTTATATAGAGCAGGACGTGGCAGAACAAACTGGCTTTTCTCCTCCACAAAATATAATCCGTTCGCTCCTGTTAATGACAAGGCAGATGGCTTTGTCCCTCTTCGGCCACACATGCTAAAGACAAAGTGTTTGGGTGCATATTCTGCTTGCATATTTAATGATCTGCAAACAGAACTGACTGTCAACAAACTTTATGTTTAAATGGGGACCAGACTTTTCCATTTCCAATAACTCTTGATTTTGATTTTGAAAACTCTGAATTAACTCATATTTATGCTGCCGTCGACAGCACAACTATAGACATATCAAACTCATTTGATATTTTAGCTGTCAACATAAACCAGCATTGCCAGTCAGAAGTTTACATACAATCATTATGGGCATAAATAATCTTGCTTGTGGGCTCTCAATGATTAATTTGAACTGTCCTTTCTCCAGGAAGGAATGACTATACAGTTAAAAAGCTTCAGTGATTTTTGAAGTTGGATGCTCTATTTAGCATGAGGTCAGAATTTTACATGAAGGCTCTCGTACATAACATAAGTTATATTTGGGTAAATGTTCCTTAACAACTTGCATCTCGACCAAATTTTCTTAGTGCCATCAACAAGCTCCTGATGTAGTTCCAGTTAGATACTGTATTTGACCGCTAACTCCACAACTGCAAGCCTGACCGAATTGTTCATATGGACAATACAAATAACTTGTGGAAAGCAAGTCTTATGGTCAGACAAGACACAAATAGAGCTGTCGTCCACAATTACGAGAAGTATGTTTGGAGGACACAAAGTGCATCTTTCAAAGGTAATAATGTATGAGTTGTCCACCATGGTGGAGGTAGTCTCATGCTGTCGGGTTGGTCTAGTGAAAATGGTCACTTGTGCATTGCAGAAAGTGGATTGAATAATGAATATTTTCAAATTATTTCATGTAATCTAAATTCAGCAGCTAGCTTGTTAAAACTTGAACAACAGGATGAACACACACCACAACTGGTTTAAATAAAGCAGGCTAACATTAAGCTTTAGAAGGGCCTGAACTCAGATATATTGATAATCTTTGAACAAATCTAAAACACAATTCCCTGCAAAGAAACGAAACAATTTAAATAAATCCCACCAGTTCTGCTAAATAGAGCAGTTTGAGGTGTATGTAGATACAGTATTTGAGATTGTGTGTATAGACTGGACATTGTGAGATTTTATCTTTTAAATTTGAAGTTGTTGTATCATTATTCCACCCTGAATTAACAATGGATCATCAAACGCCCATAATTACTGACATTCAAACACATAATGAGGGGATATGAACTAATTGTCTCTGTAATTATCAATGATAGTGAGTCCATACTCAGGATCTGCCAGATGTTTTCACGGCAAAAGCATAAAAATCACTTGAAATTTTCACAGCTCTGTGAGGCTCCTAATTTATTTTTAGTTATGTTTGAACATGTCTGTCAAGAAATAACATTACTAAAAAAATTAAAGTTATGTCTTTTAATAGTGATGTTACGATGTGTGCTGAGGCTACGAATCGTGTGTCAAGCAGTGTAGGGGGCGTTTCCACAAAGCGCGAATTGAGGCCTGCTTCATTTAGGGGAGGAGCCGAAAATGATGACGTCTGAAGCCCCGCTGCCCGACTGTACCACATGACTGCTTCGGGAAATGGTTCAAAGTTTGCTGAGTGGTTTGACAGCAATTTAAATCCCCTCAGGCTCAATTCAAAATGTTTGTGTAGTAGAGTTGCAGTCAGTTTGGTGTTTGGATAGGAGAGTTTGGTTACTGTTTATATAGTTTGGAGATAGTTTTGAGAGTATAGAGACAGATAGTTTGAAGATTTAGGAGAGTGAGGAGAAATAGATAAGTGAGAGGATGGATCCAGCTAGGAAGAGGAGGATCCCTCCTGTGTGGGAGCCAAATATTAGCAGGCTGGAACCCCCCCTGGAGTATTGGGGAAAGCAAAAATTAGTGTTCCCCAATTTATATAGTCCGACACTTTTTGTGTATGCCGGCATCTTCTGTGCCTGGGAAAGAGTGTTTTCGAAGGCTAGTGAGGTGGTGTCAAAAAGAAGGAATCGCTTAAAACCTAAAACTGTTGAGAACCTGCTATTTTTGAATAAAAATGAATAAAGTCTCCCCTATTCTGTACATCATTGCCCAAGTTACACAATCATTTTCAGTGCCCTCTTCCTAGTTCCACAAGCATTTTCACTTTCCTTTGCCTGCTTAAGCCCATGCCTTTTGCCTCAAGTGACAGAAAAACATTATTACACAACCTGCCATAACATATGATACTACCATTTTGGAATAATCTACGGAAAGAATACATTCCAAAATATTTTTATTATTCACATTTGTAATATTTTACGAAGAGAAATTATGTTTTTGGAACTCATAGTCATTCCCAAGTTCCATAGCAGACTTACAACTTTAATGCATGACACATTATTAAGTGGCTAAGAGCTACAGCTGCCTGTGATTATGTAACTGGCCAGTAGGGGGATTTGTGTTAAAATTGAATTAAAGACTGGATATGGAAATGAGACAACTTCACCGATGACTACATGCAGGGAGGAAGAACCTGGCAGACCGGTGTTATCTCGGTCCAACAGTCTCGCACAGAAGAACGCTACTCCCTCAACCAAAAGGCGCTTAATGGGTCGTACACCACACTCACAGTTTGATGAACACTGGCCTGCTTTAAAGCACACTGAATCTACACCTGCTTTTTCTGTTCAAAGGAAGAAAAAAACAAAAGAAATTCCACTCACAATCTACACCTACTTTTTCTGTTCTGAGAAAAAAAAAAAAAAGAAATTCCAGCCCAAAACGAGATGTTACTCCCCCTGGAATCCTGCAGAAAAAGAGATTTGCACCCCGCATTTTCCCGAAAGACGACGCAGCCCCTGGGACCAGTCAAGGTCACCAGGAGAAATCCAGCCACATGAAATGAATGCATAAGAAAGTAAGAACCCCCCCAGTTCTCATCATACATGAAGGATCAATAATGGGATTGAACACTTTTGTAGCCAGAACACTATAGTGTATAGCTGCTCCAAAAATGCAGTGAGAGAAATAACAGAACAAATCCTGACAATCATAGATCAACACCCTAAACTGGAAAAGCTTGTTATACATGCAGGATCTACTGATATCGCCTGAAAGCAGTCAGAAATTCTAAAGAGGGACTTCTTAGACTTGTTACAGTAACTGGAGAGACTGAAAAGTGACATTTTATCAGCGAGCCATTGCCCACAGGGAATGACGAAAGATTCAGCAGACTTCGTATGCTCCAACAAATTCCTGAAAAATCTTGAGCTGTCCTTTTAATTAGATTTATAAACAATTTCAAGATATTTTGTGGGGCAAAGCATTTATTCACAGGAACAGAATGCTAATTTAACAGAAGTGGACAGAAACTTCTGATATCACATTTGTTTTGCTATTTAAATCAGAAAGCCCTGGACTCAAGGACAGACACACAGCTCACAGAGGGAGGAGAAGTATTCCCTGCACAAGCAAAGATCAGGCCGGTGCATGAAGTATCTCCTCCAACACAACAAGCAAGGCCTGAAGTCCCACCGAAAACTCCCATGGCAAACATCGAGGAGGGCAGGGAGCACGCCCTGCTCCCCCTCCCTGTAACCTTCTCCCTTCCAAACACCAAGGCTTGTTCTAAACCGAGCCTCTGGGACAGATACTACATGTTTATCTCATCTACCATCACTGGTAATAACAGACATCTGATATAATAAAATCAAACTTTATTTATAAAGTGCTTTTCCTACAAGAAATTGCATCACAAAGTGCTTTACAGGTTAAAATGACCCCGCATAAAACTACATTCACATCCCGCCCCCACAGATTTAAAAGCATGATCACAGTTATACCCCCCTCAACAGTAAAAAAAGACATTGAGCCGACTGCAGATGAACCATGCAAGGAAGCACCATCTATAGAAGAAATAGAAGGGAACCAGACAGAGGCTACATGCAACTTTTTCCCCAAAATAAATGTAACAATAGCCTTTTTATTTGACCATTTATGACTCAAACATCTCCTGATGAGCATACTGATACCTGATAACAGTGGGTGCACCTAATCCTGTATCCAATTTTTCCTATTTTCTGTCGGGTCGGAGTTTTCGCGCGCTGTCTGCGGATGTGACATCAAGTCATGGTAAACGTTTCAGATCACTCTACAACCATCGCTAGTCAGCAATTAGCCTACACTCGCAAGCAGTGCAATGTGTCATTTATATTTCAAGGAAACGTAGTTTCTCAAACAATATATCTATTTGACTGTTCTTACCTCTGTAAACATAATGTTGACTTCTTTGCAGCGGATGACTTGTGAAGTGTGCACGTACGAGCACGCGCTGCGAGAGCGAGGAGAATGGAAGAGCAGTTCCGTTTTTTGGCCACAGGTTTCAGTTTAAATTTCAGAAAATTGCATGTAGCTTCTTTAACTCTAGACCCATCATCCACCATATATATATATACATATATATATATATATATATGGTATATATGGTATATATATATATATGGTATATATGGTATATATATATATATATATATATATATATATATATATATATATATATATATATATAAACTAAGGACGTGTATGTATACCTCCTGCTTTGATTGAAGTAATACAAAATGCATACCGGTAACAATTCTCTTTATTCTGACGTTTCTCAAGTACAAAATATATTTTTATTGATGTGAAACAAAACAAAAGGTTTTCTCTGATTTGGTGTTTGACAGTAAAGAAAAATGTTTGTGTTCTGGTTTTGTAGACCTGCGGTATGGAAACAATGAGATTGAAGTCGCCACTCTCTGAATTAGATAGTTTCAGTTTAGTTCCTACAACATAAACTGTTAGTATTAGTATCATTCAGAGAGAGAAGGTGGCATTGTTTCCATCATCCAGGTCTACAAAGCCAGACATTGACTGGCTGGATTATATTGCACATGCATACTGATGGCGGGCTGCACAGTGGCGCAGTTGGTAGCACTATTGCCTTGCAGCAAGAAGATCCTCGGTCCTGTGGGGCGCTTGGCGGTCTGCTTGTCTCCGTCCTAGAAGGTAGGGGGTCCATCTCCCGGGGCTGGTTGCTCTACTGGGGCATCGGTACCTGGACCTGGGAGCATAAAGTGTGTATGGGGTGTGTGAGTGAGGGTACAGCATCATTTCTTGGGTGTCTTGGTGAGTCAGTGAGAATGTATGTGTTTAAGAGGGAGGGAACGTATGACTGTGTCTGTATGTCTTTGTCTACCTGTCAGGTTGGGTCTTGGGTTGCCCTCTCGCCTGGCGCACCTCATACCTTACATTTAATGGGGGGCCTATTTCCCCTTCGTCACTCCTTGACGGATGCCCCTGCCCACTGGTGTGTCGGTGGTCAATCCAGTTCGGACCTGGTGCGTGCCTGGCCGGGCCTGGGGGGACCGGGGTGTCGGTCGGACCATGCACTGGGCCGATGTCTTCCTTTGGTTGGTTGGGGCACCTCTTTCAGGGGTGCCAGGTTTGGGATTGTTGGGTGGTGCCTGTTCGGTGGCTCGGCGGGATACGGATCCGATGTCTCTGCTCATTCGATCACCTGTTCTGTGAGCATCATGCGTGGTCAGTTCATTTACGGGTTGGACCGGCCCTGGCCTCTGTTGGATGCTTGGTCTCAGAGCTCTGGGTTGTGCGGGATCAGGACTTGGGAGCTGGTACAACTTGGTGTCCAGGTGCTGGCTGAGCTCGGCCTGGGGATGCCGTCCATCCGCTGCGGCTATCAGTGGGGTGCCCTGACGGGGGGCAGGGGTGGGGCGTTGGGATTTTGGCGGTGGGGATTGGTCTAAGGTGGCCATGGACCGGCCCGCCCTGGCGCAGCAGGTTGCCGGCGGGGCACGTGGGCTCAACACTGCTGCCCCCCCGGGCCCCTGCATCGTAGCAGCTGGACATTCCCCTGGGGTTCTCCTCTACTCCTCTCTTGTGGGATGCAGTCGGCCCCGCCCTGGTCCGGCTGTGGCTCTGGGGGTACTTTGGACGTCTTGGCTCCGATCTCCTTCATGTCTGCATCGATTCCTGGGAGACGGATTGATGGCTGCTCTCACCAGCTATCAAACACTCCTATGGAGAAACCTTATATGCGCCAGCATGCTCACACACACACACACACACACACACATAGGTGTGGGGTCTCCATTGTTTACAGATATATTCTTGGGCTGAGGTTATCATTACTAGATCTTGATTAATCAGTTTATTAATTGATTAATAGATTAAAATATCGATTAATTGATTAATACCATGAGCTTTTCTGTGACATTGTTGTTTTTTAGATCCATTTTTGTGTGATGTGGTTGTGTAGTTCTTAGTTCACAATGTTTTGTTGGTTTTGTCGATGTTCCTTTTTCGGGTTTTTTTGTTTTTTCCCCTCTCTCTGCCGTCCTGTGAGTATGGAGGCAGACTTTGATATTTTCCTGTGTTTTCTTTGTTCCCCTTCCTCTCTTGTATTTTCAACTCACCCTCTGTCTTGACTTTTTGTTTCCTAACTCTCTTCTTCATCTTCTTTCTTTCTTCACCTTAATTTTCCGGCTCCGTGTCAATAACATCAGGAAACCCCCCAACAATTCATAATAAAGATTTTTTCACACATATATGTCAAGTGGAGTACTATAGCAAAAGCTGTAGTGCTCCGCTTGTGAAAGTAAATCTGTTGGGCTTCTACTTGGTACTCAGACACCAATTCTGAGCTCCACACTACCAAACAGGACACGTAAAAAAAAGAAAAAGAAAAGTCCTGGGTTCTTTCTGCATGGAGTTTGCATGTTCTCCCTGTGCATGCGTGGGTTCTCTCTGGGTACTCCGGCTTCCTCCCACAGTCCAAAAACATCACTGTTAGGTGAATTGGTCTCTCTTAATTGCCCTTAGGTATGAGCGTCTGCGTGCATGGTTGTTTGTCCTGTATGTCGCTGTCTTGCCCTGCGATGGATTGGCAACCTATCCAGGGTGTACCCCGCCTCTCACCCCTTGACCACTGGAGATAGGCACCAGCCCACCGCAACCCTGCATTAGGATGGACGGGTACAGAAAATGGATGGATGGATGTATTCTGATGGCCATGGCATCCAACATGAGTGCTACACATCCATGTTTACTCTGGTCTTTCTGGTATATTCTCTAGGGATATCCAGCATAATCTTTTTCAGTTGCAGTGAAGCCTGCTCTCTTTAAGGCAGTTTTCCAGTTGTTCTTCACATGTTTTTGGGAAACATTCAAAACAAAAACGAGTTTTAGAAGAGTCACACAAAAACATTATACAAATGAGGTCAATCTTATTTTCGTTGCATTTTATTTCTATTTTTCCATCTTCCCATTTTATTATTATTTTACTTTTTACTTCTACCAGATTTCTTACACAGATACATTTGTAAAACTACAGAGGCTTAGCTTGAAAATTAAATACACATTTTATTTGGTTCACAATTAATATCAATGCTTTGGACCACATGTTGAAAGACAACATTTTAAGCTAGAAAGAAAACACAACAGAGGCCTATATATGCTGGCAATTGTAGCAATCTAAAAGTTAGTGCTTAGCAGGCTAAACATGGGAAAAACTGATGACCCACACCGCTGTTCAACTGCATTTCTTTGTTTATTCATTTTCATATCTCATCATCTCGGCACTACAACTACCATTTAGTTGGACCTCCATTCACATGGATTAAAATCCATGCCATAACTCAATTCAATTCATCTTATTTATATAGTGCCTATTCACAACAGATCGAGGCACTTCACAAGAAAAGTCATTTCAATACAATCATACAAACATTCCAATTAGTTAAAAGTTTAAGTTAGTTTCCTATTCAAGGAATCCCAGCAAATTGCATCGAGTCATTGACTTGAGGTTGCATCCCATTGATGCAGACTTCCAACCACAGCAATCCCTCATACTGAGCAAGCATGTAGCGACAGTGGAGAGGAAAAACTCCCCTTTAACAAAAAGAAACCTCCAGCAGAACCTGGCTCAGTGCAAGCGGCCATCTGCCACGACTGTCTGGGGGTTTGAGAAGACAGGACAGAGACACAGAAAGAACAGAGGATCTGATATAAGAGTACTTTCTATGTTAAAGAAAGTGAGAAGTTGATAATAGGACACGGGAGATGTTTAAAGGAGTCATAACCTAGTATTATCTTGGATACCCACGCTCTGTTATAGTATTTCAGGCCCTTCTAAAAAAGAAAAGTTGAAAAAAATAAACACAGAGCTCCTCTGACCCTTATTTCTAAAAGCATTATTGTCTCGATAGATCTGATGCGATATTTTGGCTGCCGTGGACGGACATTGTAATAATGCAAATGAGGGGCGCGTTGATTGGTTGCAGGAAGAGGGGGGTTGACACCACAGGTAACGCTTCAGCATATCTAACCCATATCTACTACTTCCGCTAGCATACAATAGCCACATTAGCAGTTAGCTGCTGTTTGTTACACACAGCAGAGCAATAAAAACACAGCCTTACTGTTTCAATTGCAGACAAGTCTCTGATTGTTGGAATTGCCCCTTTTTCCAAACGGAGCTTCGATGCCAACTTCGCCTGATATTGTGCCAAATTCGTAAAGGATTCGGCGTAAAAAAAATAGAAAAAATATTTCCATGTTGATTCTGGCAGTCAACAACAGAGCAACTCACGTGTGCAATACGTTTCTGGTAGAAATGGTTTTAGCTGATTTAGCTGATTAAAATAAAAGGCTGACACAAATATGTCTTCTTCATGCATCATTGCGTGAAGAAATTTTCAGCATCTTTCACGGTGGAGTTCGAACTTCGAATCGGTGATGTGTCGGTCATGAACGGACCGGCTCTTAGAGCTAACTCTTTGAAGTGAACGATGGGAGCCGGCTCGTCATTGGGAGCCGTTTATTTTTTTTTTAATTCCCCCTACTTGTTTTGGTACATTTAGTACACATCGTTTTGCATTAAGTTTGGTAATAAAAACACTTTAAGCAACAGAAAATCTGAGAAGCCGAAAGAGCCGGCTCGTTATGGTGAGCCAAGCCAAAAGAACTGGCTCTCCAAAAAGAGCTGGAATTCCCATCACTAGAATTCAGTAATGGCAGCGCTCGACTGAATATGAGGGGAGAGGTGCGAGGGGGAGAGGGGAGAGAGGGAGGGCGGGCTTCCTGCAGCATAGCTAGGTCTGCGATGTCTATATATGGTATATCCTGTGCCGACTTGACGTCAAGTCGGCCAGAAATTAAAACCACGTATTTGAGTGCGCGTGGGCTGGTTGACAAACCCAGGGGTAAACAAACGCTTCACTTTTTAATATTCGCTTCCCGGGCAGTGTATAATCGTTAGGTAATCATAACATAAATTTTTTCTCATGGAAAAGTGAAGATTACAGGTCATGACTCCTTTAACTGCCGAGACCATCATCCCAGTCGATGCCCCTGTCCAAACGACATTGTAGCTAAGCAGGATATCAGACCAGGTGGTCTCTTCTACGGAGAGAAAACCATTAAGAGAAAACACAGTTAACAGTCGAAATAACAGCATATAATGCAACGTGAGAGTAATAGAAAAGAAAGTAGCAGAGTGAAGAAAAGTGGTCCATCTCTCCTCCAGCAGTCTGAGCCCATAGCAGCATGACTACAGAGATAGCTCAGGATAAGCTAAGCCACTCTAACTATGAGCTTTATCAAAAAGGAAAGTTTTAAGCCTGGCCTTAAAAGTAAACAGAGTGTCTGCCTCACGGACTAAAGCTGGGAGCTGGTTCCACAGGAGAGGAGCCTGATAACTAAAAGATCTGACTCACATTCTACATTTAGAAATTCCAGGAACTACAAGTAAACCTGCAGTCTGAGAGCGAAGTGCTCTGTTAGGAACATATGAAACAATTAGATCTCTGATGTATGATGGAGTTTGATAATTAAGGGCTTCATATGCAAGAAGGAGGATCTTAAAATCTATTCTGGATTTAACAGTGAGCCAATGAAGGGAAGCTAAAACAGGAGAATTGTGATCTCTCTTTTTAATGTTCATCAGAACTCTTGTTGCAGTATTTTGGATTAACTGAAGGCTTTTAATTACATTTTGTGGACTTCCTGATAGTAAAGCATTACAGTAGTCCAGCCTTAAGGTAACAAATGCATGGACTAGTTTCTCAGCATCACTCCTGGAAAGGATGTTTCTAATTTTAGCAATATTCCGGAGGTGAAAGAAGGAAATCCTAGAAACCTGTTTAATATGGGATTTGAATTTCATGTTTTGGTTAAAAAAATAACGCAGAGGTTCTCTATGTTATTACTGGAGGCCAATTTAATGCCATCCAGATGAAGTGATTGACTAAGCAGTTTCTTTTTTCAGAGCTTGTGGTCCAAAGACGGCAACTTCTGACTTAAGAATTTAAGAGAAAAAAGTTTAGAGTCATCCACATTTTTATGTCTTTCAGACATGCCTGTAATCTACCTAACTGACTGGATTCATCAGGATTTATGGATAGATATAGTTGTGTATCATTGGCATAGCTGTGGAAATGTATCCCATGCTGTCTAATGATTCTACCAATTGGAAGCATATATATATAGTGAAAAGAATTGGTCCAAGCACAGAACCCTGTGGAACTCCATAGGTAACCTGAGTGTGAAGAAGATTTATAATTTAGATGAACAAACTTGAATCTGTCGGACAAATATGATTTAAACCTGCCTAGTGCTGTTTCTTTGATCCCTGCAGCATGTTCAAGCCTTTCTAAGAGAATATTGTGATCGACTGTGTCAAAAGCAGCACTAAGATCTAACAAGACCAGAGCAGACACAAGTCCATTATCTAAAGGCCATGAGAATATCATTAGTAACCTTCACCAGTGCTGTTTCAGTGCTATGATGAGATCTAAAACCTGACTGAAACTCTTCAAACAGCTCGTTACTGTTTAGATGCCTCCAAACTTGTTTAGCGACTATTTTCTCAAGGATTTTGGATAAGAAAGGAAGGTTAGATATAGGTCTGTAATTCACTAAGTCATCTTGATCAAGGGAAGGTTTCTTAAAGGAGCCGTGTGTAAGATTGTGGCCAAAACTGGTACTGCAATCACTTTCAAATTACTGTAGAGCGGTGTGTCCCTCCCTCGAGGTTGCCAGATAGGCTGCAGGAACGTAGGCTGCTACAAGGCGCTTTCAATGGCAAGTGACGAGTCCTACACAGTAAGTTTTTTTTTCTTCTGTTAATTATGTTTAATTATAATGACAGAGAAACAGGCTCTGATAATGCATCACTAATGTTATGAATGACGACTCGCCATTTTTATTTCCCAAACAATTCCTTATCTTTTCAATTTGATGACCCTCCTTCTCCATATTCGCTAATGTAACGTTACTTTGCACGAACATGGATAACTTTGTTCGACTGTCATGATTTTTTGAAATGTCCATTTACATTAAGTACAAGTTTGCCAAACATAGATGAATCTTACCTGCCTAGGAGAAAATGAGCAACATTTGGCGTCTGTCTTCAAATTCTTCTCTGTTTTCAGCTGTCTTCATCTTGCAAAGCCATCTCCTATTCAAATCCTTGTTTTATTTCGGAATTTGTCACGACTGGGCTATTTCTGAATGATAATGAGGTCTTTTAGGTAACGTTAGACAATTTTTTATCCGAAACACTTTTGTAGCTGCAGCTGTAGTAACTACAGCTGACAACTCCGTTGCCAAAACACTACTAACTTCCTCATTGGTAGATAGGTGGAGGGTGGCGCTTCAGGCCAAAACACAAGATGTCAACATCAATATCAGTTGAGGGCTGCAACTTCACTTTTTAAATGACAATATCCTGGCCGTACTACTGTTGTCAGTGATATAAGTATTTGAAATGAACATGGTTTATTAATGTCTAGTGACATATCAGGGCCATTTTTGAAATACATTTCTAACATACAGCTCCTTTAAGTAAAGGTTTAATTACAGCAATTTTAAATTCCTGTGGTACGTATCCATTTACTAAGGATAGATTCATCATATCTAAAATGTAGTCAGGAACCAAATGGAACACTTAAATAATTTGGTTGGGATTCGGTCCAACATACAAGTTGAAGGTTTAGATTAGGCTAATATTTTTTATTATTCTGAAAGCTCGATTCAATCAAAACAGTCCAAAAACAGATGAGGTTCTACAGTTCTCTCCGATGCTGCCTCACTTACTGAGAAAGAAGTAATCATTTTTGGAGGATGCCAATGATTTTATTTTTAATAGAATTAATTTAATTTATAAAGAATCCCATAAAGTCATAACTACTAAAGTTGCAAAATATAAACGCGTGCAGTCAACAAAGTCTTTTACAGCGAAGGTCACCCTGCCGTCATCCAGCCAGCTCACCTGAACAGGTGCAAGGTGCAGATAAATGGCAAAGCACACCCAAAGTAACACACCCACTAACTAAGGTGCCAATCAATGCGCAAATAGCAATGAGATTAAAAACATCCTCATTTGGCTCCTACACTGGCCCTGGGAAACATTCCACCTATATCTGTTATGAAAACTATTTAAACTAAACTGCTTGAGTTAAAATAATAAAAATAAGACCAAGGTGCTCCCCATTGTAAACACAAACAAAACAAGGGTGAACACGTCAATAAAATGAAAATTCCCTCTTCATCTAGTCCCTTTAGTTTAGGCAACAAAAAATAAATAAACCCCAGCTTTACTTCCAGAGACAGCATACACCCACTAAACAGAGAATAAACAAGGGCTGATGCTACAGTCTCCCTCTATAGAAAACAAAATTACTAAGACAATAACGATCTAAACAACTGAAACAGTAGCAGGACAACCTACACAAAAGTATAAAAATGAGGTTAGTCCATAGGCCTAATAAAATGAGAATTGGCTTTATCTCCCACAGATAAAACCTTATCAACATGCACTCGTCCTCCGAGTCTTTGCCCGTGAATGCTTCTGATCATTAAAAGATCCAAATAAAAATCAGTTTTCAAACAGCATACCATCACCAGGTAATCAATATTAAACCAGCATACGATCTGCTAGTGCCATGTGCCACCTGCTGTTAATATAGCTGCTGATCTACCTGCCTCAGTAATAAGCCAGCTGCGCTGTGCTGCTTTCTGCACGTCTTCCACATATTGAGTTACTTCAGGGCATTAAGTGTCCCGGCTATATTTGTTTTACTAGTATCATTCTTGTGTCAGTTATAATCAGTAGTCGAGTTGTAAAAAAATTCCAGGGGGGGGGGGGTGGTCATTTTTTTTCGCCTATTAAAAAAATCTGGATTTAAATTTTTAAGAACGGTTGTATTTATAGAGTATTTTGTATCGCCGAAATTGGCCGGAATGTTAAGGGACTACAACTGAATTAGCCTGCATTAGAATTAAACAAGATCAGGTGAAATGGAGGCTTTATATATCTGTGAACCAAAGTCGATACCAGCACCTTGCAAAGAAGCCTTAGCAAATAATTGCAGTGCAGAAGTGTTTTTCGTGCAATAGGCCTATACAAATCAAAGTATTGGATTAATTTAACATGAAAGACCAAACAAAATGAGTCATTTCTATTTTATTCATTACAACCCTCACTTAATCCACATGCTCATAGCAGTTTCCAAACACTTCCGTCATCATTTTTTTTTTCTACAGTTTTTCTTGCTCTTCTTCACATTCGTCCTGAATATGGCTAAATGTCTGCACTGTCAGATGAGCTCTGACAAGGTGATTATTTTTCCTAGGCCGATTATGGCTGGATGTTTAAAAAGAGTTGACATCTTGTGCAGATTTAGCAAGCCGCATGCGTGTCTCGACTGAATGACAAGTCATGTATTTTAGCAAGCTAATTAACAAAAGAGATGTAGGGGGTCGCCTGTTCATCTTAGCTAGTTTGGAGGGTAGCATCCTGGGATCTGTGCGTACACCTGTGGCGAGTCGCGTGGTGTCTAGATAACAAAAAGCAGGCAATTCTTTTTTTTTAAATCCCGGACATCCCTCTGACCTGCCGGTCGTTTGGGCATGTTTGCACTTCTGTAATGCAGCTTTTGTCGCTCTCTGGGCCATAAGGTGAAAATGTCTGTATAAAATGAATCTCATTCCGACCTCTGGCAAACTCTACAAACTGTTTACTTCATAAAATAAATATGTTCGCACTTAGTTCAAAAGTAAAATTTCTCCTTCTGTAATGCCGCAGTTTTTTTATGATCGATGTTTTAATTCGGGACTAGTTTGTTTTTGCCGTAGTGAGAAAGGAGTGATACGGCTGCGACGTACCCATTTTAGACCAATACGGTGGCAGAGTTTAACCGACGTGATGATGTATGCGGATATGGAGACAGCTAAGTTCATGATGAAAACTTCTTTAAAACTTTTACAAAAACTGAGTAAAAGCATGTAGACCTATGTAAAATGTGTTACATGCATTTAACTTCCATGAAACATGAACAAGACATGGATTTCATGTTAAATCCATCTGTTGGTCTAAAACGGGTACGTAGCAGCCGTGTCACTCCTTTCTCACTACGGTGAAAACAAACTAGTCCCGAATTATAATGTCGATCATAAAAAAACTGCGTTATTACAGAAGGAGAACTTTTACTTTTGAACTCAGTGCGAACAAATAGATTTTATGAAGTAAACAGATTTTGTAGATGCCAGAGGTCGGAACAAGATAAAATGAAAACTGGGTTCACCTGACCTACTCTCAGGCAAAAACAATGTTGCATCATTGTGTTTCGTGCCCCTGTCCCCCGGATTTTATTAGACTGTTTATTTTCGCTCAACATGCGGCGACCTAACATTTTCTGATGATGAAATTATTTCATATAGGCTAAGCCTATTTATGATTTGTATTTCCATACAATATTTACTGTAAAATGAAAGGGATGGATATGGAGGATGGGACCTTTACTGGTGGGACGTTATATGTCGGATTTCTTTCTAAGGGGAGCGGCGTCCCCCTCTGCTCCCCCTCAACTCGACTACTGGTTATAATCCCAGCTGGTGTTTTGGAACATATGATTTATAAAGTCTCAGTATTCATAGCCGGAGAACACTGACACTAAATATGAAACTAAGGTTAGCTAGCTAAGACTTCGCTGGTGGATATAGATACTAAATAAATAAATACTAAATAAAATCAAACATTACAAATGTTTTATCTTACTTGTGAAAAGTAATCCTTTAAGCTCTACTCTCAATAGTCTGCAGATTCAAACAAGAACACGAAAAAAGTAATCAGGCATCTTGTACAGTGGGGCAAAAAAAGGACTTGGCAGCCACCAATTGTGCAAGTTGTCTCCCTTCAAATTATGAAACAGGTCTGTAATTTTCATCATAGGTACACTTCAACTGAGACAGATTTTGTGATAATTTATTTGTATAATGGTGCAGAAAATAAGTTTTTAGCACCTACAACCAAGTGGGAATTCTTTACTTCCTCTTTAAGAAGGTCTTCTCCACTCATTACTTGTATTAATGGCACTTGTTTGAACTCATATGTATAAAAGACATCTGTCCACACCTTCAAACAGTCCGACTCAACCTCCACCATGGCCAAGACCAGAGAGCTGTTCAAGGACACCAGGGACAAGATTGTACACCTGCACAAGACTAGGATGAGTCAATCTACAATAGGCAAGCAGCTTGGTGAGAATAGATCAACTGTTGGAGCAATTATTAGAAAATGGATCCTTGACAATCTCTTTTGACCTGGAGTTCCATGCAAGATCTCACCTCGTGGGGAACACATGATCTTGAGAACTGTGAGGAAACAACCCAGAACTACACGGGGGGGGGGGGGGGAACTGGTCAATGATCTGAAGAGAGCTGGGACCACAGTAACAAAGGTTACTATTAGTAACACACTATGTTGTCATGGATTAAAATCCTGCTGCACCCCTGCTTAAGACAGCACATGTTCAGGCCCATCTAAAGTTTGCCAGAGAGCATATGGATTATCCAGAGGAGGATTGGGAGAATGTCATGTGGTCAGATGAGACCAAAATAGAACTCTTTGGTATAAACACCACTTGCCATGTTTGGAATGGGAAGAATACTGAGTTGGATCCCAAGAACAACATACCCACTGTGAAGCATGGGGGTGGAAACATTATACTTTGGGGCTGCTTTTTAGCAAAGACGACAGACGATTGATCCGTTTTAAGGAAATTATGAATTGGGCCATGTAGAGTAAGATTTTGGGCAAAAACCTCCTTCCATCAGTGAGAAGATTGAAGATTACACGTGGCGGGATCTTCCAGCATGACAATGATTGAAAGAGTGGCTACGTTTCAAGGTTCTGGAGTGGCATAGCCAGTCACCAGACCTTGATCCAATAGAGAATCTGTGGAGGGAGTTGAAAATCTGTGTTGCCCAGTGACAGCCCCCAAACGTCACAGTTCTAGTGAAGATCTGCATCAGAATGGGCAAAAATGCCAACTACAGTGTGTACAAACCTAGTGAAGACCTACAAGACACTTTTGACCTCTGTCATTGCCAACCAAGGTTACTTTACAAATGATTGAAGTGAACTTTTGTCATTGGCCAAATACTTTTAGAACAATTTTCTGCACCAATATACAAATACATTCTTTAAAAATCATACAATGGGATTTCCTGGAATTCTTTTTTTTTTTTACATTCTGTTTCTCACAGCTGAAGTTGACCTATGTTGACCAAGTTGACCAAGCTTGGTGCAATACTGCTACATGGAGTGTGGACTGGTAATGAGTTCATCAACTTACCTAAGCTCCATTAATGAGACGTTGGTCATGTGACTATGCTCCCGGTTGTACATTCGTATTATCAGATGCCTCGCTCCTCATATTCTTACTGAGGAAATCACAATTTGTATTTGTGATTTATTTCAGATGTAACTTTTTAAACTGCATTCTCATGGGGAAAATATACACTTCTGTTTTATGTGTGATTTGGTTCATTCAATAACTTACAAATTTGTAGTTATGCACAACTATAACAATATTAATAAAGTTTATTTATAAAGCGCTTTTCATACAAAAAAGGAAGTTCAAAGTGCTGTACAGAACAGAATTTACCCCCCCGGCCCCAAAAAAGTTGAAGCACGAACAAATTATACTCCCCTCCCCCCAATCCTATCCCTATGTGCGGACACACTCAGGAGCAACATTAAAAGGACATTAAAATAGAAAATAAGATGGACACTGGGCCGAGTACAGATGAGCCAGGTTAGGTAAGGAAACGCCATCAAGGGAGCCATCTGCACCGGCAGCAGCGGATAAACAGCAGCAGCCGAGGCACTGACCCAGTGCATCCAGAGGAGAGGAGACCAGGATCCTGACCTCCAACCAAGCACCACCTGGAGAGCACCCAGGCACCCAGGCAGCCACAGCAAACCACCGCTCCCGAGGCAGAGGGCTCCCACAGGAGAAACACTGGAACGATGTGTCTATGTTTTTATTATCTGTGTAAAAAAACAGACTATAATGTTAAAATACACAAATAAATAAATTGATAGATTGGTAGGTAAATTAATTAATAAATAAATAAAATGTAATTAACGAGATAAATACAAGACCAAGGGGTAAAACACTGATCAATAAAAGCAAGTAAAACATGAAAAGCAAATAGACAGGCAGTAAATAGTAATCAATTAATTAAATATGACCAATATACACATAATTTAACCTGTGAATACGCTTTTATTTTGATAGTGTCCTTACCCCATAGTTGGGCTTAGCCTGGGGATGTTGTTCATCCGCTGTGGGTATTGGTGTGGCACTTTGATTTGGGGCGGAGGGGCATTGGGATTGGCCCGGGGAGGCGACAGCGGATGTTGGCCATCGGCTGGCCATGGCCTCTGCTGCTTGGTGGCAGTGCGGGGGAGCTTGTCTGTTGATCTCTGGTCGGGTCTCTGCTGGGGGGTGGGGTGCCTTCAGGTCTTTGCGTCCATGACTGGATATTCCCTGGCATATCCGGCTGCCGGCAGAGCCCAGCTACAATGCAGAGGCCAGCAGGCCTCTGCGTTGTAACTGCTGAATGTCCCCCCGGGGCAACATTCAGGGGTCCGCCTGGGGTGGGGAGGGGTCCGCCTGGGGCTCCTGTGCTCTGAGGGTCCTTTGGATGTCTATGGCTCCAATCTCCTTCATGTCTGCATTAATTCACGGAAGGCTGATCAATGACTCCTCACACCAGCTATTGAACACTCGTATAGAGAAACCTTATATGCAGTAGCATGCACATACACACAGAGGTATTGGGATTCCGTTAGTAACAGATGCACTCGGTGGCTGAGGATACCACAAATACATCTTCTAATAATTGGTACCATTAGCTTTTCAGTGACACAGTTTTTGTATGTATATATCTATTTGTGGGTTGTAGTTGTGTAGTTCTCAATTCGCATTGTTTGATTTGTTTAATCATTGTTTTTTATCCCTCTCTCTACTGTCCTGCAGGTAATGAAGCAGGTAAGGATGTTTTCTTTTATATTATTTGTTTCCCCTCATCTCTATCTTCAAGTGACCATTTCCCTCTTAACTTTTTGTCCTACCTCTTTTCATTATCTTTCTTTTTCCCCCTTTATTTTCCATCTCCGTGTCCATAATATCGGGGGGGGGGGGGGCACAGCAATTTCAAATAACACATATAAATCAAGTGGAGTTTTACAGCAAAAGCAGACATGTTCCATTTGGGAAAGTAAATCTGTTGGGCTTTCACTTGGTAGGCTACTCACTCAATTCTGAGTGCCACACTACCAGATAGGACATGTTAAAAAACTAAAAAAACGATGTCTGGACAAAACTTACAGAAAATGTTTTGTTTTTGCATTAAACAAGTATCTAATGGCTTGTTCTTTAGCCGCCTTCTGGGGATCTGTTCCCACACCAACAGCTGTCTGAGACAGACTTACAGGGGACTGTGGCAGCTAATATAGTCTATTTTTCACTTTGATCATTGTCAAGTGTTAAAAACACTTGCAGTGTGAAGAAAACACTGAGTAGTTTGATCCACCAAAAAAATGGGCATGAACTATACTAATGATTACTGTCAAAAATTTTCATCCACCAATACTCTGATAATTCCTCAAACCTTTCATCTGTTTCTTCTTTTTTTTTTATTACCCAAATCGATCGCAATTCCTTTCATGATGATGTTTCAGCACTGACTGTATTTTCCTCTGAGGTTGTTGAAAACCTTTGCATAAAGAGGTTCAGAGCCACAGCATGTGCAGTTATTATCACAGGTCCTCGTTTGGTATTTTTCATTGTCACAACTGTACCGTGCAGTTTGTTCATCACAACTCAAGGATGCTGCATTGGCCTGCTGCCTGATTTCTCAGCTTTCTTCTCACTATTCCCCATCAGAGTCAACTATAAACAAAAATATGCTGAGTGACAACAACAACTGCCTCCCATGAAATTTGCAAGTGATGTACAGCATGCTTTTAAAGTCCGAACACTAGAGTACGAAACAAAACCCCCTGGATTGGTACCCCAATACGAGCCTTCGAGATTGGATCGGCTCATTGTATTACATAGTATTTTGTGTGAAACATAATGTCCATGTATTGTATCTGTAGTAATAAATAATTGAAAGTGCATCCAACTAACTGAGTTTAAACTGTAGTAAATATGTACCAAAGCCAGCGTCCAAATTACCATTAACCGTACAACCGTCCTTGCCAAAAGCATTTTATACCAATTAGGGTCACTTATGTGTAATAAGCTGATGCAGGCAGAGAAGTGAAAACACTAAGGGAGCGGATCAGCTCAAAGCCTCTTTAATCTCATAATCTTTAATAGAGTAGCTCCTGTTAGTTGGTTTTGGACGTCCATGTTGCCCCAGCTCCTCTGTTCCTGTCCATAATAACCCCATCTGCATGCATGAACACGACCAAGTCAGCATTTGTTTACATATGCAGGCACTGGAGGCAAAAAGGCAAGCCAAAAAGTAGCTAAAATAAAATGTTTGACTTAATTGAATCATTTAGACAGTTAGAGGACATGTTGCTATCTTGTTTCATCAATGTTAAACACATTCTCTGCCTGCTAATAAAATTGTTCTAATAAGAAGACTGCTCTGTCATCTCACATCTACCTGTCGTATCAACAATTCAAAGGCATCCTTTAGTCCCTTTTCATTTCTGCAGCTCCAGAGGGTCCACACCTTCTCATTCATCTCTCTTCTGAGCTTTCCCATCAGCCAATAGCTGCATCCCATGTGTAGATTTCCATAATTTCATTCAAAGACTGGATTTCAATGTTAGACTAGATGAGAGAGTATCCGGCTGTGTTAAATGTAACTTATTCTCTTCAGCAAAGAAACCATTTTGTACACCATTACCTAATAGAAATTAATTCCCAGAATAAAAATACAACCTACAAAATGATATTTTTGCAATCTCACCTTCTGTCAAGCAATGCTGGCATCATTTTCTTGTAAACTCTGAGCTCAGAGCTTTCTTTTCCAATGCCAGATATTCCCCCTGCATAGTTGGGAGCAATGAAAGAGTGCAAAGGAAAACTGATAAGCACAGAGTCAGCACAATGCAAATGCAATGCATACTGATAAATCTGAACTGTTACTTCACGGTACGCAACTCAAAACTGCTGGATGTGCCTAAGACAGTCAACAGGCCTTATCTACTTCTTTCCTGTAGCTCAACTCTGTTAAGACATTTCTGGCTGATTTTATCCAGTTGTAACCTAATTCAATTCTGTAGGATTTTTTTTTGTTTCTTTTTATATTTTCAAAGACTTCTTTACTAAGCAGATAAAACTGCAATGTCTTAATTTAGTATAACAGCAGAAAGTAAAAATACAAAGCTTTACATATACCCTCCACCGGCTACCTTTGGCACCCTCTTTTGACTTCAGGACCGGTCTTTGTGCCATAGATTCAACATGGTGTTAGAAATATTCCAAAGAGATTTTGGTCCACATTGACATGATTGCATCACAGAGTTGCCGCAGATTTGTCATCTGGATATATATAATGTAAATCTCCCCTTCCCACAAATTCCAAATGCTCAGTTTTAATGAGAGATCCAGAACATAATAAGGAGTAAACGCCTCCATGACCCCAACACATCAGAGCAAGTTGCAGGACACCGGTCCTTGAGGACTTGAGTTTGATCTGTGGTCGAGACCTGCCCCAAAATACTTGCAGGTGTAGCTGCAAAGAAAGTGATTCTAAAAGTATTCATTGAAGGACTACAATTACTTTGAGGCTGGTTTATGTAAAATAGCAAAATGTAAAAACACTTCGGAGCCTGAGCCAACGTATGAAGTGTCTCAACTGGGCCAAGGAGAAGAAGGACTGGACTTTTGGCTAGTGGTCCAAGGTCCTCTTTTCCGATGAAAGTAAAGTGTGCCTTTCATTCGGGAATCAAGGTCCGAGGGTTTGGAGGAAGACAGGTGAGTAACAGAACCCAAGCTGCTTGAGGTCCAGTGTGAAATATCCACATGTACATCCATATGTCCGGTGCAGGTGTTGGTAAACTCTGCTTTCTTAAATCCAAGGTCACCACATCAGTCTACCAGAATGCTTGAGAGGACTTCATGACTCTTTCTGCTGAGGATCTGTATGGAGATGCAGATTTCCTCTTAAAGCATGACCTGGCCCCTGCCCAAACCGCCAGAAGCACCAAAACCTGGTTTGATGCCCATGCCATCACAGTGCTTGACTGGCCAGCCAACTCACCAGACCTAAACCCCATTGAGAATCTATAGGGTATTATCAAGAGGAAAATGAGGGGCACCAGACCCAAAAACAAAGAAGAACTGAAAGCAAGCATCAAGGAAATCTGGACTTCCATAACTCCCAGGCAATGCCACAGCCGCTCGAGGCAGTGATTAAGGCAAAGGGATTTCCTACCAAGTATTGAAGATAGACATATCGTTTTGAAAGTACCATATTTTGATTGACTTGATGTGATCCTAATTTCTTTCTTTTTTCAAGTAAATGGTGATTTCTTCACAGTATTCTAATTTTTTCAATTCCTGTTTTCATGGGTTTTATGGAATGAATGGAATTATGGAAATAAACTTTTCCATGATATTCTAATTTTTTGGAAAGGGTGAGTATATGTAACATTCTTAGATCTTGGAATCTGAAAGGAGGGACAGCAGACCCCCAAGAGTAACAACAGGAGCTAGTTTGCCACTGTACCACAGAGAAAGGATTGACAATCCTGTCTACTCTGCCATTCCTTTAAACCAGCCTTGATGAGCTGAGATGAGCTGCAGCTGGAGCGTGTTATTCCGTCAACCTGCCTGCAAGAGGAAGCACAACAAACACACAGACTTACACACAGCTGGGCAGATATGCCATTATTTCTCTTTTAAGTGAGGGCAGTTTTAATGTTGTAATGAAGTAATAGGTGTTTTCCTGCACGTTTAGTTAAATGTGTTGTCTCCTGAAATGACTGAAACATGTTGGCGAGTGTATTTGGCCAAGGCTCTGTGTAAGAGGATCATTGTCTGAATTAAGAAGAGCTGCCAGGGAGCGGACACAGAGCAGATTTGCGGACTAATCGACTGTCTGAAGAGATGGGAAAACATCAGGTAGATTGAATTCACTTCAGCAACTTCCTCTTTAACAGCAGGTCAGACTCCTGCAGAGAAAAACTAACTGGACTTCCAGTACAATGTTCAAATCACCTTAATTATAGATGTCTTAATATAGCACAAACAGAATATATGTTCCACAACATATGTTTAACCATAATTGCTGCTTTCTTTGTGAGGATGAAGCATGAGAAAAAGTTATCAAAAGAGGAAAACTTCCCTTTTCCATGTTCTGCTGAGAGTTACTACTCTGATTGCAGAGATTTGCCCATTCATGCTACTTTCTATATGTCTGGATGTTTAAAAAGCACATTATTTCCCACAATTTGATAAACATCACATTTTAAAGGTAAGCCTAGTTTATTCATACAGCCCCATGCATATATAAAGAATCTAAAGCGTTTCACACAAAACCTTAAAATAACAAAAGCCTTTACGCTTTGAAAAAACACTTCATAAATATAAAAACAAGTGTTAAAAGGCTAATTTAATCTCAAATCTCACACTTCAATCACTCATTGGTTATCGGGTGAACCCTTCATTCCTGAGGTTTTTGAATAAGCACTAAAGTAAAAGATAATGTTTTGAGACCTGATTTATAGGAGACAACATTATTATGCACATTTCGGGTTTTCACGGATTTTGGTCAAGAGCTAAGGAGCATAGAAACCAAATGCTGCCTCACCTTGTTTAGTTCTGGCCCTGCATGGGAACAGTGTGTAAGCAGGCCTCTAAAGACAACATGGGGTCTACATGGTTTGTGCTTTACAACTCAAAAATATATTTTGACACAGGACCTATAGAGCTTTACAGACTAATGTTAAAAGCTATTTGACAAACAGGAAGCCAGTGCAGTGACTTAAGGACTGGTGTAATATGATGCATTTTTTCTGGTGCTAGTCAGGACTCTAACAGCATCATTTTGGATTAAGTGCAGCTGCCTGATTGACAAACTCTCTCTTGAATTTCAGATTTGTGGAGTGCACAATTGAGTCTTTAAACAGATTCTCCCACCAGATCTTTGGTTCCCTGCAGGTCCTCAAGAGGGCCTCTTGGCTGTACTCTGAATATTGCTGTCCTCATTGCTTCTCAGTGTATGTGGATGACCGATATCTCTGTGGGTTTCCTGTGTGCCATACTCTTTTTAGTTTCTGGTTATGGGTTGAACAGAGCTCTGTGGGATTTTAAAGCTTAGGATATTGTCCTATAAAAAGCAACTCCAGAATTTAACTCTGCCCACATTTCCTGTTTGAAAAATGCGCCAAAAGTAAGCGTTAGATCAAGGGCTTTTGGAAGGCACAGACAGTGGAAAGTTTTAGGCAACCTTTTTTGCATTTTAACTCAAACCCTAATTGGTGTTGTGCTCACTACCTTTTAGTATTTTTTAGAACCCATTTATCCAGAAATATTTCATTATAAATAACATTTGTATACATGCATCTTTTCATGGGAAAGTAGGACCTCTCTCTATCAAGGAAAAATGATTTCATAACATGTCTGAATGTCTTTCAGTCTAACTATGAAAGGCCACCCAATGCCACTTCCTTTGTGGCTTTGAAAGGATCAAGGAAAAATGTAGAAAATTGACTTCTCTTTGACACGAATCTTGTATACAGCAACAGAAAACTCTGATCAATCTTGTCCTGTCAAAGGTCTTTTGTAAACATTCTCAGCAGAATCTCCTTTATCTTGTGTGTAAATGTGAAAAACAAGCTAACTGTGGTCCGTTTACGGAGCACAGGAGGGGACTGAGTGCAGCAGGATGGTCATTGCTCTTATATGTTCAGAGGTGCAGTCAATACCAGCCGCCTGTCCGTCCCCCCACCCCCTATAAGTCTAGAGTTATTACACAACGGGAAGCTCTTCACTGTCTGAAGGATCAATCTGGCTGACTGTCAAACTTCAGCTTCCTGTTAGGTTTTCAGATCTGCCACTCAGGAGCTGAGAACAGCATTTTCAATCTGCATTCATGTGGCATACGGCCTCTGGAAGCATGCTGAAGTGCTTTTAGATGGTTTGTCGAGAGCAAACATAATTTGAGGAGGAGCACACGAGCACACGAGCACACACAGGCTCAGGAACAGGCTGACACATGATGAGCTCTTGTTATAGTCCTTCAGATGAACAGCTAAGCTACCCAAAAGCATGTCGTCCCATAGGCCTGTTGAACTAAATTCTTACTCTTCAAAAAGTCCAGTGGTTGTCCAAAATGAGTATGTGGGTTGGCATAATAAAGGATTTAAGTTGGCTGGCTTGCTTTAATCTAAATCACAGAAAGCAGGTGTCTTGGCTCCTAAATTATATTTGGAGGAAATGCTGAACATACACACACCAACAGTATTAAAGATCGTCCAGAGTCTGAATGCATCTGTTCAGGGTCCTCGCAAGGTCTTTTGGCACACAATATGAAAAATACACAATATGGCATACCTCTGGCCATTCATAAATCACAAGGGAAGATGGAGACGCCCTGGACAGCAGTGAACTTTCAAAAGTGAGGGGTGGTGCAACATTGATACCATTACTCTTCAGACCTGTTATGGCAGACGACTTCAGTAAAGCTTTCCTGTTGTTGACTGAGGAAATGCTTCAAATTTAAAATAGAAGTCCTACCTTATTATTCTTCTCTTTAAAAATAATTCTTGTTCACATTTTTAAATCCTGCTACTGGATGATTGTACAAACCATACTTCATCAGTACATCTCTCCCTCAACCCACGAAGGTTGCTTGCCCCTTTACAAGTAAACTGATGCAGGGCTGTGATTACCTCCCTTGCAAAAGTGGCAAACTGACTTCTTCCCCCTCACAGCATTAGCCCTTTCACAAAACACAATGGATAGCAAAAAGGTGCCTTAATTCCACCTTGAAGTGTTTTGTAAAAGTGCAAGTAGTGAGAACAACAAAGAAAAGTATGTGTGTATATGTGTGTGGCGTCAAACTTTGGAACGGTTTGGGGGAGGAGCTCAAACAATGCTCAGATTTGGATGTGCCAGGGCCTCCCTCCCCTGGTGGATCGTGTGGAACGGGGGTGCCTATCGGAGTCAGTGGGGGAGCTGGCTCCCAGGGAAGGCATTTTGTCCCCCAGTCATTTCCTCCCCATCCCCGGACGCCTCTGTCTGCCTGCTCCATCATTGTACCACTCATGTAGGGTCTTGGGCGTAGGCTCGTCACTGGGGTGCGGGGAGGAGTTTCCATCTTCGCTGTCCGGTGGCGGACTGGGTCCTAATTTTACTGTACACTTATAACATTTTCATGAGACACACACCTGTAGGGACCTTGGGGTGGGCACACTTTCTGGCTCCAGGGGAGGAGCCCTTCAATGAACCTCACCTCTGGTGCCAGTGCCCATTGCTTAACTGCCTTTAGACACTGAGGGCTCGGGGTGGGGGATGAGGGTCTCTGACCGCATTCTCATGTCCCACTCCTCTGTTTTAAGTGCACATTACAACAACATGCACTAACACCACATTCGAGCAGGAGGAGAGAGGCTAGGAGTCTTTCTATGCCCCTGTTCGCTACCGACCATCAGGGGTTGGGGTCCGGGAGGAAGTTCAGGCTGTCTGGTCGGGAGCCTGGGCTGGTGTGTGGCTCTTGCAACTGCGGGGGCTTGGGCGGTCTGCTTGTCTCCATCCTAGAGGGAAGGGGGTTTGTCTCCTGGGTGCAGGGACAGGTTGCTCTGCTGGGGCATCAGTAGCTAGACCTGGGAGTATATATGGGGGCGTATGAGTTAGTGTACAGCGTCTTTTCTTTGATGTCTTGGTGTGCAGGTAAAAATTAATGTGCATAAGATGGAGGGTATGTATGACTGTCTCTGTGTGTCTCTTTCTACCTGTCGGCTGCCCTATCGCCTGGCGCATCTCAGGCCCTACATATAATGGGGCCCTACTTCCCCACCGTCACTCCCTGCCAGTGACTGATGCCCCTGCCCGCTGGTGCGTTGGGGGCTCTCGATGTTTGGGGCTGGGGGCCTGAGTGCAGTCCGGTTCGGCCCTGTGGCATGCCTGGCTCGGCCTGGGTGGGCCTGGATGGGCCTGTGTGTTGGGCAGCCGATGTGTTGGGCCGATGTCTTCCTTGTGTTGGTTAGGGCACCTCTTTTGGGGGTGCCAGTTTAGGATTGCTGGGTGATACCGTTCATGGCTCGGCGAGGGATGGACCTGGCGCTTTCCGCTGCCTGGTCAATTCATTGGTGGGTTTGTCTGGCCTTGGTTGGAGGCCTGGTCTCGGCACTTTGCGGGCCGCAGGATCTGGGCCCAGGAGCTGGTAGATCTTGGTGTCCGGGTGATGGCTGGGTGTGGCGTGGGTGAGCCGTCCATCTGCTTTGGCTGTTGCGTCCCGGCGTGGGGGGGGTTCTGGGGTGGTGGTGGCTGTCCAAGGGTGGCGGCGGCGTGTCGTCCATCGGCCGGCTGCGGCTCCCCCGGCCTTTCGGCAGTGGCGGGGGAACCCTGTCGGACGGTCCCTGGTTAGGGCCCTGCTGGGGGGTGGGGCGCTCCCTGGTGTGGGGAAATCGGTGTCTACAGATATATTTTTGGGCTGAGGTTATCATCAATAGATCCTGAATAATTGGTGTCAATGCGCTTTTTTTAGACATTGTTGTCGTATTTATATACCCATTTTTGTGTGTTGTGGATGTGTAGTTCTTAGTTCATATTATTTGGTTTGTTTTGTCAATTTTGCTCCTTTTTTGTTTTTTCCACCTCTCTGCCGTCTTGCGGATGTGGAGGACTGGGTTGTTTTTCTTGTGTTCTTTTTGTTCCCCTTCCTCTCTTGTATTGTCAACTCACACTCCTACCTCTCTTCATAATCTTCTTTCTTCTCTCTTGTTTTTTCTCATTTTTGTGTCCATAACTTCAGGTAATTAAACCCACAGCAATCTGTAACAAAAACAATTTCACACATATATATCAAGTGGAGTACTATAGCAAAAGATGTAATGCTCTGCTTGAGAAAGTAAATCTGTTGGGCTTGTACATGGTACTCAGACACCAATTCTGAGTGCCACACTGCTAGACAGGACACGTATTTAAAAAAAGCAAATGTGTTTTACATGTATGACGGTATGTATATATTATACATACCTGCATATGTGTATTCCGTAAGTACTATGTAGTGATATCTGTATATTATATAAATGTTTACACAGTATGTTATAGATGTGTGTGTGTATATATAGTCAAGTTCAGCTCCGATTTCTTGTGGAATTCCCCACTTGAGAAGGACAGTCCCTCCACTTGAAGATCTTAACTGGATTTCACTCAATAAACAACATGGGATCAGTTGATTGTCTTTTATTTAACATTCTTTGGTGGGCAGTAAAAAGGGTGAAAAACCTCAAAAGAGAAATTACAAATATAAGTTATGATTGGAGTTGACAGACTTGGAAGACTTCTTTTCGCTTCGACTCTGGTGAGTGCTGCCACAAATTGCTTCTTTTGCATATTGTTAATGCTTTCTCGAGCTGTCACAGACATCTTTTGATGACATAATTGGCCACTCGCTCTCTGGAAGATGTAGAAACTCTGGCCCTTGCTGCCACAAGTGATAAAGTCGGCTATGTTGAGTGGTCCAGGGATCCACCACCAGTCCTGTAGCCGTGTGCTCTCTTGGATCTCTCCAATTCTATTAGCGAAGAAAGTCTGAAATCCATAGGCTTTCCATGCTGGATAGCTCCAAGAACAGTCTGACTGTCTAACAAATGGTACCACTGTTTTATCTGGATCTGGGTATGCTGTTCAAAGTACTTTTTCAGGCGGCTTACAAAGACTGCACCGCAAAGTTCTGCTTTGACCACTTCCCCCTTGTGGTCTAGAGGTGTCAGCTTTGCTTTTGACTCCACTAGTTGAATTGTTATTTGTTTGTTGCAGTTCCACCACAGGTAGAGGAAAGCACCATAGGAGCTTTCACTGCCATCTGAAAAGGTGACAGTGACTTGTTCAGTTGTTGCCTTTGGTGGAGTAAGGCCTCCTGGGAACATTGCTTTGCTTAGCTGGACGTACTCCTCAAATAATCCAATTGCATCTTTGCGGAGCTCATCTGACAGGGGAAGGTCCCATGTGTCCTTGACCATGTTGCACTTTGGTTTTGCCTCTTGGAATGCCCTTCGGACCAAGATGGCCTCTTTTTTGCTTTGATGGTGTTGTCAGGCCATTTGGGTCGTACAAGCCAGCAACTTGACTCAGCAGTTCAGGTCTTGTCAGCGGGTCTGGTGTCTGTGCTTGTACTTCTTCTAGCAGCAGGTTTTGCCCAAGTCTCATCTTTTTCTTCCGCCTGGAGAAGTTGACCCTCACCATGACATGCAACATGTCTTCCTCCACAATGTAGCCAAGACTGAGCGCCTTGTTGTCTTCCCCCTTAAGTTGGTTGGGCAGGACAACAATATTTTGTGATCCCTTTTCTCTTTCTCCTTTACCTTGGCCTGAGAAGACCCAAGGCATCAGTGCAAACCATCCTGCTTTTAGAATCAGCTCCACATTCTTTGTGATGACACAAAGGCTTTCACGGCAGTTGTGGGATGTCAAGATGTCATCGACGTAGCTATGCTCATATACTACTTGGCATTCATCTGTGAGGTGGCTGAATTAAGGCAGGTTAGCCGTCTCCCTCATTGCAAGTTGTGCTATGCAACCTGCTGGCTTGTCCCCGATATTCACTCTGGTCATGGCGTATTGTTCCAGCTAATCGTTCTCTGAATCACGCCACAAGAACCGGTGTAGATGGACTTCCCTCTCCTCAAGCCACACAGAATTGTACATTTTTCTGATGTCTCCTAGAGCGGCGAAAGAGCCTTGGCAGAACTTGAGGAGAACAGCTCGGATCAGGTTGAGGACGCCAGGGCCTTTCATCAGAAGGTCATTGTGACTTTGGCCTTTGTACTTTTGACTGCTGTTCCAGACAAATCTTACCGGAGTTGTAACAGAGTGGGGGTTGGGTGCGATGAGATGACAAATATACCAGACAGGTTCATTCCAGCTAGTTAGATCCTCTTTGGTCAGCTTTTTTGCAGCCCGGCGGTCAACGATTTCGTGGACTTGAGCACCATAAGCTTTTTTCCACTGCGGTTCTTTGGCGAGCTGTCTCTCTGTTTTGAGGAAGGTTGCCTCCACTGCTTTTCTGTTGTTTGGCAATGTAGATGGGTCCATGAGCCATGGATATCTTGCATGACCAGTCGCCCTTCCTTATGGCTTATCAAAAGCTGTATCTGTCTTAGTCTCAGAAGTTGATTTAGGGGGACATCTGGAAAGAACATTTGGAGTCTTTTGGCTGTCACATGTTTGTTGATATCTGCAATGCTGTACAAACCATAGCAGAGGAGTTGGTGGGATCTGAAGTTGCCTTGCTCTGTGCGGACCCAGATCTTTGGGAGGTACCGTTTTGTGGTAACTTGAACTTCCATTCCTCCCACACCGTGGACAACAAGGGTTATGGCTTCACTTCTAAGGTTCAAACAATCAGCTGCATCGTGAGTTATGTAGTTTGTGTCCGATGCTAGGTCGATCAAAGTCCCAACTTTTTGTCCTGCATTGGCAGTGACCTGTAAGAGCATCATGATGACTGGCCACTCCACTATTCCATTCTCTGCTAGAAGACTGGGTTGGTTAGGCACAAGAGAGGTTCTGGCTATAGTGTTGCAAAAGGCATTGCGACACATCTCTGCAAGTTCAGGTGAGAGAATTTTAATGAACACTTCTTGGGCTTGGGTGTAGCGCTCTCTTGTGTCACCTTGGACTTGGGTGTAGCACTCTCTTGTGTCACCTCCCCCCTTTTCTATTGTTGGACCTCTGGACGACATTCCCCCTGGACGTATCAGCTCTTGGGCAAAGGTAATAGTGGTGTTCTGCAGCACACTGTTCCCTTTTCTACAGATTGGATGAGCTCAACAATCTTCCTGGGCTGGTTACCTTTAACTGCTTGGAGTCTTTGGAGCTCTTCTACTATCTCAAGGGCTATAGCAATCTTATTTCCAAAGCGGTTTTCCAGGACCGGGAAAACCTCCTCAGCAGTTGTGTAAGTTGTAAGGCGGAGGTCTAGTATTGTATTCTCAGCCACACTGTCAAGAAGTTGGAATTTTTTAATCTCTTTGGATTCAGTAGGTTCTCCCTACATCTGGAGCGCTTCCCAATCTTTTTTCCACCGGTGAAACTCTTGGCGGATGCCAGAAAACTTTAGGAGGGCAGCTGGCTTTAATTTAATTGCTGGTGTGGTCACACAACTGATTGAAGTAGTACTCAATCTGCTGGTTTCTTCTTCTGACTTGTGCATCTATGAAGTCTGCTTGTCTTATTGTGAGTTTTGGCAGGATGGTTTCAAGGCCTTTGATATGACTCTGGAACTGTTGTTGCTCTGCAGGGGGGGCCCAGCACTTCCAATGTTTACGCACCTTCTTCACAGCCTTCGCAAGTTGTCCGATCATGAAGAGATATGCATCTGGGTTTTTACTTAAGTCCACAGCTCCCACATGTTCTGCTTGCGACTTTGCTGTTGTAATTGCTTTTGTCAGTTCATATTCCCCGAACTTGGCCCACAATGTCTTTTGTATGAGGTCCTTTAGCTCTTGCAGTTCTTTCTCACACTCATTGGGTGTTTTGTCCAAGTCAGACTTTTTCTGCTTGATCAACTCCTCTGCATCCGAGTTTTCAGCAATATATTGATCCTCTACATCATCGTTGCCTTCCAGGACTTTGCCCGCTTCTGCAGTGAGCTTTATAAAAATGTATCTGAGCTCCTCTTCTGACATCATTGTATGCATTCGTAGCACATTATTGGCCAGATGGGAAAACTGACGCTTCGCTGATGTCCTAGCGGTCTTTAGCTGCTCCAACAGTAATGAATCTGCCATTTCAATCACGTCAGCGGGGCGGGAACAGTCTTTTTTTGTCTCTATGGACACTTTTTGGTCCTTCTCCAGAGTGAGACCATGGTTTTTTCACTGTTTTAATCAGTACTTGTAAACAGTATTTCTATAATAAAGGATTGTTCTAAGATATCATTGTAGCCACACAACTAGATATGCTTTACCAAAACAAATCGGTTGGTATTTTAATTTTCAAAATGTATACATTCTTAACTTTTAACCAAGTTTCTTAGCCAGATAACTTTTTTTTACCTTCAATTGGTTTAATATTTAGGTCAATTAATAGATCTCATATTTTTAGCCAAACTATGTTTCCATTCTTTTTAGCCAAGTACTAGATCTTACATTTTTTAGCCAAAGATTTTTAGACTATACATTTTTAACTGAATTAAGAACTTGGTTTATTAAGAAAGTTTAAATTCCTTTTAACCATCTCAAACACATTTCTTGGTTTAACAATGAATTTGGCTTTTTCTTACTTTTCCTTTATACCCCACATGTTTGATAAAACCAAACATTTTAAGTAACAAATAACACTCCAAGTCCAATCAAAGTCAACAAGAGTTAAGAGTCATTAGCCATCCACTGCTTAAATCAGTCTAGCCAAAAAACATGGCCAATATGACGCTTACATTTACAGCTTTGTGGAGGGTCACCTTGATGACAAAGATTATATAAAGATTATATATATATATATATATATATATATCTATATATATATATATATATATATATATGTTGTGGCCGTTTTTTCTATTCAGATTACTTGTATTTTATCTTGTCTTAATCTCTTAGTCATCGTAAAATTTCAGGAAATCAGCGGATTTTGTCTGAAAATGTAGATTCACTTGCAACGGATTACTGTCCTCTTTTTGACTAACTGAGGCCAGGTGCTGCTCACATTCTGCATGGTATATCACCTTAGACACTATCTGACTCACAGATCACACAGCCACAATGATGTAAGCCCCAACAATCCCTCATGTCCCAAATTTATAATTACAGCTCTCTTCGTCTGTCTTCGCTAATCTCCTACAGCTTCTGTCTGCAGGCCTGTCGAGGACTCCGTAGGCTCCATAGGCTCCCAGCTCCTAAATCACTGAACTGAAAGCTCTCAAGGCCTGCATCCTCTCCCGTCTATCTACCGAATACATTTGGCTTTTATTTAATGTGAATAAAACCTCTCAGGAAAAGATGCTTCTGTTTAGATTAAAATCAATCAAGTTGGAAATACATCTGAGAGCAGAATTATCTAGTCAGAACATTGTGATTAATTTCTGCTAATTTCTTTGCTGGTCCATAGAGAAGTTATTATGGCACTTTCTTGTCACATTGGATTCACTGCAAATGTGAACTATCAACTGCAAAAGCAATTTACAGAAGTTTGCTGGCTTTATTTTTTATGAATGTGCATATTAGAGTCGTAGGATAATTAAACAAAGAACCACTTGAACATTCATACAATAGTGTAAGTCTTGAAATTGCTCATCAAATATATCATACTGTTAAAATATGTCAGAAATTGTTATGAATCTTTGATAGAACTAATCAAGTTGTTTTTATGTTTATCATAAAAACTGTATTTATTTTAATATTGTGCTCTATCTTTAGCTCAAATAGAAGATTTTTTTATGTGAGATGAAAGTATGTTATTATCCTTAATACCATCTCTTGGTGGTATTTCTCTCTTAGGAAGTTCCATGTAGAAAGACTCATTTTCATAGCCAAATACATCAGTGAATATTTTTTCATAAACAGGATTACTGATAAACATGTTGAGGCTCTAAAACAGGACAACAGATTTAAAATAAAACAGCTGTAAACTCATCTTGCTGGACCTATTTATATACTAGCCAGCCTTATCTGTGCAGTACAAATCAAATAGAATATTTGGAGCTTGCATGTTCAAACCTGTGCATGGGTGGCTTCCCTCCAGGTACTCCGGCTTCCTCCCACACTCTAAAAACATGACTGTTAGGTTAATTGGTTTGTCCTGACGTATGAGTTTGTGTCTGCATGATTGTTTGTCCTGTATGTCTCTATGTTGCCCTGCGATGGACTGGCGACCTGTCCAGGTTAGTTATTAAAAAAAACAATACTCAGATCAAAAGAAGTTTGCAACTGATGAGGATGATTGAATAAAAACATGTTCAAGATATGTATATTATATTATATTATTAGGGCATAGAAAACATCAATGGACTATATACAAGAAATTAAGAAAATACTGCAATTAACAGCAGGAGTGTAAACATACAAACAACCTAAATTTGTTGGGAGCAGTGATAGTTATAAAGTCTAACAACTGCTGGGAGGAAGGAAGGATCTGTGATAATGATGATTTAGATACTTTTATGATTTAGAATGTTTATTCTGTTATTCTGTGAGAGGAATAAATGAACTTCAAAACTTCTACCGTCAAAATGTGGTCCAAACATACACAAAAATAGCCACACCTAAATCAGCATTACATTTTGACTTAGCATTGAATCTTGCCTAATTTAGGTCTATGTGTAACCCCAATGTTCAAATAAGGTCTATCTGTCAGTGGGTTGGAAATTTGGAGGTTACAAACCTCATCAGCCCTGACCAAAAAACCCAAGCTGGCCACTACAGTAAATATATAAAGGTTAAGGATAAACTCTGCGTTAAAGGTAGAAATTACACTTGGACTGTTGTATCTCAGTAAATCAGTCACCGACATACAGCTAAGTTGTGGGATGTTCAAGGCTTGGGAAATCTTTTTGTAGCCTAAGCCTGCTTTAAATTTCTCAATAACTTTATCCCTGACCTGTCTGGTGTGTTCTTTGGATTTCATGGTGTTGTTGCTCCCAACATTCTCTTAGACAACCTCTGAGGCCGTCACAGGGCAGCTGTATTTGTACTGACATTAGATTACACACGCGTGGACTCTATTTAGTCATTAGCACTCATCAGACAATGTCTATGGGCAACTGACTGCACTCACACCAAAGGGGGGTGAATAATTACGCACACCCCACTTTTCAGTTATTTATTTGTAAAAAATGTTTGGAATCATGTATGATTTTCGTTCCACTTCTCACGTGTACACCACTTTGTATTGGTCTTTCACGTGGAATTCCAATCAAATTGATTCATGTTTGTGGCTGTAATGTGACAAAATGTGGAAAAGTTCAAGGGGGCCGAATACTTTTGCAAGCCACTCTACATGGCCCCATTCATTCTTTCCTTTACACGGATCAGTCGTCCTGATCCCTTTGCAGAAAAACAGCCCCAAAGCATGATGTTTCCACCCTCATGCTTCACAGTTGGTATGGTGTTCTTTGGATGTAACTCAGCATTCTTTCTCCCCCATACACAACAAGTAGAGTTTTTACGAAAAAGTTTTATTTTGGTTTCATCTGACTATAGGACATTCTCCCAATCCTCTTCTGGATCATCCAAATGCTCTCTAGTAAACTTCAGACAGGCCTGGACCTGTACTGGCTTAAGCAGGGGGACACGTCTGGCACTGCAGGATTTGAGTACCTGGCGGCAATGTGCTACTGATGGTAGCCTTTGGTCCCAGCTTTCTGCAGGCCATTCACTAGGTCCCCCCCTGTGGTTCTGGGATTTTTGCTCACCGTTCTTCATTTTGACCCCACGGGGTGAAATCTTGCATGGAGCCCCGGATTGAGGGAGATTATCAGCGGCCGTTTAGGCCTTCCATTTTCTAATAATTGCTCCCACAGTTGATTTCTTCACACCAACCTGCTTATCTATTGCAGATTCAGTCTTCCCAGCCTGGTACAGGTCTACAATTTTGTTTCTGGTGTTCTTTGACAGCTCTTTGGTGTTGGCCATAGTGGAGTGTGGAGTGTGACTGTTTGAGGTTGTGGACAGGCAGTAGTCGAGTTGAGGTGGAGCGGAGGGGAACGCCACTCCCCTTAGAAAGAAATCCGACATATAACGTCCCACCAGTAAAGATCCCATCCTCCATCTCCATCCCTTCCATTTTACAGTAAATATTGTATGGAAATATAAATCATAAATAGGCTTAACCTATATTAAATAATTTCATCATCAGAAAATTTTAGGTTTCCGCATGTTGAGTGAAAATAAACAGTCTAATGAAATCCGGGGGACAGGGGCACAAAACGCAATGATGCAACATTGTTTTTGCCTGAGAGTAGGTCAGGTGAACCCAGTTTACGTTTCATCTTGTTCCGACCTCTGGCATCTACAAAATCTGTTTACTTCATAAAATCTATTTGTTCACACTGAGTTCAAGTAAAAGTTCTCCTTCTGTAATAGTGCAGTTTCTTTTATGATCGACGTTCTAATTCGGGACTAGTTTGTTTTCAGCGTAGTGAGAAAGGAGTGACACGGCTGCTACGTACCCGTTTTAGACCAAGAGATGGATTTAACATGAAATCCATGTATTGTTCATGTTTCATGGAAGTTAAATGCATGTAACACATTTTAAAAAGGCCCACATGCTTTTACTCGGTTTTGTAAAAGTTTTAAAGAAGTTTTCATCGTGACCTTAGCTGTTTCCATATCCGCATACGTCATCACGTCGGTTAAACTCTGCCACCGCATTGGTCTAAAACGGGTACGTAGCAGCCGTATCACTCCTTTCTCACTACGGCGAAAACAAACTAGTCCCGAATTAAAACATCGATCATAAAAAAACTGCGGCATTACAGAAGGAGAACTTTTGCTTTTGAACTAAGTGCGAACCATAGACTGTATAATTACTGGACGAAGCCTCGGTGACGTCACCCATTGGTTTCTGAAGAGCATAAATGAAGCCAAATGGGCTGTTCCCACCGCCGCCATCTTGTCTGCGTCACACGTTTGTCACTCCCAGAAAATACAAAAATGGGCAAAGAGGTGGAGCTGAGAGTGACACTGTGAGGGCGGGGGCAGATGATTGACACTCTGAGCCGACGTAGCTAGGAGCTAGTCCTGGAGCTAACTGAAGCTAACGGAAGCTAACGGGCGCCTTTAGCCTGAAAGCCCGTGGGTAGAGCAACTCTGCTACCCTCCTCCATCCAGGCTGTAAATACAATATTAAATTGGTAAGTTAACATTTAAATTTAAATAATTTATTCAAATGAAATGATCATTATCTTAATGCAAGTTTTCATTAATTTTTTTAACTTGGTTATTAATAGTGTATGAGATCTATTTAGTCTATGCATGAGATATATGATCAAGCTACATTAGTTAGGATAGTTCACATATCTATATTAATACTTGTTTGTATTTAACCTAATTGTTAGTGATTGTACTACCATGTAGGATCTCCCAGTTAGAAAAACGGTTCCCACAGCTATTGTAGATTAGCAACAGCTAATATGAATAATTTCGATCCTAGTCAATTCTGCAATGTATGAATTTTACTAATCATTTATTAAGGTCTGGGAAGGGATAAGTTGCACTTTTAGTAAGACACTTGTGTTTCTTTTTTTTCTTTTTTAACTTTTAAACCTTTATTGCTCAAAACATTTAATCTGAAACAATCAAAAGGAAAAAAGAAAACTGTACCTTGTATGATTACATTATAATCTTAGAAATATTAACTTCAGTCAGCATCTGAATCTATAGCAACTTTAAGGTAATATATCCCTTACACAAGGTCCAGATCTAACACACTCCTGTGTTAATAAATGCTACTGGCTTTGTTCATAGTTTACATCTTCTTATTGACTCATACATGCTTCAAACCAATTCTGCACAAGCTCAAGTCACAGCAAAAAGCATGCACCAAACATATAATACAGATTTTCACCGATACAGCTTATGCAGGAAGCATTTACAAGAAAGAACTCTCTCCACCTACTGACAGAAAGATTAAAGGCAAAGTAAAAACAGCAGATGGAAAATCTGGTACATTCAATGAGAGCTTATAGTTATAAACCCACTGAGAATCTGTCACAATGTTAGTTGTGCAAATTACATAGAGGATACATTTTACCTATAGCACACTGAAAAGAATAAGGTCAGAAAATTCACAAACATTTGGATAAAATCTACTATATACAAATGAAATTTAAAGTAATTATATGGCAGTGTAACACTTAAATCGAACTCTAATAAGTACTTTTCAAGAAATGTAATGCGAGGATGCTATTACAAGTGCAACCTTCTCTGCCTCAGATCAGGTGTTTACAACAGAAACACCATAAATAAATTAAATATGAAATTATTTTAACTTAAATTAATTAAGTGAACAATGAGGAGATACCTACTGCAAGCATAAAATTCTGGTATTAAACTAACATCAAACTTTCAACATCAAACTTTCACCAGGAGAAAAGTTAGTCACAATCTTCAGCAGGTTAAATATTGTATGTGGTGAAGCACTCACTATCTGACATAAACAAGATTTTAAGCCATTATCTAATTACTAAAAACACTTTTACAAGGCTGGCAATATATTTTTAAAAAAAATTTTTTTTTAAAGCTTTCACAAATCTGAAGCTGGTGGCAAATAAATACATTTCACTTACTAACCTGCTGTTGGTCAAATTTGTCATATGGTAAATTTGTTTAGAACCACAACACTCAAAAAAGACCTAATTTATTCAGAAGAACATGTTAACTAATGCAACTCTGCATGCATAAAGTAAATTTCGAGGTTAGGAAAATAAATAAAAAAGCCTTCATGAGATCAAATAAAATCTCAACTAACCACTCAAATGTGAGCATTTAATAATAAATGAATTAAATATTTCTGCCTTGCCCCTTATTTAAATTAGGCGGCAAAGAAAATATTAGTAACAAACCTCGTCTAACAATACTTCACAGGCAATGTGATGCAAAATAACCCTAGCAACGAAGAACAAAGTTGACCAAGTGCTGTAATTTGTGGATTTCTTTGTGGATTTTTGGTGATAAGTAAAGTCATTGTGTTTCTTTTTATAGATTTTGATTACCAGGTCACAATGGCTGCATGCCTGTCCTCCACAACAGCCAAACAAAGCAGAAAATGTAAGAAACCTGTCTCCATCACTTCATGTAGAATTTTAATAGTATTATACTTTCAACCGATAGGCCACACCTGTGCAACTGCCATTCATTATGCTAGTTTTTTTCTCCATAGCCATTTGGATCATTGGAGACAGCTATGTCTGACATGGTTCTGAGAGAGCTGAAGAAACCATTGGAGGAAACCTCGACATCCCAGACGTCCGTATCTCCTGGTTTGACTGGGGGGGCTGAGGTGGAAAGGAGGAAGAGCAGCTCCAGATGTCCTCATCATCAGCTGTGGCGGAAATGACATGGGGGCGGTCAGCAGTGTCTAGTTGGTGAAGATGATGGAAGACCTTCACCAGCTTAACCTTCTCCACCCTCAGATGTCCATCATCTTCTCCTCCATCACCCAAAGGCGTTGATAGAGGGCGGGTGTAAACCCAGCAAAAATAGAAAAGGACAGGAAGTTTGTCAACAGTGTTATGGCTTATTTTATTCCTAGTTTAAATGATGCCATGTTTACGCATCCTCACATTAGACATGACAGTCCTCTTGAACAATTGATGTTAAAGCAAAAAGTATAACTATAGCCCTGATTGTTATGTCTAATGTGTTATTGCTGTAGTTTTTTTTATTTTAACAATTACATCTGTTGCCATAACACTGTTGACAACTCTGCCCCCCTACTGTACATAAGTCTCTTTTGCTTTCTGACCCCCCTTTGTTTTTTTATCTGTGTCCCTTTCTTTTATAGAATCTTGTTTAAAAAAATTAATGTTTTATTCTCTATAATGACTGAAAATTCTTTCAACAGTATATAACAAGGGAAGAAATAAGAAGACAACCAAGTAATTAATCAGCCAACTGCATTTTTGAATTTGATAAATTTCTTCAACATCTCAATATTAAAATAAACCTTGGCGTCTGCAATATTACAAAGCCAAATAATACTTCTTTTTCAGCTACAAAACTATGATTTTTTTCCCTGAAATGGAAACAATATCTGTGTGAAAGAAAAACAGAAACTTCATTCATTTGTTGTTTATTTAATCAAAAACAGAAAACGGACAGCACCTAAGGATATGAAAGAAGTGGCATTAAAGGTGATGCACGTATATTGTTAAGTACTTCTCCTTATGATCTTCCTGTAGTTTTAGGCAATTGATATGATCTGTAAGGGAAAAAAACAATATATATTAAAAACTTAAAATTTCAACATTGCCCATCTTAGTTGGAAACCAACTCACCACAACAAGACAGACGTGCTGAAAACAAATGAGCACACAGACATAACACTTATGGGTGTATGTATAAAAGTACAACAATGAAGGTGAATCCCATATGACAGCATATCAGAAATGGTTAATGCCTTAACTGACGACTTTTATTAATTTTTAAAAAGTAAAGAATCTCTGACAACAAAATATGAAATATATCTGGAGTTAGTTGGGAAAAAAAGGATTTCTTTTTTAAACAAATGTGCCTCTAAGATAAGGCTGTTTGGTCGACAACGGGTTGAAATGATCACATTTCTTATCTACTTTACATGTTAAAACCGTAAAAATAACGTGCTGGTACACACACATTATATATATATATATATATATATATATATATATATATATATATATATATATATATATGTGTCTTCAGCGATCAATACGTTATTTTGACGGTGAAATGAGCACAACTCAATAATTTTGTCAAATAAAATCATGAAGCCCCATTTGTCCATAGCTTTTACTAAAACTATGTGAAGTTTGAATAAATCGACATGTAAAGTAAATAAGAAATGTGATCATTTCAACCCATGTTCGACCAAGCAGCCTTATCTTAAATGGACAACATCTTAACCTGTTCAGTTTGTAGTTTCCCAGCGTGATTAACTAGCTACTTTGTTAGGAGCTCAGATAGCAGGAGCTTCATCTACAAAATATCGTACAAAAATATTATTTTACTTACCGAAATGAATGTAGCAGAGACTTCTTAGATGGTCTGTTAGTGCAATCAGTACCACAGCAAGCCATCTTTGTCCAATAAGTGCACGATTTATATCGAAACACTAATAAAGTTTGTGGATACAACTGATGTCCAAGTTCAGAGAAAGTAAATGGCCAAAGTCTTAACGTGAGTCCCAGGCTGAAGGCCTTCCCCGGAGCAAACAAGGGGGTAAGCAGTCTATGGCAGCAAGCTGCTAGCCACCGTTAGCCACCAGCCATAGCGCTGACGGCTCATCCGAGACCTGTCAATCAAAAGGACACGCCCCTAATTATTCATAATTTCAAGATTAAATTATGTCTAAACGGATAAGTTAGAAAAAAAATCACCCTCCTCGGAGTTGTCATGACGATAAACCTGACCTATTAAACCTAAAATGGTTTTTTGAACCAGGCTGTAAACATGTTTATTTCTGCTGTGAAGTTGGCCTTTTTAACATGGGAGTCAATGGGAAATTGCTCCTTTCTGGAGCCAGCCCCCAGCGGATGAGGGGTGAACTGCAATTTTTGTTACTTCCGGGTTGGCCTCAATTCTGAGCGGCGGAGTTTGCCCCTTGGTGCGCACGTATTTATTTTATGAAGTAAACAGTTTGTAGATGCCAGAGGTCGGAATGAGATTCGTTTTCTAAAGACATTACATTGCATTACAGAAGTGTAAACATGCCCAAACGAGTGGCTGGTCAGCGGGATGTCCGGGATTTTTTTTAAAAGAAAAAAATTACAGGTGAGCTATTAATCTCAATAATTAATCCAGCCTGCTTTTTGTTATCTAAAGACCACCCGACTCACCACAGGTGTACGCACAGATCCCAGGATGCTACCCTCCAAACTAGCTAAGATGAACATGCGACCCCCCACATCTCTCTTGTTAATTAGCTTACTAAAATACATTACTTGTCATTCAGTCAAGACACGCATGCGGCTTGTTGAATCTGCACTAGATGTCAACTCTTTTTACACATCCAGCCATAATCGGTCTAGGAAAAATGATCACCTTGTCAGAGCTCATCTGACAGTGCCGACATTTAGCCATAATCAGGGCGAATGTGAACAAGAGCAAGAAAATCTGTAGAAAAAAAACATGACGAAAGTGTTTGGAAACTGCTATGAGCATGTGGATTAAGTGAGGGTTGTAATGAATGAAATAGAAATGACTCATTTTGTTTGGTCTTTCATGTTAAATTAATACAATACTTTGTTTTGTATAGGCCTAGTTTGCACGAAAAAACGTCTTCTGCACTGCAATTATTTGCTAAAGCTTCTTTGCAAGGTGCTGGTATCGGCTTTGCTTCACAGATATATAAAGCCTCCATTTCACCCAATCTTGTTTAATTCTAATGCAGGCTATTCAGTTGTAGTCCCCTAACATTCGGGCCAATTCGGCGATACAAAATACTCTATAAATGCAACCTTTTTAAAAATTAAAATCCAGATTTTTTAATAGGCGAAAAAAATGACCATCTTCCCTGACATTTTTTTACAACTCGACTACTGAGGACAGGTGTCTTTTATACTGATAACGAGTTCAAACAGATGCCATTAATACAAACGAGTGGAGGACAGAGAAGCCTCTTACAGAAGAAGTTACAGGTCTGTGAGAGCCAGTTTGTAGGTGACCAAATACGTATTTTGCACCATAATATGCAAATAAATCCTTTAAAAATCAGACCATGTGATTTTCTGGATTTTTTTTCTCATTTTGTCTGTTATAGTTGAGGTATACCTATGATGAAAATTACAGGCCTCTCTCATCTTTTCAAGTGGGAGAACTTGCACAATTGGTGGCTGACTAAATACTTTTTTACCCCACTGTAGCTGCGAGGGGAACATGCTGAGGCATTAAGGGAGAGATTATTTTGGGGAATAATAGATACATAAAGGTGAAAATAACTAAACTCATGGATGAGTACAACAATAAATAGGACAAGTCTGAAGATGAAAGTAATTTGAAGACAAGAGTTCATTAAAAATACAAAGCAAAATATTCAAAAGTTCATAACCAGGTCTGAAGACCTCCTGACCATAAAAAATATTGATGAGTGATAAAGTTTTGTGTGAAGACAGTAAAATACAACTGTTGCTTCATTTCATTGACTGACATTTTACATTCACAACATTTCCATAAAACATAATGTTCCTGTATCTGCATTTTGAAATATTTACATTTCTTATCAGTTTTTCAACATAGAGAGCAGCTTAAGGCTTGTCTGTGGTCACAGTTTCAAGCAGTGGTACAGCCAACACAAAGAAAAAGCAATGATAAGAACAATGAAGGGAAGGAAAAGAATCAGGTCAATGAGACAACAGCAAGAATAATTCTGAACAAAACAAAAGGGAAACGATGTTGATCTAAAACATGAAAGGCGTTGCCCAGGGCCTTTCTGTTGATTCATCAATACTCATTGTTACTGTAGCTTTCATTTGTTTCCCTGTTATACATATGATTACTGTCATATGTATCAAATGTGTTCATGCTCTCTTGCTTTATTCATTTTTCTCTTGCTTTATTGTGTATCATGTGTTGTGTGTGTTTATTGTGCATCATGTGTAATGGGTGTTTCATGCTAATTTGCTACTTTTGCTTTTAAAATTCAATTGTTATATTCTATGTTTGTTTGTTTGTTTTTTTAATCACTAAATCATGTAAAGCACCTTGAATTACCCTGTTGTTGAAAGTGTGCTATACAAATAAAATTGCCTTATCTTGCCTTGCATTGCTTGTCTGGTGGCAGGATGGAATGAGCAAGAAAAGGCAATTTTATTTGTATAGCACACTTTCAACAACAAGGTAATTCAAGGTGCTTTACATGATTAAGGGATAAAATAAAAATAGCAGTAAAACACAGACAAAAGCATACACAGATACATCAAAGGATTACAAAGCATATAAAAGTAAAAACAGCAACAAAGCAAGAAGTATACACAAAACATATGATGCGTCAAAGCATTACTCAAAGGCAGCTCTAAACAGATACGTTTTAGTCGTGATTTAAAATAATTCAGTGTTTCAGCAGCTTAGCAGTTGTCTGGAAGTTTGTTCCAGATTAGAGGAGCATAGAAACTGAAAGCTGCTTCTCCATGTTTGGTTCTAATTGGGATGTCGAGTAGACTGGAATTAGAGGACTTGAGTGGTCTGGGGGGTTAGTATAGTGACAGTAGATCTTCAACATACTTTGGTGCTAAGCCATTCAATAATTTATAATACTAATAAAAGTATTTTGAAGTCTGTTCTCTGAGCTACAGGGAGCCAGTGTAAAGACTTTAGAACTGGGGTGATGTGCTCTACGTTCCTGGTTCTATTGAGGCCAGGAGCAGCAACGTTCTGGATCAGCTGCAGCTATCTAATTGACTTTTTTGCAGACCTGTGAAGACGCTGTTGCAGTAATCAATCTGACTAAAGATAAACACATGGATGAGTTTTTCGAGGTCAGTCCTTTAATCCTAGAAATGTTCTTCAGGTGATAGAAGGCTGACCTTGTTATTGCCTTTATATGACCCTGGAGTTTCAGGTCTAAGTCCATAACTACACCGAGATTTCAGGCCTGACCAGTAGTTTCTAGCTGTATTAAATGAAGCTGTGTGCTGACTCTTGATCGTTACTCTTTAGGTTCAAAAGTAATTACTTTTGTTTTGTTCCTGTTCAGCTGGAGAAAGTTATGGTACATCCATCCATTGATTTGCTCGATGCATTTACTTAGGGTTTGGATGGGTTCAAAGTCACCTGGTGACCTGGGTGTCGCCTGTCATGATAAAGAAAGATGAACAGAAAGGCATAGCTCTCATTTTTATGGTTCGTCTCTGTTCCACATCCTCACCTGTAGTCATTAGATATAGGTTGGTTTTCTTGATGTCTTCATTTTAAGTTGCTTGTTAATGTTTCTTTAACACATTTTAAACTTAGAGGGGTCCATGTTTTGGCTGTTCCAGCTCCCAAAACGTGGACTGATTTACAAGGGAATATGAAACAGGCCTGTTTTGGGGTTGTTGTTTTTTTTTTTTTATAACTGAAGGAGTGGAGAAATGTGCCAGTACATGCTTGATCAGAATCTGAAGATGAAGTGAGGGTCAGTATTCAGCAAGAAAAACACACAGCCATGTTAACTGTTGAATTCAGAGAGAGAAAATTAAGCTGTTAAAAAGCCCAGTTAATCATCTGGCTTGAATCTAAATGGAAATTAATGAAAAGAAAATCACAGAACTACTGTAAGATTTTGTGGACCCAAGTGTTACCTTTGTGCATTCATTGTTGCTCTCTGGTTTTCTCCCACAGTCCAAAAACATGACTGTTGGGTTTATTGGTTTCTCTAAACTGCCCTTAGATATGAATGCAAGTGGGCACGGTTGTCCTCTCGTGCCAGCTCCCCTGCAAGCATGAATAGGGATGGATGGATGGATGGATGAATGGAAAAGAATGAACTTATATGACATAACCCTAATGGCAATAATAAACAATATATGGCAAGACCGTTCAAACCTAAATTAACAAATAAATGATCAAAACACAAATGAAAACCAAAGCCCATACACCCAAGGATAGTAGAAAATGTTGGTGTTCTGTTTGAAAAAAATAAGCAACATAGTTTCCTTTTAATCTCTTTGCAGCCAAGATATACATTTTACTACACTCAGCATTCACTGCATGCAGACCATAACCTTTTAAAGCTTATTGTTTGCCGCTGTGAGTTTTGAGACTAAGGAAACATGTTCTGCTGTATCATCTTTTCATCTTGGTTTATAGCCAGCAGATAAAAGGTTCATATATCACTACTATAACAGAAAAGTGTCTATAGTGTAACTTCTTTCAGCCCAGTAAGAATATGCCGCAGATTCTTTGTAAAACCACAAAATCCTACACCTTGATATTTACAGCATACAGTGGGGGAGATAATTTTTTGACCCCTCACTGATTTTGTAAGTTTGTCCAATGACAAAGACATGAAAAGTCTCAGAACAGTATCATTTTAATGGTAGGTTCATTTTAAAAGTGACAGATAGCACATCAAAAGAAAAAGTGAAAAAATAACTTTGCAAGCACAGGGGTCAAATGTCTTTTGTAATTGATGACCAAGTTTGCGCACATTTTAGGAGGAATTTTGGTCCACTCCTCTTTGCAGATCATCTCTAAATCACTAAGGTTTCGAGGCCGTCTCTGTGCAACTTTGAGCTTCAGCTCCTTCCAAAGGTTTTCTATTGGATTAAGGTCCGGAGACTGACTAGGCCATTCCATGACCTTAATGTGCTTCTTCTTGAGCCACTCCTTTGTTGCCTTTGCTGTATGTTTTGGGTCATTGTCGTGCTGGAACACCCATCCACAACCCATTTTCTGTTTCCTGGCAGAAGGAAGGAGGTTGTCACTCAGGATTTTACGATACATGGCTCCGTCCATTTTCCCGTTGATGTGGTGAAGTTGTCCTTTGCCCTTAGCAGAAAAACACCCCCAAAGCAAAATGTTTCCACCTCTATGCTTGATGGTTAGGACGGTGTTTTGGGGGTCATAGGCAGCATTTTTCTTCCTCCAAAGATGGCGAGTTGAGTTAATGCCAAATAGCTCAGTTTTGGTCTCATCTGACACAGCACTTTCTCCCAGTCACTCTCTGAATAATTCAGGTGGTCATTGGTAAACTTCAGATGGGCCTGCACATGTGCCTTCTTGAGCAGGGGGACCTTGCGAGCTCTGCAGGATTTTAATCCATTGCTGTTTGAGTGTTTCCAAAGGTTTTCTTGGTGACTGTGGTCCCAGCTAATTTGAGGTCATTAACTAATGCCTCCAGTGTAGTTCTAGGATGATTTCTCACCTTTCTCAGAATCATTGACACCCCACGATGTGAGATCTTGAGTGGAGCTCCAGATCGAGGTCGATTGATGGTCATTTCGTGCTCCTTTCATTTTCGAACAATTGCACCAATAGTTGTCACCTTCTCTCCCAGCTTCTTGCTAATGGTTTTGTAGCCCATTCCAGCCTTGTGCAGTTCTACAATTTTGTCTCTGACATCCTTAGACAGCTCTTTGGTCTTTCCCATGTTGGACAGTTTGGAGTCTGCTTGATTGATTGATTCTGTGGACAGGTGTATTTTATGCAGGTGACTAGTCAAGACAGGTGTCTTCAATGAGGGTGACTAATTGAGTAGGAGTGTCTAACCACTCTGTGGGAGCCAGAAATCTTAATGGTTGGTTGGGGTTCAAATACTTATTTCACTCAATGAAATGCAAATCAGTTTCTATCTTTTATTTAAAGTTTTTTTTTTCAATTTTCCTTTTGATGTGCTATCTGTCACTGTTAAAATAAACCTACAATTAAAATGATACTGTTCTGAGACTTTTCATTTCTTTGTCATTGGACAAACTTCCAAAATCAGCGCGGGGTCAAATCAAAAATTCCCCCACTGTATGCTGTAAATACAAGAGAAACATTTTAGTCTTATTGGACATTTTACTTCAAAAACAGTTGTTTAACATACGTAATGCTCCCCATTTGTTGTAAAATATAATTTGAAATGTTTGATTTATTCCATCACTTAGGTGAGTCAGCATCACTTAAATTATCTGCTGCTTTCCATCCAATTTCATTATAGCAGCCCGACAAAATAGTCAGCCGGGAGTGTCAAACATGCTTTGGAAACTCTACATCTAGAATTTGGGCTAAAAAAACCTCCTCAGCTTGACAGATTTTCAGAGAAAATAAAACACCAGAGAGAGAACTAGCAAAATCTTAGAGTAGTTCTGTTTTTTGGCCCAACAACTAATCTATAGTCAAGAATGAAACTGGTGTGTGTCAGGTATGTGTTAACATTCCATTTAACTGACCCAAACTGCCACCACAATTGAAAATGACTTTGTCAGGATGTTTAGGAAAAGCCCAGAGACAGTCTATAATGAACTATTCTCAGTAAAGAGTTGATATTAATGTGGATTGACAATGTTCCAGCCAAGGGAGGAAGGGTCAATTACAAAAGGAAGACCTTATCAAACCTCAGTTTGGATGATTTTATACATTAAAGTCTCTGTGTAGAATTTTGACCCTGTGCGGATTGGAGAAAATCCGGAATAAATACTGACATGTGCACCAAATTCTTCTTTCAAAATCATCAAACATAAATATTCCATCCAGAATTAAGAATGATTTAATTGCATTCTTGATAGCCTATAATCATATCTGTGTCTATGAGTGTATGAATATTTCTGACTAGGACAATGAGGTTTGCTATTTAGGTCTACTTTTAAATAGTTATATTGTGCAGGAATGACATAAAACATCAGCTGGCCATTAACTTCATGTTCTTCTCTCTTTCTCAATGATACACTTCCCCTATCATTTGTGTCACTAATGTGCACTCTCTTTACCTTTCATTCCATAGTACCACTTTCCCACTACTTCTCTATTTTTTTAACCTGTTTGGAACTTGTTTCATTGAAATCTGCTGAGATTCCTTGGATAACCTTTTCCAGAGGGTATTGTAAGTCGAATTTGGCTGTAATGTGCAATATTTAGGATCCAATTGAACCATCATAAAACTAAATGTAGGTTAGATCATTTAAATCTTTAAAACTTTATATTGTGAACACATTGTTTTTTTTAAATTGCACCTCATGGTAATTTTACGGACAAATTCCCTGCATTGGGAGGATCAGAATAAACTAAATGGATATTTTTATTTATTTAACATCTCTTTTATGCAGTGTACCCAGCCAAAGTTAAAATACAGCTATGGTTTATGAAAAATAAGTGCCAGTTTCGTATAAACAAAAGTGGATAACATGCAGCGGCAAATGTATAAAATTGTAAATAAATAAAAAACTTTTAAAAAAAGAGTCGGTTCTTGCAAAAATAAATAGCTCTAAGACACGGAACACTGTGCATGATATTAATACAAATTTTGGCCCCTCCCCTCTTTGATTAAGGGAGGCGTGGATACCGTGGTCGCTAGGAGAAGTGGGCGTGGCGTCGTAGCCATGAAGTTACGTCAGCGGGAGCTGTTCAAAGCAGTGTGGTGCTGAAGAGAGCACTCTGCCTGCCGCTCAGTCAGACAGCCAGCGGACTCAGGCGCTCCGTGGCTCGGTTTCCTCGCACTAATCTGGGGGAATCAGCAGCTCCGTGGACGCGGACGCAGAATTTCCCCGCACTGAGGAGGGTTTTTTTTTTTCAACTGAAGCTCCTATGGGAAAAATTTCCAAAAAGTAAGCGGCGTATTTTCTCTCCTCCTCTGTATCGTGTGTGTCAGAAACCATTTGCCGGGTGGGGGGCTGTACGTGTTATAAATGCTAGTAAATCAGAAGTAGTCCTGTTTTCTGTTCGAAAACAAGATGGATTTTGGAGGACAGCTGGGCTGCATGAAATGCTGTTTGTTTCAGCCTGTGCGTGTGTGTGTCTCCCAGCCGCGCCTAAATCCTACCTTGTTTCTGCCCGGGTGAAACATTTGACTCGTATTTGCATAATCCAGCAGTCAGTCGTCAGACACGCTCACTCTCTCCGCCTGGCTCTTGTTCAGGGCCACCCTGCTAGTTTATTCATTTTCGCAGCCTCCCCAGTTCATATTTGGGCTTCTTTTTTTGGGGGGGTGGGGGGTATGGATTCCTTTTTTGGGTTCATACTGGGAGCAGTGGTCTGTTACTGCTGGGATTTCTGGATGGTTGATGCAGCAGCTTGGCGAAAGTGAAGAGACTCTGCTCGGTTTGGTGTTTTCTCTTTCTCTACCAGTCAGAGCAGATTTAGGTGCGGCTTCACTCTTCACTTTTTCTTCTGCCTCCAGTATTTTTTTTCATTTCCTCCTCTCCTCTGACCCTTTGCTTATCTAATTTCCATATTTTTCTCCTTCTGTCTCATTTTTCTTTACCTCTCCAATTTTTATTTCCTTCTGTTTCCCTGTTTAACACCCCTCCTGATCTTATTTTTCCCCACTTTCTTTTTACTAATTTAGTTTCTTTCGTTTTGTATCTATTGTGTATTTGTCTAGTCTTTTCCCTTTTTTCCCTTCTTTTCCTTTTCCCTTCCTTCATTGCCTACTTTTGTCTCATCCTGCTGCCCACCCCCTTCTCCCTTCCTTATCTCAGTTTTATTGCTTTAGCTGATGTTGTAAAACAGACATGGTACAGACCATCAAACTGCTACTCTTTTTGTCCTAAAACAAAGTGATTGCTAATCAATTTTATTATTACTTTAATTTAAAGAGAGTGTTCAACACTCTTCTCTTGGTATGGTTATTTATGACGTTCCAACACAGCTGTGTATTTATTTTTATAGCAGTAAATTATGTTTTTGGAGCTTTTAAAGAAATAATAGCAGCCGGGGTGACTATTCTGGGTTTTTAAAACCTCCTCCCTCATTTATCTGCTTCACCATAGTCTCACACTGATTTAGCTAGATTTGGGGAGTCCGCATATTTTAGTCGACCTATCAAAAATATTCCCCCACCTGAGTTCTAGATCCCTGCTGCTGCTCCAGAATTCCAATCGGCATTTTGATTTCTTCTCTGACGAGTGCTTTCCGTTGCTCAGCCTGTCTGTATATGTGGACGACCTTGTTTTGGTTGGTTTGCCGCTGTGCTACACTCATACTTTCCATTTTCAGATAATTGAATAGTGCTCTGTTAGATGTTTAAAGCTTGGTGTATTTTTTTAAATAAACTAACCCAGCTTTAAACTTCTCCACATTTTTTCCGTGACCTGTTTCTTGTGTTTCCATGGTCCTTGTGATGCTGTCTGTTGAGTAATGCTCATTAGTAATGTAATGGCCTTCAGAGAACCGCTGGATTTATACTACGTCTAAAATACTCCAATATGGACTCTATTTACTAAATAGGCATCTTCTGAAGACAATTGGTTGCACTAGATTTTATTAAATGATATCGAAGGGAAAAAGTTAAGGGGTTTGAATACTTTAGCTGGATACTGTACTTGCTTAGCTGCTGCAGTGAAACAAGTAGTGTGTGATGGAAAAATGCTTTTGGAATTTGTTGATTCGTTCAAAATAATTCAGGGAATTATTCTGTTTAAAACCAAGTGGCTGCTTTTGTATATACAAGCATAAGTAAAATCTTGTCCTAAAGTGTGCAAGGTTGGCATTTCCAGCAGACCTCGTTAGGCCTGTCATGTGGAGGAACATGTTTGGCAGTTCATTTTCTTACTCATTATATGTTAAAAAATAGTTAGTTTGAAAGATTCTTAGAACCCTTCTGACATTATTGAGCTCTTTACTTTTCCAAAAAAAGAGACATTTTTACTTACAAAGCTCAGACTAATGTTAAAAATAAAAACCGACTGGGGCACTCACTAAAATTAAGACAACCTTGTAACAGCACTTTTCACTGAGTACATTTAAAGAACACCACCTGCTGAAACACTGGATGTCAACGGATACCTCTTTTTATGGCTGCTCAAGGCTGGCTCTTCCTTTTTCTCAGCCTGCTTTACTTTGATAGCTGTGATTGATGATCAGCTGGTCAGTAAACAAAACATCAGACTTTTCCCTCCACATTTATTGAAAGAATCAAAGCATGATGCACTTATTGCTTACAAGAATACTGATGAATTAAAAGGCTGTACATTTTCTCTTGGTTAGAAAATGTCTATGAAAGAAAATACTAACATTTATTCATTTTTAGGTATTTTAGTATTTGGAGGAAATAATATGAATGGGTAAAACTCCAGCTGGGTTTCCTCATTTGATTAACTTTATTATCTTTTTAATTCAGATATATTTATGTTTTTATATGGCAGGCTTTCCATCTTTCACTTTCAGTCACATTTATTGGTTAGACAGAAGTCAGAGTTGTTGCTTTTTCAACTAAATAATGCTTGCAGGGTAAAAATGGTATGTTGCAGTAAGATTAGAATCCTTTTTCATTCGTTCATAAAAATGAGAAGTGATGACAAATGGAGGACAAAAGAAGAATGATTAAGTCTAAATAGCTATCTAGAGCAGATGAACATCATCCAAACGTTATGTCTTGAGGAAATTTGGCAATGAGCTAAAACAGGAAATGAAAAATGTGTCATCCTTCAGCTGACAATCTGCTGTATGCTAAGTTTTCAGCTAACAGCTTGTTGTGATCTTGTTCCCAGAGAGGTTTTGGGAATTTCTCCCGTTTGGGTCCCACGAAGCGCTATACAATTGTTAAGTTGTGCTGTATCATACCTATTTAGACGATTAACATGGGGCCATTACTTAAACCACTGAATATGTGGTTATAACAAGCGTTTTCTCAAATAGGAGATATAGTACTCAAATGAAGCTTAACTGTGTATCTTCACCAGTTAAGTGCCATGTTCACCCAGATTACCCTTGAATCAAACATCTATGATCAATTAAAACATGACCAGTATCTGACCTGTGGAAAAACGCATCTAGGCTACAATTTGTCTCCAATATACAGATAGTGGCCTTGTGTATAAATATAATGTTGGCTGTATTGACTGTGTAGGTGAAGAATTTGGAAGAAATTGTATATTTGTGTTAAAAATGCTTCGTCCCTTCAGTTAGGAGACATAGTTACTTCTCAATTACTCACAGATCAGAGTTGGGTGACTTAAAAAAAACTCTCTTTGTTCAGGTGCTGGTCTTAATATGTAAAAAGAAGAGCCAAAGTAAAAAAAAAACAACTTATTAAGACCATCAGAAAGCCTGAAGAATTACTGATTAGTATCTTTGGAAACTTTGGAAATGTAGCAATAAAGTTTGCCTTCTTTAAAACAAAGTATAAAGAAATGAGGAATGACTCAGTGCTGTATGTGGATGAAGAGGAGTTTCAAGCTTCTCCGTGTGGACTAAGATCTGGGCCTGTAGCCCAACTCTTCCTACATTCCCCTAATCATCTCTGTATTAAAGTAATCCTCTGCATTTAGCCAAAAGAAAAAAACACTTGCCTTAGCTGCTGGGGCTTATTTATTACACTTCTTGGCTCCTGACCAACATGTCGGAGCAGTAGAAGTCTTAGCAATATGGACACGTCTTTAAACAGGATCTTCAGGCTAACCTCCTCAGTCTGCCCTGCATGACGTGTCCTCATTTGCCAGTTTGATTGCTTAACTCACCTTCTGTTTGATATGCTTTTAATTAGAGCTGTATGTTCGTCACAAGTCTCCCTGATGAGTGTGTGTTTTTTTAAGTGTCACTCTTGAATGCGTAATTTTTCAAATAAGTGGCTTCATTAAACTCAGTGGAATCCGAGAGCTCTGATGATTAATATCCCAGAATGAGCCAGAAGGCGTAATAAGCTATTCTGATTGGCTGCTGTGACTGAATGTTGTGCGTCCTGTTCAGACTCACGCAAGGAAATTGTTTCAGTTTTTACAATGCAAATCAACCCTCCTCATTTAACAGGTCTTTACATAGTTGGTAAGAAAGAATTATTTTTGCTTCTCCTTCTCCTCTTTCTCCTCTTTGTGTTCATCCACAAAGCACAGAGGATCTTTGTTAGATCAGCCAGGTGGTTTCACGTCAGCAGGTCGGTTTGATCAGCAGGTGGGGGGTTGGCTGGGGGCTCCTATGGGACACCTGATAGTGCGGGATCTGGTTTCTCAACCTGTGAGCAGGTGGAGAAACATCATGGCTACCTCACTGTGTATAATGTAGAGTAATGTTTGTATTGACATGTTTCGAGGCAAAGTGTTGATGTAGCATACCTTACAATAAATGGAACAATGTTTGAAATTATCATCTCATCTGTGAGTTGTAAGTGATTCAGAAGGTGCAAATACTGAAATTATTTTATTGTTTTAATTTATTTCCTTATTTCTTTTAGTTTGTTTTTCTTTACATTTGTATACTTATTTAATTTAATTTTGTAATTTAATTTAGTTCTTATTTTACTTTTAGTATTCATTATTTTATTTTAGTTCAGTTTTTATTTTACTTACATTATATTCTATTTTCTGTATTATTTTAATTATTTTTTTAATTCTATACTATTTTTTCAATAATTTGATATTTTTTTAATCATATATTTTTTTACATTAAAAAATCATATGCATTTGCATTGATTTCATTTTAACTAAACTTTATTTTATCCACACTGTATTCCCTTTCCTTTTTTGGGGATTAGATTGTATTTTTATTTTAACAATTTTTAATACGTACTTATTTAAGGTTTATTGTTTGCTTTCATTTTATGATATATAGGTTTTATTAATTTTAATGTGTTGTTTTTCAAAATTTTATTTTATTTATTTTAATAAAGTGTTTTATTAATAATTAAATTTTTTGTACTTATTGTTTTTTTTATTTTAATGCTATTTTGTTTCTGAATGAAATTTTGAAAACATAAAATGAAACATGAAAACATAAAATAAGTAGGGATGGGTACCGAAACCCGGTATTAAATTGGCCCCGGGGCTGATTCTGACGGTCCACCCGGACCGATAAGCTTCAGCCTTATCGGTCCTCTTAACGGTAAAATTAAGGTCGTATTCATGTTTTGCGGGAGATATAAACACAAGCCAAACACTGTATTACAGCCCGCTCCTCCTTAACAAGCACACACGTTGCGGGGACAGAGTGGCGACTGCTGTGCGCTCCCGTGTGCAACTCGCAACTGACACCTGTGGCCAAAAAATGGAACTGCTCTTCCTTTCTGCTCGCTCTTGCTTCGCGTGCTCGTATGTGCACACTTCACAAGTCATCCACTGCAAAGAAGTCAACATTATGTTTAAAGAGGTAAGAACAGTCAATTACATATATTGTTTGAGAAACTAAGTTTGTTTGCAATATATATGACACAACAAAATCCACACTAGTGCTTCGGAGTTATATAGTAATAGTGTTTGTATATTTCAGGCGCCGGTTGCTCTCAATCTTTGATCTTTTTTGGGCACTTGTCAGGGGTTTAACTTTTTTAGTCTTATGTGGAGTTACTGTTGGTGTCAGAGTTGTCCTTGGTCTCTTCTGTGTATTCGCACAATCCATTGAACTGCTTGCAAGTGTAGGCTAATTGCTGAGTAGCGGTGGTGGCAGAGTGATCTGAAACATTTAACATGAACACGCTTGACGTCACATCCGCAGACAGCGCGCGAAAAATCCGACCCGACAGAAAATAGGAAAATTGGATACAGGCTTATAGGTGCACCCACTGTGAGCTGACAAGGTGTCAGTATGCTCATCAGGAGATGTTTGAGTCATAAATGGTCAAATAAAAAGGCTATTGTTACGTTTATTTTGGGGGAAAAGTTGCATGTAGCCTCTTTAATCATAAATATAAAAAAATTTGGAGATTGATTGACGAGCTTAAAATTCACAAATGTACATCTTAACCAGTAAAATATATTTAAATTGCACCTTTTGCAAATAAAACTACAATACAGGCATATTCCATAAAATAAAATATGTGTTCCGGTGAGGCTCATTTCTAGGAACATTTCTAGGATTAAAGGACTGATGTCGCAACAGGACCTCAAAAAAGTAATTCATGCTTTTATCTTTAGTCGGATTGATTACTGCAACAACGTCTTCATAGGTCTGCCTAAAAGGTCAATCAGACAGCTGCAGCTGATCGAGAACGCTGCTGGTCGTGTCCTCACTAGAACCAGGAAAGTAGAGCACATCACCCCAGTTCTAAAGTCCTTACACTGGCTCCCTGTAGCCCAGAGAATAGACTTCGAAATACTTTTACTAGTTTATAAATCCTTGAATGGCTTAGCACCAAAGTATGATGAAGATCTACTGTCACTATACCAACCCCCCAGACCACTTAGGTCCTCTAATTCCAGTCTACTCAACATCCCTAGAATCAGAACCAAACATGGAGAAGCAGCTTTCAGTTTCTATGCTCCTCTAATCTGGAACAAACTTCCAGACAACTGCTGAAACAATTAGTTATTTTAAATCACAACTAAAAATGTATCTGTTAGAGCTGCCTTTGAGTAATGTTTCGATGTATCATGTTTTGTGTATGCTTGTTGCTTTACTGCTTTTTTTACATTCGGCTATATGCTTTGTAATTCTTTTATGCATCTGTGTATGTTTCTTGCTTTATTGCTGTTTTTACTTTATATGCTTTGTCTATGTTTTACTGCTATTTTTGTTTTAGGTCTTAATCATGTAAAGCACCTTGAATTACCTTGTTGTTGAAAGTGTACTATACAAATAAAATGGCCTTGCCTCATTTGTTAGATTAAAAGTACCATTAAAAAAACAACAACCTTTAAGCAGGTATTAAACATACATTTTAATTCCAACATTTCAAAAAATTTTCTAAATTTTTTTTTGTCTGAGGTAATATTCTAAACTTATTCATGTTTTCATTAGTTGTAAACAGGAAATCATCATATCAGAAAGGCTTTAAAACATCAGTCTATATGACCACTTACTTAAATAAATTAACTTTTTTTTATTTTAAAATATTAAATAGGTCTGTATACATCACAAGCAAATGCAACATGATACAACTGACATGAACATGCCAAAAAAGACAAAATAAGACTTAAAACAATGTAACAAATAATGTCTGAATAAATAAGTAATCAGCTGCTATCTTAAAAGGAATCACCACATTTAAAAGAACAAGAAAAGCTTAATCCCCACTAGAGTTGCAGCTGCTTGAAAGTCCAATTCCCTCAGGTTTTAAACCAGCTGTGAGGATCTGCTAATAATTTTAGGTTAGATGACCCAAGGGTCTGTGCTGAAGTGTAAAGTTTTAATAGGACAGGCTTATCCTGAGGTGCTCGACCATGAAAGTTACCAGATTCAAAATAAAATCTAAAAGTAACTGGTGACGAGTCAAAATGTGATAAAACAGGAAGCCTGTGCGTTTTTTAATTAGTTCCAGTTGGGAACTTTTCTGCAGCTTTTTCTGCCATCTGGAGATAATCAACGACATCTCTTTGCATGTTACAGTAGTTGATTTTAAACTTTTAAATCCATTTACCACCCAAGGAAATGTTTCCTACCCTCATACAAGACACACTTAATAACATTAAGAAGGAGCTCAATTTTCTTACTGGTAATCTTGAACAATAAAGTCAGTTGAATCCTGTGTCATGTAAATTTTATCCGCTCTGCAACCAACACATACTGGTAGGGAATAAAAGCACGGATAATTACACAAAATGTCTTACTTTTTTTACATTTCATCAATGGAAAAATACTTGTGTACAATTTAATAGATTCTTCTATCACTTATCTTATGTTTATGTGAGGTTGTGGAGGTAACCTATTAAGGACGACAAGCCATATATGCTGTACCTTCTCTCTAAGGAGAAATCAGTCAGAAATCAGAGTTCACTTTCTAAAAGGCGACCCGAAGATGTTCCCAGGGCACAAGGAATCTATAGTCCTTCTAGCAAGTGCTGGGTCTACTGTGGGGTTATAGAGTCTCCCAAGAGTTTCACCCAAGGTGCATCCTGATTAGATGCCTGTTAGGAGTCTGGGACTGTGTGCTGGTGTTTGGGTGGTTCTTTCTGTTTGGCTAACCTCTCTTCACAGGGTGTGATCGGCAGGCGCTGCACCAGGTGTTCCTAATCAGCCTCATCTCTGCTCCAGCTCAAAAGGGGAGCAGTTCCTGGAGACTGACGCCAGATGGTTCTCACTTCTACATGTGATCGGCTCCTTCAACTCCTGTTTCCGCCGTCAGATCCTCTGCGTTACTCCAGTCTCCTCCGGGATTCCCGCAAACTCGGTTCCTCACAATCATACTCTCTGTCAGACAATCTCCTCTGGACTCCCTCCTGGTCAGCCTCCTTACTGCACCCACCTGGAAAACCGAAATCAGAACTCACCTGCGATCCGTGCTCCGCAGCTGTCTGCCTTCCACCCTCCAATGCTTAAGCCGGCTAAGAGCAAATAACCTACAAACCTACAAGACTAAACGCCGGATCAGAACCACAACAGTCCCTCATCCCCAGCCAAACACAGTCCCCAGCCTCCTGCTTACCTCCTCCAAAGAGTCATCCACAGAAGAACCGATCATTTGTCTTAAAATCTATCAGATTCATTCTCCAGAAAATCCACTGCAGACCGAAATAACCACTTACCTGTTTCCCACCAGTACTATCCCGCCTGCCGAGTTCCAGTCTGACCGCCCCAGTGTTTCATGAATTCCTCCTGTTCAATTAACTGTTTTCAGCCCAGACCTACCGCTGTCGAGATTGTCGCTTGATTTAGAGTCACTTGCCAAACAAGACAATGCCTGACCCACCTCAGCTGACTCCTCTTGAAGTAGAGAGAAGACGAGCTTAAAAAAAAAAAAATATATATATATATATATATATATATATATATATAAATATATGGTCGACACAGCTTGGATATATATATATATATATATATATATATATATATCCAAGCTGTGTCGACCAGCAATCCTCTTTGTACCTGTTGTACTTAGAAGCATCACCCATTCACATAAAGTAATCCACTGCTGAAGTCTAGTAATTCTGTTCTGTACTGGTACACCTCAGCATGGCACATGCAGTGTGTTAAAGCCACCAACTGATGCCCCATTAACTAACTCAATACTCTGCTGTGTTGCTTAATGCATCTTTATTGCCTCCTCTTCTTTATAACAGGATGTAGTAACACCATCATTACTTCAGATGAAATCTCAATGCATCTCTCCTTGTCAGTCTCTATCCAACTAACATTTATAAACAAGACATCTAGATGACATTATTCTCTTCTAACTGAAACAGAGACTGATCCCTGACCTGGACTGATTAGTTTATCTTTTTTTTCCAGCTGATACTCATGGCCCTGAGGCTTAAAAGAAGTTGATTTTCATTCTATTGTTTCCAAGTATTTCGTTGTGAACGCGATACTGCTCACACTGATACTGAGATGGCGATTAGAATTAAATATGTTGTCCAGGTCTAATTAAGATCCAACATCAACGTTTTCTTTTCAAACTCAAACAGTAAATGTTTGAGTTTGAAAATAGTACAACTGCTTATGAGAACTGCTTCACATCTGTATTGCATGGAATCAACAAACCTCTGGTTCCTGTGATCATGTATTCCAGCACCAGGATATGTGGACTACAATTCCTGTGCATTTCTTGGTTTTTTTTTAGAATCTGTGTTTGATGTCACTCCAAAAGTTTCCTGTTGTAATCTGGTCCAATGTTTTGTTGGGACATTTTCTACCTTCCTCTTTTTAGTTTGGCACCAAACAGACGCTTGATAACTGGTGTATTAAAGTAACTGTCTTGTTGAAACATTTCAAGGGCATTTCTTATTCTACACGACTTCTCGAAGTGTTTTAAGGTATTCAAACTGCTCCATGATCCCTGGTATGTGACAATTAGGTCAAACAAAATTGTTAACCTTTTTTTTCCGACACGGTTCTAGCTTTGACTTTAATTTTAAAACATTTTATTTAAAAGACTTTATTTTTCTGAGCAGCCTAACATTTTTACAGTTTAACCTTTCAATAATCTTTTGTTCAAAAGAACAATGTCTGTAATGGTTTTACGGAACTCACTGACTGAACTCCACACGGCAATTATTTTTTTAAACACCTTTAATTTTCATAGATTCACAAGCACACATCTCACAAATATTTGGTCTGTTGATTTTCTAAGAGTCTACTACACCTACTAGTAAATTATTTGCCATGTAGAAATTTAAAATCAAAAACAGTGACTGATCTGGTAGTGATATTGTGATAGTATTATCTTGGATATAACTGTAGATTAAGTGTTCAGCAGGTTAGAGAACAGTTCGTTTGGCCAGTTCATTGTCCAAAGAAGACAATTCAGGACCTTGAATTTAAATGTTTTTGGTTCCTGTTTCATATTTAAGTTTTCTTTGTTGTAAGAAATGGCTGAGCAGATAATTACAGCAACTAGTTGCTGTTCTTATTATTGCCTTTCCCTCCCTCAGGATTCATATTTCAGATCTCTGATAAATGCTTGGATGAAGAGCCATGTTGACAGTGAACCTCCCACCTTTTCTTTGCCTCTTCTTACTCATCAGATTTTTTTCCCTTACATTTAAGCCAAGACTTTACACTCAAGTGCATTCCTCATTTCTTTCCACTCTCACTGATAGGTGCTCTCACAAAATCCTGAATAGTTTATTGTCACCACCGCTGGCAGAAGATTCACAATCAGATAAGAAGCCTGTCTCAAAGCAGCCACACAGAGGTAATTAAGACTGTAGGAAGCACAGTTTTTTTTTTTTTTGGATCTGATCTTGAAGCTGAAACAGTGACTGCATTAGTCCTATGCAGCACTGAGAACTGTGCAGCAGAGATGAGAAGCTTGTTGTGGACAGCTGAGTGGAGGCCTGCTGGTATTTGAATCAAAAACTGCAAACCTTAAAGGAGGTGTGACGTCTGTGGGCTTTTGTTGTTAATTTGAAACCAGGGATTCAAAGATGGTGTGAAATCTGGCATCCCATGGCTTACTCTATTTAGAAACCCTTAACTGACATCAGAGACTATATTTTACCCTGTGGGATTCTGCAGGATTTTTTTCATCTGTTCGGGCACCGAACTCCACATTTATTGCAACTAAAGGTCTTTTTTCGATGCGTTCTGGATTTATTTATTTTTTGTGTGCAGAGCATTTTCCTGTGATTGTTTCAAGGTTAACTGGCCACTCTGAACTCCCTTTTAGATGGTTGTAATGGACCAGTGACCTTTTGAGAGTATAATGGATCTCTCATCTAATATCCACTGGGATACGATTCAGCCCTAATCACAACTCTGAACTGTATTTTGTGGATATAGTAACTGGATGGAGGACATGATTTCTTGGCACCTTTTGTCCACTTGTAGGGCAACAGGCTGAGACAAAAATAGTCCATTTCATTGATCTGAACGCTTTTCTACATGATACTGGCAATCATGGATCTGTGGCGACATTGATTTGGGTGTGTGAAAACAACAAAACAGCACTAGAGTCTTTTTTTTCTCTGAGATGTTAAGAAAGAGTTTAAAAGTTACATTTTACAACCAGTCAGAGTTGAGGGAATTGACTAATCCCAAAAAAGGGGTGGAGCATTGTGAAAGCCAGATGTGTTCTTCGGCTTAAATAGGCATGTTTTTACTTAATTAAGGAACCTTTTCAGAAACCAGGGTAAATATTTAGGTGCATTATTACCCCATCGTCAATTCTAAATTAACCTTAGAAAACAGTGCCAGGTAGAGAAGTTTACTTTTGGTGTTACCCTGAGATTTATGGCAGAGCTTTGTAGAAGGTGGCTGCTAAGGATTTATGATTGGAAGAATATTCCCAGCATCTTTTTCAGTAATCCCAGTTTAAACTTGTCTGCAGATCATATTTTCATTTAACTTTACCTATAAGACATTTTCTGCTTTCAGCCTTCAGCCCAGAACCAGTGTGGTTATGAGTTTTTGACTGTCAGAGGGATAAAAGACTAAGAATTTACAAAAAGGAAGAAAAATTGTTAAGCAGCTGTAAGGAACTTTTCTGCAGCAGGTTAGGAATGTTAAATTAATTAATTAAGCAAAAAGGCTGACAAAAATGTACGTAGCGTTGTGTGAATTATATTTATCGCTGTTGTTGCAATGAAGTAATTTACCTTGCTATATAGTTTTGTTGTTTCTAATCTTAGAAAATTTAAATATGTATGAATCTTTCAGTATTTCAAATATTTCTAAAGTGCCTTTTTCCCACATAATGTTTTTTTTCTACTAGACCTCACAGTTGAAGAGCTATTGCTGTCTGAGTTTCCTTTTCAGGCAGAAATGTTAAAAATACATCTCACTTAAGGCCTAAGGGGTTTCATAGGCTGAAACTCAAGGTTGTTCAAGTAAAAAACCCAGAACTAAAACATGGAGGTGGTGTTTAACCAGCAGTATACTCTCTACTTATGGTAAATGAGGTTGAACTATATGACTTTAGCCCTATTTAGACCATGAACAGCTGATTAAAGACCATTTGCAGTCTTTCCTCCACCCTCTTCACTCTCCTCCTCTGTGATTTCTTCTCACACTGAAAGGGCTCCATGTTTTCCTCTTGCCTTCATGTGGGCCTGTCCTCAATGTCTCTGTCTCTATACCCTCTCATCACTCTTGTGTGTCAGCCTTCCTTCTGTCCCCCATCTGTCTATCTGTTCCCTCCATCCATGCAGGCAGTTCATGGTGCCAGCATGGCAGCACGAGTGGGATGTCTGCTTAACTCCACTGCTTTAAACAGTGCTCTGTCCAGAATGGAAAAAAACTAAAACAAAATTAAAGTTGTATTCTGATTAATTTTGATTTTCTTCTAAATACCTCAAAAGAGAATTTAAATATTTGTCATCAGTTCATAACCTTTAAGGTCAGAATTATACAAACATAAATATATCCATCTGGAAAGTTAGAAATTAATGGCCCAATACCTGCATTCAGCAAATCGGTTGTTTTATGTGAAACATTTAAAATTGAAAAGAAATGGTTAACAGTAAAATAGTCTATTGGTTAAATTAAATAAATTAATAAATGTAAGAGGACATGCATAAACAACATCCTGTCAGCACAAACCTCAGAAATCCTTATAAATATACTTATTTTCAGTCTTCAGTCTATTTTAAGGTAAAAATCTAGAATTGCTGTCACAATTCAATGTGGGCTGTTAAGTGTTTACTTAAAACCAGTTTTTATCTAGAATGCAATGACTGCACAATGTAGAACAGCTAGAAAAAAATCATTTGGTGCACAGTAGTAAATTTATTGTTGATTTTTCTCTTACACAAATGGCAAAACTTGAAGATCTTTGTGTAAATAAATACAAAAACCTCTATTAATACGTAGTAAAATGTCTCTTAGCAAGTTGCACCCCAAACATAATCTTGATGCGTCTGTCAGAAAAATTCAGGCTGAATATTTGACAACCCTTCTTGGCAGAGTTCATTTTAATTACTTGGTTTCCTGGCACAGATTCAGCTTTTGATAGTTTTGGGGAGACCATTCCTAAGGCTTCATAATAGCCTCCTTTATTCCATTACAAAACTAGTTTGATGCATGTTTAGGAAATCTCCTGTTCAAACACCCTCCCTTGTCGAAGCTTCTGCCATCTTGCTTCTAATTTAAGGTGAAATTCAAGAATTTCCAGGTCAATCTATTACCTTTATGAAATGTACCAGTCCCACAGGCAGTGACAGATTTTATGAATCCATGATTAAGGAAAAGTGGCATCAATGTATTTCATTTCTTCTGAGTGGAACAATTTGGCTCCTCTATCAGATCTTGCCAAAGTTGAGACACATCTAAATGTGTATCTGTATACAATTCTTTGAAACGATAACCTTGGATGCTGAATGTTTGAAATTGCAACTTTTTCAGCGTTCCTTAAACTTTACCATTGTTCCAAATATGTGTGAATACATTAAGTGGTGTCAAACAAATCTTTTAAACGCTGGCAGAGAGACACGAATAATAGAAAGGGTTGTTTTTTTTAAGTTTTCTCTGGGAAATGCATCCAGCATAGCAAACCAAAACCCATCCAGTATTTTCAGAATAAAACAAACAGCCAGCACAGAAGCATTTCCAAACTTAAACTTCTCTTTAGGGTGAACTGGCTTGTTTCTCTATTGCCCTCCTTTTCAGAAAATAAAGAAAATGACATAGGTCAGCAAAAGTCCAGAGTCAGAGTGGGCGGCAGCAGCAACACAGCTCTGAAAATGTAACTGAACAAAAAACAAAAAAAGAAGTGAGAGTAGCAGCCTGAAAAGCATTTTTTTTAATTAACGGCTTTTGGTTAACAAAGTGTTTTATTTTTTATGTTGTCACATCATTTATGACTTCAGCAAACATTTAAGAGGCTCTAAACAGGGAAAGCCAGACAACCAACCCAAGGTCATCTGTATGCTGCAGGCAAGACGACTGAGCACACACACGGATACATCACAAATACACATTAACCTCACTTGTGCTCTATGACACATAGAGATTATATAAATGGGCTCCTGCGTCACACACAGCAGCACAGAAACGTATGGGCTCTTCTTTTTTCATTTAGCTGTTATAAATTGCTTGGTTGCAATGATCTGAAACCCAGTTGTTGCACAAAGTAGAGCAAAGAAACTACTTGAAGTGGCTTCTTTTTATCTTGGTTACACATGCTGCCATGTTAAAGGGGAAAATATGGTATATGGTTCTTGTAGGTTTTTTAGGTTTAGACCAAGCCAGCCCTTACTCCAATTTGGTATTGTTATAATTTGTTCATTTTTTAATGTAACATTTGTAAGATATAATGATCCTGTCTTTATTTAGTTCTAAAATATTTTAAATCTTATCTCAAGCACAAAAGCCCACACAACAGATTCCAGATGGTCAATATTTATTAAACAAAGAACAGCAAAGAGGAATAGTAAAGAAGAATAGGAAAAGTTGTGAAACTCTGCACATCTGAGCTGCTTGCAATTCAGCCAGGTGCTGCTAATCTGATGATCAACGGACCATCATCATCATTTTGACAATCGATTTTTTTAACTCTTCTCAATGGTTGTAGTATCAAAAATGAACTACAAAACAATCAATCAATCAATAAAGCAGGATGAGCTGCTACATTATCCGCAGTAGGAAAATGTGTCCATTCATCTATCCGTCCATTATCTTCCCCTTAATCTGGGATTAATAATGACAGTATTTTACTTATCTTGCATTCAAATGCATTGATAAAATCTGACCAATGTTAGTTAACCTATTAAAATAAAGGAAATGCAGACTTTGCCTTTCAGCATCTCCACAGAGAAAAACAGTAATGCAATCATCAAAACCCTTTTAAGATATTTTAAATGATAAAATATATTTGTAGCATTTTTTCTGTGACATAAAGACTGAAGTTATCACAACAGCAAGGATTTTTGATAATTCACTGATTTTAGGTTTAAATGGAGCTGAAGTGCAGCAGCAACTGCTCCATCTTTTTGTGTGATTACTGCTTCTTCCAGATGCACGTTGCAGATTTTAATTGATAAATATCTGTAGATTATCAGATGCTATTTCTGAGGTTAAACAGGTTTTAATTCAGTTTAACTGCTTAATCACTATAATATTGCCATAAATTGTCTTTACATAGCCAATGGTAATTACCATCAAAGCTCTTCTAGCACTGGCTTTTAAAGTAAAGAGTTGCAAAAGGCGCAATTCATATAAAATCCACTCCATACATTTTCACACAGTTTGTAAAGGCAGTCTATGGATTTTAAACCATAACCGCTATGAAAAAATCTTAGATTGATGCTGTTTTGATCTCATTTAACTGTTTTAAATCACATCCTGGAGTCCTCTGTTGTGTTGGTCTTAGAACTGCTTTCCCAGATTACACAGCACTCTTGCAGGAGGAGGACCTGCTTATTCTGACGATGTAATCTACATAAACATCCTGGATTTCAGATTTTAAGTTGAAGAAAAATGTCTACAAGATAAGAAGGTTTAAGGAAGTAAAGTTACAGAGAAAAAAGACGTTCAGGAACCCATATTTAAAATGCTCCTTATTTAGCATGTTAAATGTTTAAGTTCAAGACAGAACATTTGGAAAAATACTAAAACATGCATGACTTGCTTTAAAGCGCTGAAGGAGAAAGCCTCCCCTCTACAAAAAGAAAATGGCAGCAGGCCCTGCTTTGGTCAGATGAGAGTGAGATGCTTGACCAAAATGCAAAACACCATGTATAGAGTGATAAAAACAGCACATTGGCACAAACACCTCATGCCAAGTGTGAAGCACGGTGATGGAAGGCTAATGATATGGGATTGTTTTGCAGCCCCAGAACCTGGGCACGTTACAGTCATTCAGTCAACTGTAAACCTGTATCCCACAGTAATTCAAGAAATAAACCAATGGTGTTCAAAGAAGAGTTGGCTAAAGTTCCTCCAGAAGGAAATAAGATCCTGGTAATGGTATTCAGAAAATAACTGCTAGACTGACATCTCGCTGATTGATCGATCTTCTCCACTAAAGCTTTGCTTTGGACAAGTTAATTACTTTTGTTACATTTTTCATTAAAGGCATGAGAAACATGAATCAATGAAAGTGTTTGCTCTTTCAGGCAATAGAGCCCCAAATCTCTGCATAAAATCACAGACAGACAGGGTCCAAATGATGGAGAGCAATGTGAAACTGCTCTTGAAGACACTGTAAAATGGGATCCTCCTGAGTAACTGTGATAAAGATGACTGGGGCTTCTAGAGCTATGGGAATTATTGTCTACAAGAGGAAATTATCAATGTCTGCCCCCTACACTTAATTTTAATTTCCTTTCCAGATGGCATGATTGTTCTTTGGTTACTTGAAGTTAATCTCTTTTTCTGTATCTCCTAGTGGGTTGATCCAGGTTTCCACTGAGTTTCAGTTTCGATCCCCACCTATTCAATAAAGATCAGGAAGATGATGCTGATTTGCACAACCTCTTGCATAAAATGTGAAATCACTACATTTTTCTTTGTTGCAATGATAGTAATATCACTAAACAGTTTTATAACATTGATATTCTTGCTTTGTATGACATGCCTACAGAATTTGAGAACATTTTGATTGCACAATATTTTTTTTAGATAAAGTAGGGGTAAAAAAAGAATATGAAATCATGCTAAATTAAATTTCCAAAGCAAACCAGCATAAGTCTCAGTCTGAAAAATAAAACTCCAGATAGAAGTACTCGCAAACCTTAACATGCTGTGGCATTGATTGCCCTAATTGCAATGGAACATCCACCCAAGGGAAGACTGCCAAGTGGTTTAAATATTTTCCTCTTTGTCTATTTCCAATCTTGTAGAATGATTTAATTTAAACAGCTTAGAATTGTTATTGTAATCTTTCCCAGATTGATGAGTAGAAATAGCTCATCTAAGGTCCTAGCCTATGTCTTTCCATCTTGTCATTGTGTTAACAGTAGAGAACTTCACAAGTCTGCTCTGAAAATTAAACGCATCCTTCAGAGGAAAATCTGTGCACCTGTCACAGCGATGATCTCCAGCTAAGCTATCAGCATAATTTCACTCTTGATCATGTAAACTAAAGTTCATGAGACTCGAGTCCCTGCCTTTGAGTTTAAAATGAGATTCAAGTCTTTAAAGCATGAGTCTAAGTCAATTTTGAAGTCTTTGATTTTGAACCTTAAGTGATGTGTAATATACACCTGTAAGGACGTGAGCAGCAAAATGCGAAAACATCTGCTTTTTATAGAGGTGTTAACTCTGATGATGGTCAAATAAAGAAATGCATTTGATTAGCTGCACCTATCTTTTACTTTTTAATCTAATAAAAATACTGTGGAAGCAGCAAGAGTGTACTGAGTTTTTCTCCTGACTATTACTTTCTTTTTCCCTCCACTGCATTCGTGCAAAATGAAAATAAATCTTAGAAATTGGATACATTATTATTTCAATGCATTTGTGCACATCAGAAATTGCTTCTTTAGAAGCTTGCAGATGCAAGTCTTGTGCATGTAACTTCATTTTGTATTTTAAAGTGAGTGGCTCAGCTGGATCAGCATGTTTGAATGGGTCGATTAAAGTAGGATTTGGGAAATAGAGCAGTTCCTTTATTAAATCCATCCCAATGAGATTGGCTGAATGATATTTACTCTGGATTATTGTCTATTTGCTGAAATATGCTCATCTCACTGAAGCAAATTTAGAGCGCACAGCTGTGTGTTTGATACTGCGTTTATGTTTTAAGTCATTTGGAGGTTTGGTTGGCCGCCCGCTGCTGTTGGCAGGTCAGTGTGTGAATATAAAGACAGCTTATGTTTCCATTGCTGGGAAGTTGCAGAGAGCAGGATTTAGGTTGGGTTGGTTTAATCTTTTAGTCAGGGGGCTGAGTTTATATTTGGAAACAGGGAGAGCGTGTGGGCGCTGTCAGTCATCAGCGCTGTTAACTGATGAAATTACAGACTCTCATTTATACAGTATGGGTCCACACCTTCTACATACTGCCGCTCTTCATGTAGGTGGAGTCTAAAAACCATTTAGCAGGGCATGTTAGCCAGATGCTCTGGCCAGACCTAGCACTGACAGTGGTGTACAGTATGCCCACGTCAAACTCATGACTGCTAAAAACATAAGGCTGTTGTGATGCCAAGAAACATTGTAATCTCAAATTAATTTGCAAAATCATCAAATATAATGAAGCCCGGGGTGTGAGTTAGCTTACAGACAGTTTGTGGCATCTTTGTATTCTCAACAGTTGATCACTGTGATGGATCATTCCTGTTCTAAAGAATTATTCTCAATTCCCCAAATGTCTTCGTTGCTTGCAGCTAATCCTGACTTCACAAAAGTATGTATAACCCTTGACATTTTTGTGCTTTTGTCAACAAACAACCAACAATGTTAGTGTGTTCACTTGGGATTTTATGTTATTACAAAATAATGCATAGGTTTTCAAAACTGAAAGTTTACAAAAGTTTACAAAAAATCCCAGCCCTCCTGGGTCATTACTTTGTAAGGCAAGGCAATTTTATTTGTGTAGCACACTTTCGAAAACAAGGTAATTCAAGGTGCTTTACATGATTAAGGGGTGAAATAAAAATAGCAGTAAAACACAGACAAAGCATATAAGAGTAAAAACAGCAAAAGCAAGAACCACACACAAAGCATATGATACATCAAAGCATTACTCAAAGGCGGCTCTAAACAGATACGTTTTTAGTTGTGATTTAAAAATCTCAGTGTTTCAGCAGCTTTGCAGTTGTCTGGAAGTCTATTCTCTGAGCTACAGGGAGCCAGTGTAAGGACTTTAGAACTGGGGTGATGTGCTCTACCTTCCTGGTTCTAGTGAGGAACACGACCAGCAGCGTTCTGGATCAGCTGCAGCTGTCTAATTGACCTTTTAGGCAGACCTATGAAGACGCTGTTGCAGTAATAATCCGACTAAAGATAAAAGCATGAATTAGTTTTTTGAGGTCCTGTTGCGACATCAGTCCTTTAATCTGAAAAATGTTCTTCAGGTGGTAGAAGGCTGACCTTGTTATTGCCTTTATGTGACCCTGGAGGTTCAGGTCTGAGTCCATTACTACACCCACATTCCAGGCCTGATCAGTGGTTTTTAGTTGTATTAACTGAAGCTGTGTGCTGACTCTTGATCGTTACTGTTTAGGTCCAAAAGTGATTACTTCTGGGGGGTTTTCTGTTCAGCTGGAGAAAGTTATGGCACATCTATCCATTGTAGTGACCGTTTTCACTGCAGTTACAGCATCAGTCTTTTTGAGGAATGTGTCTACCAGGATAGGGCATGTAGAGACAGAAATATCTGCAAATTCTTCTTTTCAAAATTGCTCAAGTTCTGTCACATTAGATGGAGAATGTATGTGAACAGCAAATTTTACATTTTGCCACAGATTATCAATAGGATCTAGGTCTGGATTTTGACTAGGCCATTTTAACACAAACATACTTTGACCAAAACCATTCCATTATAGCTCTGGCTGTATATTTAAGGTTGTTATTCTTTGTAAAGGATAACCTTCTTCTGAAGTCTCAAGTATCTAACAGGTTTTGTTCTAGAATTGCCCTCTGTGTATATCCATCCATCTTCCCATCAACTCTGACCGGCTTCCCTGCCCCTGCTGAAGAAAAGCATCCCCACAGCATGATGCATCCACCACCAAACTCATTTCAATTTCTTCTGATGGGTTGAACTGCAACCTGAGATATGTTCAAGGCTTTATATATTGTTTTATAACCTATTTTAAACCTTTCCACAACCTGCTCCTTCACTTCCCTGCTGTGTTCTTTCATTTTTTATAAACTGTTTCTTCACTAATGTTCTCTAAAAATCTTCTGATGCCTTCAAAGAATAGTTGATTTATATTTAGATTTGAATTACTCACACTATTTTCATATTTGAGAGTAATTTGATCACGCTGGATTATATTTTGGGGTATCAAGGTAAAGGGTGCTAAATAAAAATGCACAGCAAACTTTTAAGATATTTATTTGGAAAAACAAATTAAAAACTATTTACGTTTATGGTTGTAATGAAATAAAATGTGAAAACAATCAAGGAGCCCTTTTTATTTTTACTTTGACTCTGTAGTTCTCTTTTTGTAGTTATTAGAAAAAGGAGCCGATTCAGTTTTAACAATGTTGCCAACAAATTTTTTGTTAAAATAAATCAAGTTAGTTGCAGTGATCATTGCCCTAAAAATGCCCTTCTCCTGCTAAAGTCTTTGAGGCTAAAAACACTTTGGGTGGAGTAGTTTGTTTAAGATGTGGTTGAGCTGAACCATATTGTTTATATGGGGAAGCAGAAGTACGCTGAAAACTACAGGGGCTAACTCAAATAAGTGCATATGTGAAAGATATACAGTCTGTTATTACCTGCATAAGCTCCAGCCCTTGTTCTGACCTCAAAGAAGGAGTCTGTGCTTGTTGAGTGAGGACTATCTGGGTTGGGTGGACCCCCTGTTTGGTAATTAGTGAGGTGATGAGGTTAAAGATGACATGTGAGCCGGGTGGGCTGTGGGTCTGCTCTGCCTGTTAACCTGATTTTCAACTTCCTCCACATTTTCTTTCTATTCTCGGCCAGCCACATGGCAGATTCAGAGCTGCTGTTTGGCTGATTAGATCCAACACAGATGCAACAAGTACATCTGGTAACATCAGTAAATATGCTACAAGATAACTGTTGCTTTTGCTGGAAGAAATAGAGACAGATTGGAAATGAGCCTGGTTTAATTTGGCAACAACCAGGTTGGTCTTTTTGGCTTCAGACACAGCTTTGTTTGACAGCTGCACCCTGGGCAACCAAATACAAAGAAGCAAAAAGAGAACTTATTCATCTGTACTCATTTCTAAGTTATTTATTCCATTAACAATTTATTCATGTTTATTTTTTTGCAGCTGAATAAATATACTTGAATGTACACTCAAATTGTTATGTGTGAGATTATGCTAAAGCAATAAAGTATCAATCTATTTTGAGGCTTATCATACATCTTTATCAGAGCTACCAATCAGTTTGGAGAGTGTTCAGTGCTACAGAACCTGTCACTGGTAAATATTTGAGATTAGCTTGTAATACAGGATAGAATATAGACCCTTTTTCTTAATTATCTGTCATCTCTAAGATTTTGGTGTCTCAGCTGACTGGGAAAATATCAAATAAAGTAATTTTATAATTTTCAATCAGGATTTCCACATCTTACTATGAGTATAGTGATATTTTTATGGTTGCAGAGAATTAACGTTTTAGTTTTGTTAGATATCAAGTATAATAGATTTAAATGTAACTTTTTATCATGCAAATTCAGGAAATTACACTTGATTGGACATAACTCTATCCACTAGATGGTGTCAGAGTGTTTCTAGTATGATATTTGAAATGTGTGGACTATGTATCAACTGGCAGTTAAGTACTTTGGCTCCACTGGGACCAGAAGTGAATTCCCAGCAGTACTCTGCAAGGGGATAACTTATTTGTTTTATAATGGTGTATTTAAGCCAAGTTATTATCTTTTGTTTACTGTCTAAACCTAACATCCATCCATTTTCTTCCGCTTATCCGGGGTCGGGTCGCGGGGGCAGCAGCCTAGCAAAGAGACCCACACTTCCCTCTCCCCAGCCACTTGTTCCAGCTCCTCAGGAGGAATCCCAAGGCGCTCCCAGGCCAGCCGAGAAACATAGTCCCTCCAGCGTGTCCTGGGTCTTCCCCTGGGCCTCCCCCCGGTGGGACATGCCCGAAACACCTCACCAGGGAGGCGTCCAGGAGGCATCCTGACCAGATGCCCGAGCCACCTCAACTGACTCTTCTTAATGTGGAGAAGTAGCGGCTCTACTCTGAGCCCCCTCCGGATGACTGAGCTTCTCACCCTATCTCTAAGGGAGAGCCCAGACATTCTACGAAGGAAACTCATTTCAGCCGCTTGTATCTGTGATCTCGTTCTTTCGGTCACCATTTAGAATTCGTGACCATTTTTTTCGTCATTCGTGAACAAGCCCCCCAGATACTTAAACTCCTCCACGTGGGGAAGGACCTCATCCCCGACCCGGTGAAGGCACCCCACCCTTTTCCGGGTCAAGACCATGGCCTCGGATTTGGCGGTGTTGATTCTCATCCCAGCCGCTTCACACTCGGCTGCGAACCGCCCCAGGGAAAGCTGTAGATCACGTTCCGATGAAGCCAACAGGACCACGTCATCTGCAAAAAGCAGAGACCCGATCCTGAGGCCACCAAAACAGATCCCCTCAACACCTTGGCTGCGCCTAGAAATCCTGTCCATAAAAGTTAGGAACAGGATCGGTGACTAAGGGCAACCTTGGAAACAAGCCCGACTTACTGCCGGCAATGCGAACCAAACTCTGGCATCGGTCGTACAGGGACCTAACAGCCCGTATGAAGGGGCCCGGTACCCCATACAAAATTATTTTGAAGACTCTGAAATAGAAACTAGATGGCTATTACTACAATTGTACAGGCTACTTTGTTGTCATATTAGATACCAGGTACCCTCAGGGGTGATTGTCTCATTGTTGCTATATCTATTGCTTTACTACTGCAGGAGGATTTTTATAGTATTTTAAACTAAACAAAGACTATGTAAAATGTCAGCCAATAGTGCAGTAAAATGTGTAAAAGAAATTAGTCGCCTTAATCAAATTAACTTTTGTTATATATATATATATATATATATATATATATATATATATATATATATATATATATATATGTATATATATATATATATATATATATATTTTATCCTGTAAACATAAGAAGACCATATAATGCTTCGCACCAGCTCCTGGACCCCATTCATCGCCTAATATCACGCATATGAAAACAATCATATGAGAGCAGGATACAGGGGGGTAAATCACAGACACCAACAGGATTAAACATTACATAACCCCTGACAATTTCAGCCTCTTATCCAAGCTATTAAAGTGAGGTCAGCAAAATCCCGCTTTCAACAATAATGATCTTTATTTCTCCACTGTATAAATATTAGGTAAAAAAATTATTAAAAGAAGGGCTAGTTCTACTTTTCCATATAGTGTTGACACCTCAGAGAGATTAAGATTTGTAAGGTGGAGAGATAAAAATAAATTCATGATATCTTCAGTAAACAACCATTAAGTAAAATATTAATAAGAATGCAAATAATTTAAATATAAAAATATTTCTTTATTTACTAGGATAGGAATGGATTAATTTATTTGACAAATCCATTGCGAGTATTATTAAAATTTTCACATGTATAAATATCAGTTTTGGGACATTTTGATTTATTGAATAGTGGCACGTCTGGCTTTCCATATAGGCTTGGGTCCAAATTGTTGCTACAGTATTTTTAGGCTACTGAAATGCTTTGGCTTTGCGCCAAACCTTTCTTTGTTTGTTCTTTGAGGGTCTACAGCAGTAACTTTCAACTTTCATTTCAAATTAATTTCAATTTCAACTGAACTTGGGATCTGTCTGTATCACTCGACTGAACTGACGGTTTTATTGTAAAGGGCTTTGAGACTGCATTTGTTCTGGATTAGCGCTATATAAATAACCTGAATTTTATTTTCTTTTAAAACCGAATCCTTTACAGCATCTCTACAATGCAAATGCGTTATCTTCATTTTTGGTATTTAGATGAATTTCTGAAGAGGACCTCATGACCCCAGACTTATATACTCGTGACACCAAGTGGGGTTCTGACCCCAACTTTGAAAACTACTAGCCTAGAAAAATATTTCTCACTACCAAAATATTGCAGAGGAGGTTACAACTTGTAAAAGCAATTACGATTTTCAACAACAACAACATTTACTGTGCAAGACATACTAACTAACCGTCTGGTTTTGTTCTTCGCTCAAAGAGTCAACCTTAACCTATCAAACTAAACCAGTAACTTTAATTGTCTCTGGCAATCTCTGGCAAACATTCAGTTTTACGTTTTTCCCACTAAAGAGACTCCTATCGTTCTTGGTCATCTATGGTTATCACTTCACAACGCTCATGTAAACTGGTCCAATCATCGAATTGAATCCTGGAGTTCATTTAGTCTCAAAGATTGTTTTCACTCAGCCCTGCCCATCACTAAACCTGATTGTCACTCCCCTAAGCCACCTCCAGACTTTACCAACATTCCCGCTGTCTACCAAGACCTTAGTCAGGTTTTCAGAAAAAGTTTGGTTCTATTCTTACCACCTCACCGCCCCTACGATTGAGCCATCGACCTTCTACCTGGTGCATCACTCCCTTCTGTTCGTCTATTCAATCTCTTCAGTAAAGAAAGGGAAGCTATGGAAAGTTATATAAATGACTCTCTTAAAGCAGACATGATCCGTCTGTCTTCTTCCCCCCTGGGAGCAGGGTTTTTCTTCGTTCAAAAGAAAGACAAAACACCCCTGCCATGTATTAATTACAGAGGATTCAACCAGATATCAAAAACAAATACTCCCTTCCTCTCATCTCTTCAGCATTCGAACCCATTTCCAAGGCCACCATATTCTCAAAGTTAGATCTTCTGTCATCTGATCAGGATCCAGGCTGGGGATGAGTGGAAAACAGCTTTCAAGACTCATATCGGAAATTTTGAATATCTGGTCATGCTCTTCGGGTTAACCAACGCCCCTGCAATTTTTCAGAACCTGGTAAATGAGATTCTCAGAGATTTTCCTCATACATTTGTTTTCGTGTACCTAGACAACATCCCCATTTACTCCAATAGCCTTGAAGAACCTATGTGTCATCTCTTGCGTGTTCTTCAGAGGTTGTTGGAGAACCACCTCCACGTCAAAGCGGAGAAATGCGAATTCCACATTCCTTCCATAACGTTCCTGGGTTATATCTTTGAGGGCGGACAGGTCAGAGCTGATTTGGCAAAAACCAAGGCGGTGGAGGAATGGCCCATCCCACAATCTAGAAAACAGCTACAACATTTCCTCCCCTTCGCCAATTTCTACAGATGTTTCATCAAGAATTTTGGTATAATTGCCGCTCCTCTTTCAGCCCTCACATCCATCAAGACCCTGTTTCATTGCTCCCCGGAGGCTGGTTGAGCTTTTCAGAATTTAAAGCAGCAGTTCATTCAAGCTCCCGTCCTCATCTATCCAGACCCATCTTTCCAATTCATTCTAGAAGTAGATGCCGATACTGGCGTGGGTTCCGTCGTCTCAATGTTCCGTCAAAGACCACAAACTACACCCCTGTGCTTTCTTTTATAAAAGGTTTTCCTCTGCAGAAAGAAATAACCACATAGGTGACCGGGAGCTCCTAGTCATCAAATTAGCTTTTGAAGAATGAAGCCATTGACTGGGGGGTACGGAGCTTCTGGTAAACATCCGGACTGATAACAAAAATCTAGCCTATCTACAGTCAGCCAAACAATTAAATCCACGCCAGTATTGATGGTCTCCGTTTTTCTCCCATTTTAACCTCGCCATATCCTATCGCCCAGGCTCTAAGAATACTAAACCAGATTCTCTTTTCCGCCAACATCACCCCAACAACTCCCCAAAACAACTCACTTCCATCCTTCCGCCGCACTGTTTAATCAGATCCCTCACCTGGGATCTGGAACAAGTCATCCCGAAGGCCCAACAATCCGAGCCAGATCCAGTAGGGGGACCTCTTAACTATTTGTATGTCCTTTCAGCAATCAGAGCAGAGACCATACATTGGAGACATGCCTCCAAATTTTCTCACCACCCCGGAACTAGTCACACCATAGCCCTCCTACGCCGTTACTTTGGGTGGCCCTCTCTCAACAAAAATGTAGTGGTCTATGTCTCAGCCCCCCCATCCTGTAACCGAAATAAATTCTCTCACAAACCAGCTGGCTTACTCCAATCACTCCCAGTATATACATATATATATATATATACATATATATATATATATATATATATATATATATATATATACATACATATGTATATATATACATATACATATATATATATATATATATATGTATATCTATATATATATATATGTGTGTATATATATGTATATATATATATATATATATATATATATATATATATATATATATATATATATATATATGAAATCTTTATCAGAAACTGCTGTAGGTTTACTTCAAATACTATGGACTATATACTTCAAATAGATGTAAAAGAAGGGAAAAATGGAAAATATAAAAGAGGAAGAGAGGTAGGATAAAAAGTTTAAAGGGAAAAGAGAAATTGAAGATAGAAGAGAGGAAGGGCAATAAAGAAAATACAAGAAAACACCCTAGAAGTCTGCTTCTACACCTGCAGGTCAACAGAGAGAGTGATAAAAACAAAACGATGATGAAGCAAACCAAACAAACAATGTGAATGGAGAACCACAAAGCAACAACCCGCAAATAGATACATAAATACAAGTACAGCATCACTTAAAAGCACACGGTACCTATTATTACAAGTTGTATTAGTGGCAACCTTAGAGCTGGATGGGTTTACAGAGTTCACTTGAATTTCATCACAAATTATTTTCCATTAGGGTGTTCCAATACAGCTGTATCTCTGAAAAGTTGCAATAAATTGGTTATGTATTTCAAAACCTTTATAAAATGTGTTTGTGTGATTTATGTATGGTAGTACAGTTGTAGAAACAATTCACGTAAAATAATCCTGATAATTGTGAAATTAAATTTCTAATCATTGCAACCCTCCTTAACAGTTATAATATAGAGAAGCAATCCATTGATCATTTATTTTATAGAACTATAAAACATTTTTTTTTACAATTTTTGATTTCAGAATTTATCAAAAATTTAACTAAATTCTTGTCTCAATAGCTCAACATCTCTGATGATTCCCCAGTCCAAGTAAAATCTTTTCCCTGAGTAATGCATTGATTTACAAAAAAGAACATACATTTGAGTGTTGTATAGACATTTTGAAGTTGACGCTCAGACCAAAACCAACATTCCTTTAGTTTTTCAAAACATGCAATATTACAAAAAAAACATAAAACAATTAAAGGCATGGTGTCACGAGGCTATGTACTTAGGACTAATATGAATATACTCTTAAAGTGAATAATTTAGTTAACAGGTTGCACAGAGGTAAATTCACAGCAAAGGATTATACATGATTGTGGGAAGGAAAGAGAGAAAGATCAGCGAGGTGTGACTGGACATGAACTGGTTATATACTGATGGTTGTTGAGGAATGTCAAAGAAACTGGAGTAAAGCCTAATCAGGGTAATCAGATGCAGGTGGGTAAGTGAGCAGAGAGGAGAATATCAGCTTGGGAGGAGGCAGAAAGAAGGAAGGAAATAACAGAACAAAGAAGGGAAGCAAAGGTGAAAACAGAAGAGAAGACCAGATCAAAAATAATCCTAAATCCCTACGGTAAAATTAACACAGAAGGATAACTAAGAATGATGAAATCTAAGTAAAGTAAAAGCACTAATGAATATAACAGGAATGAGAGGAGGAAGACGGAACAGAAGGAAACATATTTATAAACTATAAAAAGAAACTCAAATCTAAGAACAAAAATCCTAGTGAAAAAAATAAAGTAAAATAGAACTAACAAGAAAATTGTGAACTAAAGAAATAAATTAAAGATCGAAACAATGAAATAAAAGTAGAAACATCTACAGATCCTAACATAGATAAGAAAAACTAACACAGAAGTAACTGAGATAAGATCTAAGTAAATAAAATAAGGAATGACCCAAAAACAAAACAGAAACTCAAAGTACAAACACCTGAGGGTAAAACAGGAAAGGAAGAAAAAATGTAGTGGAAGGAAAACATAAAAACACTGAGTAGAAGGATACTCAAATCACACAACAATCCTGAATACCAAAACGATAATGAGGCCCAGAGGAATAAACTAAGATGATGAGGTGGAAAAAGAAAAAAAAAAAACTAAACACCAAAATAATGACACAAACAGTAAACATCTAAAGATCCTAACACATTGATTTCCCAAGTCCATCAATTATTTGATTTTTAAGACCATATTTTTTTTCCCACCTTCTCACTTTCTGCTAACATCTCTGTAATTTCCTATGAGGGTTACAAAGCATTCCCAGATACATAATTCATGATGACTTTATGGGTCCCAGGTGGAGATTTGTATTGGAAATAAAACAAATACATAAAATTTAAACAGCTTTAGTGCTGGAGGAGATGCAGCACAGTTAAGAGCCACTGCATTAGGCAACTGCACAGAAGGAAAGCTTTCCAGATCCAGACAAACCACATTATGGTCTTCCTAGGAGTGTTCCTTCCTGCATTACAGAACAATTATTAAAGCCGCAGTTAGATAAAAGTCTAAGGGGTTGTAATCTCTCTGAATAATTTAGGCTGAACCTGTAAACTGCAAAACTCATCTGTTGGACCTTGAGACAGAGCTTCAATCTGACAAACACTAAAGTCCGGTTGCAACAAACGTTAGTGTCTGTTTTATGTTGCCAATTTCAAAGATAATTTAAAAACCTCCAACATTCATTATTTTGTAAATTATACTTTAATCAGAGTAACACTGTAACTTTTAACTGTATTTGAAAACTTATATAACTTATATAACAGATAAACAAAGTAATAAAGTAAAGAAGTAAAATAAAATCTTGTTCCAATGTTGACAGATTGCTTCTCCATGTTTCCTAAATTTTCTTCCTGGAATACATTGAAGCAAAAAACAAAAATGTTGCCCATGCAGAGTTGCTGAGGGGGTTTTGGTCATTCACTGGTCTGGCCAGCATCTGTTTTTTGGATGTCGAGTCAAGTTTATTTGTGTAGCACATTTCTGCAGTAATGCAGTTTGAAGTGCTTAGTTTACATGATAAAAACATAACACAATGAACAAACAAAAAAAAAAGGAAACCATACATTACAATGGAAAAATAAAGAAAGTAATGAAAAGCTGCAATCCAGACTAGAATTAATCTATGTTCCAGCTATTATTGATTAAAGGCAGTTCTAAACAATGAGTTTTTAGTCTTGATTTAAAGGAACTCTGTGTTTTAAAATTTTCAGTTTTCTGGAACTTTGTTCTAGATTAGAGAACCATAAAAATTGAAATATGCTTCTCCATGTTTGGTTTTTACTCTGGGAATGCAGAGTAGACTTGAACCAGAAGACCTGAGTTAAATGGAAGGTTTGATTTAACAAAAGATCTTTTATGTATTTTGGTGTTTAGCCATTCAGTGATTTATAAACTAGCAAAATTATTTTGAATTCTATTCTCTGGGCTACAGGGAGCCAATGTAAGGAGCTTAGACCTGGGTGAGGTGCTCTACTTTCCTAGTTTTGGTGAGAACGCAAGCAGCAGAGCTCTGGATTAGCTGCAACTGATTGCCTGATTGACTTTTTAGGTAGTAATTAGTTGTAGTATTAGTAGTTTTGAAGACACTGTTGCAGTGATCAAATTGACTAAAGATATACAGATGTAGAGCCTTGAAAGCCTAAAGCAGGTTTTCTTTGAGGGATCCATCATAACTAACCCACTCATTGAGAACTGTGCCCAAAGGGATGCTTCAGATATTTTGAATTGGGTCCCTGGTAGAGGGTTATTTGTAGCCTACCTAATATCTTACATGTAGTTGACTCTCTTGAAGCTAACAGCTAGTCTGGGAGAGGCCAAGACTAAAGAAAATTTCTACTGTCTCAGAATGACTCCAGTCTCAAAAACATCAAAGCATTTTATGCAAACACTATTTTATGAAGCTTCAAATTAGCATCTAATTTTTATTGAGGGTCAATTATTGAAAAGCCAATAATTATTTATATGATAAACAGAGCGAGGAGGTAGTGCATCATTTGAAACATTTCCGGTCCAAGTATTTATCTGTGATAAAAGTAAACTGATGTGAAATATCACATTATAATGGTTTGATTAAATCTGCGACGGACTGGCGACCTGTCCAGGGTGTACCCCGCCTCTCGCCCCTTGACCGCTGGAGATAGGCACCAGCCCCCCAACAACCCTGCATTAGGATGGACGGGTATAGAAAATGGATGGATGGTTTGATTAAATACTGTTTTAAAGATTTTTACACTGCTTTACTTTTCTCTTTGACAGTTACTTGGATCACAAACAATGTACATGGTCTGTTCTCAGTTTTAGTAAATTATGTTTGCTTTTGGTTTTAAACTTTACAGTATAACATTTTCAACTCCCAGAAACTCTTGATGAATGATGAAAGGATCTTTTTAGAACTAGGAATTATAATTAACGTTATTTTCTAACAGGAAGTTAACTTTAGAGAATTTAGTCTCTGTTTCAGACACTTAGGCGTCATTTCTCGTACAAAGAAATGTAGCATTTTAACTCTGGTGAAAGATGGAGCCTCTGTTAACACAACACTGCATTTCTCAGGGCATTGGTTGGCTGATGGGCGTTGCATTCATGGTCTTTGTCTATAACTGTATGTTATTATAGTAATAGGTCCAGGGAGGAAATGAAATTCCTTCATTGTACCAAAAAGTTTCAAACTGATCTTGAAGTTCCCTCATAAAGCTAGTAATACTTCGTTATTGTGCCCACATATTCCCTGAGGCATTGTGCGGTGGCTGCTGTGGAACATTAGGGTGTCTAGGTTGCTTTTATGTTTTATGTGGTAACATCACCAAAGTAAGAGCTGTGTCTCCATTCTCGCCAGAAAATAAGGTTTATTTTCAGTACATGTTGGACTCTACCAGGGCCTGTTCGTTCTCGCTGTTCCTGTTTGTGTTCATGGGCAAAATCTTATCAAATAGTAGAGGAGGATCTACATGTGTTCTTTATTCCTAGCGATCAACTGAAATCCATCTCAGGAGGTAGTCATGAACCAGCAACCACTCTGAGGTGTCATGGGTAATACATAGAGGTGTAATGGTGCACAAGAGTTTTGGGTTTGGGTAGTATTTGGGTTTTAAAGTCAGGGCTTGGTATGATTTCAGAGATTTGATTGGATTTTTTTCAATAACTAATCTAGTATGAAGTATAAAGTAGGCTTGATAAGTAGATTACACAACAGTCAATGTTGATGTTTAAGGAATTTTTCATATTTAAAGAAAACATGTTAAAATTACCTCTGATGGACTGGCAACCTGTCCAGGGTGTACCCCACCTCTTGCCCTGCTTTTTATTTTTTATTGATCCCTGCTTCTGCATAGGTTAAAGTTTTAGTTGTTATTTTAATATGCTATATTTTAATATATGTTTTTTGGTTTTATCTGGAGAATTTACATTATACCAGAAGAATAAATAAATAAATAAAAAATATTAACCACATTCCCAACAATGGGTAGAACTTGTCTTTAAATGTCTATCACTCAACACTTACCTGTGTTTGCCATAGCCTGGACTTCGGGCCGTTTCCATGACAGCATTAATCATACTCAGCATCAGCGACAGCCAGGAAGCTTTCCTTTGCTGCTGTTTTCTCTCTTAACATTCACTGACTACACACTACACTCTCTCTCCTCTCTTTTCATTCATTCTACAACACTTAATCTGAAAATTTGACTATCAAAAAACAAACATTAGCTGTTATTCTGTGGATTGTCACTCATGAACAGAGAAACCCATCATGGAAGTCATTCTGAGCTTATAGATGCAGTTTAGTGTCCAGAGGCACTCCTAAGAGAGGAAGAAATGACTGAGATGTGGGAAATGTGCTCTGCACAAAGCAAGGGACTGCTGTTACAAGTATGATAAATAATTGATAGGACAGGAAGAGGTTTTGGTTGTCAGGGGAGAGTTCTGCTCAGACTGTAAGCAGGGAAGCAATGATGCGGTACTCAACAGCCAAGGCTGGATTTCTAAACTGTAAGACTATGAAGAAGTTTCACACAAAGGTACATAACTGTTGTCTTGATGTTCAGCACTTTGGTTGACATTGTTGTGTATTAAGTGCTTTATAAATAAAGGGAATTGGATTTCTTTATACTCGTTATTATTTGGAAAGACTTTCAGGGGGAAAAAAATCATAAAACTGCTTAAGACTCCTTTAAAAGCTTCCAGGAAGGTCTGGCTCCTTTGAAGCAAAATACAAAGAAATTAGGGATGACCTTTACACATTAGTATTGTGCATTTCTATATTGGGATAAGACGTTATGAACCTGGCGATGATGACATTTCATGTCTTTAGAGTCAACATAAAGTAGTTATTTAACTGAAGTAGTAAAACTATCTTCGATGTTTTTGTGTTGCATCTTGGCAATTATACAAAACTGCTGGTTGGTTTTACTGATATAGACCAAAAGAAATCAGTTTGTGCTGCTAAATCGGCACCCAGATCATACTGAGTGAGTGAGTGAGTGAGTGAGTGAGTGAGTGAGTGAGTGAGTGAGTGAGTGAGTGAGTGAGTGAGTGAGTGAGTGAGTGAGTGAGTGAGTGAGTGAGTGAGTGAGTGAGTGAGTGAGTGAGTGAGTGAGAGAGACAGAGATTCATTAATTTAATTCTTTAGCCTTGCACACTGCCCCTGGGTAAATATTGATGATTTAGTGAACTGAGAGTGAAATCTAATGTGGGTGACTCTGTGTGCCTCTGTCTCGTCATGTGTTGTATCTCTGGGTTTTCATGCACGAGCTAACATGTTTGTAGGGGGCAGAGGTCAGGGTACAGTAGTACAGAAAAGCAGGTGAGGTTGGGGAGCGAATGAAGTGGATAAAACTCTCCAGAGGCTCATGTCTTATTTTCTCCCACCAAACAAAACATTAACTGTCTGAGTGCAACACTGACAGCACAAATTATGTTTATAGTGCATGTGCCTGCCTCTTCAGGGTTTTTTTAATATTTGAACACAAAAAAGATAAAGTAGGAAGCATTTAAACTTTGCTTTTGTGCATCATAGTTTTTGGGGGAAAAAAGTTTTGCTTTACAGCTTTTATGATGAATTAAAAACAGAGGTTTAGGGATTTTTGTACACCCACACAGCTTTGCGGTTCCAATTAGAAATAATGTAATATATATATTCAGCACCGGTTGGTGGCAGTAATATTGACATTGTCAACATGAAAATTAACAAAACAAAAATAAAGATGTTGAGCATAGCTAAAACATTGCTACACTGACCCAAAACATTTAAAGCTGGTATTTTCATCGACTCTGTTCCCTCTTCCCTCTTAGTGATATAATTCTTGCTTACATCTGAGATGGATGCAGGAAACGTTTCAGTTTCCTGGACAGACATTGATGATGAGCTGCCACAAAGTAGACCACCACATCATCATTTCTGCTAATTTCAGGATATCCAAAGGTTGCTGGCACAATTTCACCTACTTCTAAAGTTTGTGGTGAGGGACAAATATCTGGTGAGGTGAAGACTCCAGAAACACTTAAAAAGCCAAAACACGTTGATCTGTTAATGACGTTGCTTCTATTTCAAGTGCTGTATATCTAGTCCACACAGACCGCCAGAAAAATTCAGTTAAAAAAAATCTGTTCCTACAAAAAACTCAATTTGCATATCAACACGAGGTCCATTTTGATCATGAGTATAATCTATGGAAAATTAAATAAATCATGTAGCATTAAAGATTCCTGAGAGCCAGATAGCCTTTGTAACAGCCCTTTATCCTGCAGTGTTTTAAAAAAGTGTGCCTTTTATACATTTAGGTAAATTTGATTTGTGGGAAAACGGCATCAGCAATCAGACATGCCATTTGTCCTGAGGTCTTCATTTGTAGGCAGTTTGAGAATTAGATGGAAGGGGAAACTCTGGTTTGCACACATAACACCACACCCAGTTTGGAGTGTCCTTTGTACACAAATTGAGGATAAAAAAAATCCAATGCTCTCATCAGGACAATAGTCATTGTAACTATTAAAATTCCTCTATGTTACTCAATATTCAAAATTAGCTATCCTATTCTGATTTTTAACTGGCAGGAAATGATAAACTGTGAATTTTTCTGTGACTTATGGAGTTTCATTGTACTGGATGAAGACCCAACAAAAAAGTAAGTTTTGTGCATGAACCAAATCACTTGAATAGTAATGGGGGTTTATCATCATGGTGGCAGTGTGTTGGATATCCTGGATGTACCAAGGTAGCAGTGGTCTCCTCAGCTTTACAATTATGGCTATATCTTTGCTTAATAAATACAATGTAGAATATGTTATGTGATTTTATACATATCTGGTTGTTTTACAATAATTTTAAAAGCAGATAATTTTATGCCCAGATATCTGTTTTGTATTCATTTGTGTGGGATTATCCACTCTGTCAAGAAAATTGAAAAAAATATTAGGCCAATCCAGGTCCAGTTCTTGGTGTGCTGTGTATTACTGAACTCAGCGGTGGTAAATTAACATTCATCAGTTTCCAGTATTGATCAATAACAAACTAGCCGATCTGTATAAAGCTGAAGAAACAACAGAGCAGCACTATTTCTGAATACAATCACGCTGTCATGCAAATGTAAACGCAGCAAGTGGACAAAACACACACACTGTTTGTCTGAGTCTGAATCCTGGCTGATGTGAGTCAGTATGGATGACTGCCAGAAAGGGTCAAGAGTTTAAACTGCTGAACGTTAGCAGGTAAGAACGTTTTCCAAGTCTTACCCCTTGCTGTTGTCATAATTGCACTCTAAAAAGACTTGCAGGCAGGAGATAATAGTATTATGGAGATGAAAAGGGATGGAACACATCAGGAAATTGTTCTCATTCAAAATAAACTTCGAAAGTGAATAATTTAAGATTGTGTTTTACCCAGGTATGACACTAATCAGTGTCAAACAACATTTTTGACAATTGGAAACTGTTATTTGAGCCTCTATATACGAAACTTTGTTGGGGCTGAAAATGGCCCAGGAGCCCTGATAAATGGCTAAATACAACCCCATAATAAAGCCCTACAATTAAAAGACTGGTATTCCCCGCCCACTCATGAATATTAAATGAGTTGTGTGCTAACTGGCTGGTTTACCCCAATTGTTCTGACAATAGAGTTAGTAGTTCTACCACCAACAGTTACATACTATCAACGTTAAAAATGGGCAAAGACATGCAAATCTAGGGTGTGTGTTTTCGGCCTATGACTCCGTGGCAATTACTAACTTATGAATCTGCATAGAAAAAGCAGGTCGGAGATGGCACAGACTTTTGGTATGGTACATTTGACACCTCAAAATGCTTAATTTAAACAAGGTAAATGTGGTTTTGAATTCTAGGACCCCTTTTAACTCTCATTTTCCTTTCCCCTTCTCATGTTTTCTGGCTTCTATAGAAACAGATTAGTAGCTGAACTGTTTGCTAAATATTCATAGAAACCAATCCAGAAAGAGTTTTTTGTCCTGGCTTACCGATTTTTCCGTGGAACTTAACTCCAAATTATTCTCAGAAAATTTGTTTATTGGCAAACTTTTTCGTACAGCATATCTGGAAGCTGAAATGCCTAGTATGCTACTTGACATGCGCTATTCATTTTTCTATAAATTGGCTGTACCTCCAAGAGTGGAGATTAGGAAAACTGTGGATGTAAGTTTCTTTGGTATTGACAAGATGGTTTCCACTTAATGCTTATTAAGTTATTTTGGTGTTTGAACTATTAAGTATTTAAGTATTCACAGATTTCAGCTATCACTTGGGGGTCCACTGTAGTAGAGTCCAAGCCTGCATGTCAGAGGGGACCAATACAATATTACACAGGAAGTCATAATGATTTGCCAGATTGGTGTATTTGATCAAAATAACACAATATCAACTGTTAAAATTTTTATGCATATGAACAGCCAAAGATCAAAGCTAACAAAATTAACATTAAACTTGGGCTGATTTTGGTTTTGGGGCTCCAGAACAAAGACTGAGATTGCTTGCTTAGTCATTAGAATATTTGAATGTATGGACTATAGGTTTTTCATTACAAAAATATTTGATAAACACGGCCATAAGAAAAAAATTTTAAGTAGAGCTTTATGTCATGACTAGTGTGCTAAAAAATAAAAAAACATCCCCCAGCCAATCAACACAACCACTCCATAACCTGAGAGGTTCTGAATAATTTTTCCTTTTCACAAATAGAAATAGGAGGAAGGTAGCACAAGTCACCTGCCTGTTCTCTAACTACTTGACGTAAAAAAACCTGTCTGCTATTTATCTCCATCTCATGTGACGCAACACCTGCATCTTCCCCTTTTGAATCGCAATCACTGAATATGGCTACCCCACTGGCCTGTCTAAATATATCCCCGCATAAGCCAGGGTTGCTATTGTACTAACAAGTTATTGCTGGGTTGTCATACCCAACCGATGACACACTGATGTGGGCCCTGAATCAAAAGCAGGTTAATGGCTCTAATAGCAACCTTTGCGTTACATAAAGGGGCAGAGGTGCGGCTGTGCTGCCCCGCAGAGCAATTTATCAGATCAGCTACGGAGAAGAAGGGCGGTAACTGTGGGAGGGAGCCGGACCGAGAGATGAAGGAGAGGAAGACATGAAATAAAAGGTCACGGTTGGAATAATACCTTTAATGTCAGTAGGTTAGAGGGACATTTCAACCGTTTTGTTCAGATCACATGTTCCTCTTATGTTAGTATCTCCATCATCCACCACAATATACCCCACCATTTTATAAGCCCAGAGGATGAATGGTCCAGTCTTGCATCTGTGTTTGAATCTGTAAAAATTATTTTCCCAGGATACGTTTAAACCATCTTCACTGACAGGTGTTCAGAGAGCTGTACAGCAGTGACTCAGCCTTGTCTGGTTTGTTTGTTATAAATGCAGCAGTGTTGCTCCAGAGCAGGTGGCGGCAGGTCCTGATAGAATTACAGTGCCTCATAGTGATGGCATTATGTGCCTTTCCTAACCTTGTTTCATAACCACAATTATTCCGACGAAGGCAACAGAGAGGGGGAGGAGGAGAGTGTTATTACTTGATGGTTCAAGATGCCTGCAGATGTTTAAAGTGGGGAAAATACTTTAACCAGATTTAATGGCAAAGTGTGTGCACTAAATCTAATAACATGGGCTGAGACATTCCCTCAATATCATGCCAATATATTAATGCCTCATTTGCTGGTGTTCTATATAGCAATCTCTAATTTCTCAACATTTTTAGGTGGCCTTTCCAAAACTTAACTAAAATCCTAACAACTTTGGGGTTAGTTATAGGGTACAATTTAAGAAAGATGATCGATATCCCATACAATATTGACCTACTTTTGCACAGCTCAAATGTATGAATTTTATTTCAATTTTCATCATTTGAGCGTGAAAATGTTAATGAAACAGCCCACTAATCTATTTCATTGTTTTACAGTAATGTGCAAAGATTAAACAGTTTCCGTAAGAAGTTTACATACTCTTATAGCAATAAAGCGCACTATTGTTTGGGATTTTAATGATGCATTTGAATTACTTATTTTTCAGGATTGGTTGATTATACAACATATTCACCAGTCACTAAAAATGAAACAGTTATGGAGTTTTAAGTTATGGTAGATCTTCTTTAATCCTCACAGTGTCAAAATTACACATATACACTGTCATGTTAGAGTTGAGCAATTTGAAACACATGCAGACCACCACTAGGGAGACCAGTGAGAATTATGAAGGTTTCATTGAAACAATGATTAGATGATCGTGGGTATCGGGAACACTGCACACGGAAATGGAAATATGAAGAACTTCAGGAGGAGATGTCCAGAGGTGAGGAGATGTCAGTCTGACTGAATGTGCTCAGGTGGAGCTTACTAGATGGTGAGTTGAACGCCATGGAGAGAGAGTTAGGAGCCTGGGATATCTGCAGGAGCTTCCTGCTGAGTTCCAGGAGATACAGAAATGGTGGAATCCGGGAGCGAGGACTGAGCACGGAGGGCAGGCAGGCAGAGCACAAAAATGGACCATGGATCACAGATGAACTTGAGAGTTTGTCAGACGTGGAATGGAGACCAAGGCTTACAGAAAAGCTGGAGAACTGATCACGAGTAGATTACTGTGAGGAAACCTTGGAAAGAACCACAGGGAAGTGTTAACAGGTTTGTAAAGGAAGAAACCAGAGAACTAGACTCTCTGGAGGACACACGGAAGGCTAGAGTTTTACCAAGACAGTTCAACAGTCAGGCAACAAATACCTGACAGCCACCTCCTTATATCCAGCCTTTGATGAGCTTCAATGAGCTGCACCTGTGCAAACTGCAGAGCGATGACTCTGCCCTTGTCTTGATGGACAGGTCCTCAGCTCACACAGGACCTCTGGTGGAATTCTCCACAAAAGTGGAGAAACAAGCATAAAGACAGACAGAGACAAAGCAAACAGACAAACACACACCCCAAACTCCTAACATGTGCCCAAATACATTCCTTCAATAAAGTAAAACATTACTGAAAAGTTTATTCAAGTAACTCAGTGATGTTTTTAAGACTTTATTTGTGTTAATGACGATTTTCTGCTTAAAGTTTCTGAAAATATGACATTTAAGATATTTTACATCAAACCGATAAACAACAGGTTAACAGAAATGTGGGCTTAATGGAAATTATGTTTAATACCTGTTTAAAGGTTGCTATTTTCAAAAGGTACTTTTAATATGAAAAACAAGCCTCATCTGACGAAATGTATTGAATATGAATGAGTTGGCCTTGAAAAAACTCAAATGCTCAACCCCGTTGAAAAAGTATGAACTGGTATCAAAAGTTGGGTCAATGCCAAGAAATACACCAGATTAAATGAACTCTACAGTTCTGCAAAGAACACTGATCTAAAACCAGAATAACCTAAAGAAAAGTGTGTAGTCGAGGTGCAGTCCATTAAAGGGACATTTAACCATATAATATTGGAGGCGTAAAGATTTTGGTCTATAACTATGACACTGACTGTGTGGATTCAAGAAAATTCACAACAAATTCAAACCAGAGTTCATAATTCTTGTTTTTAAAAAATAGCTGAAGATGTGTGTAATTATACTCATTCCAAATTTGAAGAGAATCAGGCCAGATTCATCCAAACAAGCTCAAATTTAGCAATACATTCATGTCAATGGTGAATTGATATTTAAACTAGATGGGTACTTAATAGCAAAACAGCTGCTTAACAACATTGGAGAGAGAAGCAGTTCAACACTTCCATATCTAAACCTGTTTTGATATATACATGAATCTGTTACAAGCTCTGATGCCACTGATGATTATAGGTAATAAGCAGCAAGCTTTCCTCTGATTGATGATGAATAATATGGCAGTTTATCCAGCCCAGCGGAGAAGTCTAAGTGCCCGTGGGAGCTCTTGTTCTGCTCAGCAGTTCCCGTGAGTCTGATTTCAACCTGGATTGTGTTGTTGTTGTGGATTGAAACATGAAACCATAAGTTTTAATTGATATGAAAAACCCCATTTGGGAGGAGACATGTGACATAGGTAATGTATCTCCTACAGCCTCCAGAGGAGCAAAACCTACAGTGTATAAAATGATCTGCATCCCTAGTTTACTTATATATATTTTTTTGTTTTTCTTTTCAATTTACATATTTTCTTGATTAGTTTATCTCCAGATTTTCAGCAGGTCTTTTTCTTTGGACATTGGCTGCTTTTCCACTAATTCTTATCCATTTCTTGTTCATCATAACAACAGCTTAATGTGTAATTAAATTGTAAAGAAAGATGAAAAAAGATGTTTCATACCTAAGAGTGAATCTACATCAAATGAAAAGTGTCTAAAAGTTACAACTTAAAGACAACCTATTAAATAGTATTTATTTATTCTCACTTATAATGACTAAAATCAATCACAGGCACATCACATCAGACGCACATAACTAGAAAATCATTACTTGGCCTCTTGAAGGAAATTTGCCTTAAGATTATAACAGCTTATGTGTCTGCTAAGGGATTTAAAATCATTTGTAATCATCGGTTTCATTTCATGTAAAGTCATATATAATGCAAGAAGCTAAAAGAAGCCTCCAAAAACCCTAAAATGTCATCGTGGGACCTACTGCAGGTTCTTGCTAATGTTGATATGAAAGTCCATGCCTGTCTCAGACAGAGACAGCAAAAGTTTAACTTTCATGGGAAGTATGTGCATCAAGGGAAGCTTTCCTTTTTAAGGAAAATACAAACCCAAACTGAAGCTTGCCAGAGAGAATGTAGACAGATGACTTTTGGAATATTGTCCTTTGGACAGATAAGTCTAAAATTAAATTAGGTGAACCCAAGAATAGACAACTTGTTTGGCCTACAAAATTCCAGAAAAAGAACCTCTGTCCAACTGTGAAGCATGGAGGTGGAGGTGTCATGGTTTGGGGATGCTTTGCTGCAGCAGGATCTGGTCAGCGCAGAAGCCAACATGAATTCTACCATGTATCAGAGGGTGCTTAAGGAAAATGGGAGACCACCTGTAAAAAAAAATAAAAAATAGGCTGAAGCAGGACTGCACCCTGTAACATGTATATAACCCAAAACAAAGCTGTAAATCCACCAAGAATGAAGAACTGTAAAGTCCCGGACGGAGTCAAAGCCTAGATCCTGATCACATTGAGATGCTGTGGGGTGATCTGAGACAAGCTGTGCATGCAAGAAATCCTTTGTTTTGAACAAACTAAACACCAAATGCGGTGTCACAGTTATTTTCACATCACTATAACTGTTTAGGGATACAGTTGTTGGTGCTAAAATACTATTTGTTTGAGTAAAACTGCCATCTGAACACTTATCTCCCTCATTGCTATCTCAGGTTCCCCCATATAGCAAAGAAAAACATGCAAAGCAGTCTGAAATGTACCGCCCCAAAGTCTCGTCTAAATTTATTTTAAACAGAAACATTACAAAACCAGACTTCTGGAGAGCACTGAAATCCTCCAGAGTATACCGATGTTAAACACTTCACTGTGCGTTTACTGCAGCCAGGCTGTGTCCTGACTGAGCCCCTGTTTGTGTGTCTGTGTGTTTGTGTGTGTCTGCATTTTCTATACAGTAGTAGAGAAGTGAGTAGGTCACCATGACAACAGCAGTCCCTAGAGCATGCTGTCAGCAGAGTGACGTCACTGGCCTTTGCAGGTTCATGCGTGTGATGATGTTGGGTGGCACCGCTTTGTCCTGCAGAAGCTGCTGGAGTACGTTGCATGACAAATAAACAGAAATAAAAATTAAAAAGGCAGACAGATGAGACAGAAGATGGATAGATAAATTAAACTGGTTTGCACTTCATTGTTTTATCAGATTTCTCAGAGCTGCTTGCGTGGTGTACATGTGGGCTATATTAGTGTCTTGCTATATTAGTGTGTTGCTCTTTCCTCGGAAATAACCAAGGGGTATTGATAACTGTCACATTTCATTCAGCTGCTGCTTTGAGCTATGCTATTCAACAGTCATTAAAGGATTATAAAACAAAAGACCCCTGAGCACAGAAGAATTAATGGTAACCCACTTATCCTGCTGAAAAGTTTCATAGATACATTTGGATGCCGTTTTGTTAAAATATTTTCTCACAGATTTTTCTTTTTGCTCACCTTTTACATAACTTGTTCTGTACTCCGTGTTGTAGAGGTCCTTCACAAGGACTAGATTTTGCATCCACAAAAGCATCTAGTTCACATGCAAGATTTAGATTTTTTGGGTTAAATCCTTTTGTAAAGCTATATTTAAAGTTGTTAGGTGATATTTCCATCAATTACCATATTATTATGTCATTTCATAGTTTTGTAATCTGGTCTTTGTTAATTTACAAATCTTCTTTTGTAGTCTCCCTCTCTAACACAAGTGACAAGTAATGTTTTTTCATTTCACAGAAATCAAACATATACACTAAAATGAGATTACCTTTCTTTTATCTGAATGACATCGATTAAGTCACATTTTCCTAAAGGTCTAAAACATTATTTATCACTTCAGAGAGTTGCAGCACTAGTGACTTCTCTTAATACCCAAATATCCATTGGGAGATGCCTACAAAATCAGCGTGACTCCTTGGTTGGAAATCTGTCTTCTCTGGCCTGTGTCCAGTCTCCATGCTAACCAGCTGTTGTATTGGCAGATGGATGGTGGTATTCTTCAATACTTCTATTATGGCTTTGTATTTTAATTGAAGGCTGGTTAGCTGGCAGCACTGCTAGTACAATCAGGTTCAGAGCTCTTTCCATAGAAATGGTCAAAAACAAAAAGATAGCAGTCTCTTAATGCAAGGGTAGCCTACATGCTGCATCCTGTTATTCATGGGATGAACATTGCTTAACTAACGAATCAGTTGTCTCTGGCACACCTCACACTGTGGGTCCTCACTTGCTTAGTTTGGTCATCTGGCTGCCTCATCAACAGTCGGTCACACAGCTCCTCTGTAACGTGCCCGCTATTGTGTTTGCTATATAATCAACTGTTACCCTTATCTAAAAAAAAAAACCCAGCATTTTATGGTGAAGAAATAAGTATCTTTTTGGAGCAAAAAGGGGCGGTCCAAAGATCTGGACCACAAATTTCTAACCGTTCTCTCCTATGCTCTTTGCATGCTCTTTGCATGCTCTTTGCATATTTTAATATCATAAAATCTCTTATTAACATATGTTTTTGCTATTAATGTCAGATAGCAAAAAAGTCTGGAATTCAAACTGAAATGTGGATCATTATGACTATATCTAGGATCAAAGTAATTTGAAAAAAGACCAGATGTTTGATTACCTTGTTTAATAATGTTGCTTTAAGAACATAAGCAAACTAAACCTCCACTCATCCTACAGATCATATAATTCTTCCTGACAAATATACATATATGTTTCAGGAAGAAAAAACTTGATGAATAAAGATAGATCAAGTTAGTGGCAGAATGAAGATAGGGGTACACAAATGAAAAGTGATTTTGTCACATATTGACACATTGTATCGTTCTTCTGAGCTGGCCCCCACACAGTATTCTTCAAATAATCTTTTTTTTTTGCAATTAAGCTTGTTGTACTCTTTAATCAATCAATCAATCAATCAATCAATCAATCAATCAATCAATCAATCAATCAATCAATCTCTATATAACACATTTCTTCCAACAAATGTTGACCTAAGTGCTTCACACTATGAAATTAAACAACCTAACATAAACCTTCATCTGTATGTTGTTATTTTGTGTGATTTAAAGTAAGTCTTTGTTCACTTTTGAGTTATTTTGTGTTTCATCCTAATTGCTGTCAGATGTCAGCATCCTAAATGCCGACAGTCTCTCACTTCAGTGGTTGAATACAAATCTATTGACTAACATAGAAACAATGCGGACTGCGAGAGTTCACATACAGTTTTCCTGTCGTTTATCTAGGCAGACAGTATTGATTCAGACTGGAAAGGAAAATTGTCTGAGGCAGATCTATGGATGAACCTCCAAACAATTATCGAGGTCACACAACTGTCATTTATCACTGACATCTGGTTTGTGAATTACTGCTATGTAAAGAGCTCCCTGCTGCTGCCTTTACTTCAAAACTGTAAATGTTTATAATACTTAATCAGCTGGGATGTGGAATAAACCATAAGATCTGTAAAATTTCACCTTATTTTATAATTTCATGTCAGGTTCCCAAAAAGTGCCATAATTGTTAGTTTTGGTCAATTGTTTGTTCATCATGTAAATTATGAAAATAGATTTTTATAAGAGGGTTTTTTGTTTGTTTAAAAATGAGGTAAAACTCCCACAATGGGTTGTGTTTAAAGCACCACTCATCATATTCCCTTTGGACATCACCATCAAATTGTTTTATCACTTTAAAAAACCAACAACTGAATAAATAAACTGGAATTAATTAAAACAGAGGCGACAAACAAAAACAAAGTATCAGCTGTTTTGAAAATGGCACTTAAGAAAAGTGAAAACATTTTGCTTAATTGACTTAATAGAATATTATCTGAGTTAAAGGTCCATTATGATCATGAAAACAGAATGTGCAGTAACACAAATGCTTGCGAAATATATTTACAATAATGTTGGTGTTTCATCAACAGTAGCTGTAACAGTAGAAGTGTTTGTCCTTCGTTGATTCTGCAACAAAGGTTTTTTAGGATCAATGCTGAAATCAAAATCAGCCATTTTCAACCTTGAACTTAACTAATATCACAATAATGCAATATTACACAATAGTGTTATGTGGCATGCTGTAACCAGAGTATTGTCAGTATTGTCAGAGAATAATATAGAATATTGGATTCTGTATAGAGGCTGCACAGTGGTGCAGTTGGTGGCACTGTTGCCTTGCAGCAGGAAGGCCTGGGTTTGAATTCCAGCCTGGGGTCTTTCAACACAGAGTTTTTTCATGTTCTCCCTGTGCATGCGTGGGTTCTCTCCGGGTACTCCGGCTTCCTCCCACAGTCCAAAAACATAACTGTTAGGTTAATTGGTCTCTCTAAATTGCCCTTGGGTATGGGGTGTGTGCATGCATGGTTGTTTGTCCTGTAGGTCTCTGTGTTGCCCTGCAATCGACTGGCAACCTGTTCAGGGTGTACCCCACCTCTCGCCCAGTGATTGCTGGAGATAGGCACCAGCCCCCCCGCAACCCTGCATAGGATGGACGGGTACAGATAATGGATGGATAGATTCTGTATATCATACTTTATTTATAACTGTGTTTCTTGCATTTAGATTTGTCTTTGGTTTTATATAAATATACATTATATACATTATATATATATATATAAGCTAGTCTTTGTATACGAATGCCGCACTTCCAGCTAATATCAGCTAAGAACAACAAATCAAGGACAAGCCTGAGCAACATAAGCCAACAACCTTGTCCTACAGAGTGAATAAAGACAAATAAAAATGTTCTGAGATTTTACTTATGACACTCCAAAAGCTTTCTTTGACATCATCACCTAACATCTGCAGCTGAAGGTGCCGTCTGTTAATGTCAAAGCCCGATGGCAGTAGGAGAGTTTCCAGTAATGCGCAGGGCGTTCCATTTGCTGTGTAAAGTACTATGCTGTTGTGCAGCTCCTCCTAGCTTCTGTCTCACCATTTTTCTCATTGGCCCCAGGTTATATAAATATGAAAAATAACCATTTCCATCTTTTGAAAATAATAGTACGGATTTGTGTTTGTTTGAAATTCCAAATTATATAAAATAAAATATTTTTATTCTATGTACTTTTGCTCACAGAAATTCAACTTGCATATCATTTGCCATTCACAAGGGGTGCTGCAGCCCTCTCCGCACCCCTAGTTCCCACCGCCTTGGCCATTTCTGTTCTCTCATCTTGTTTGTTTATCTACTGTTTGAGCTTCCTAGTCTCCTGATGGGTTTGAGCCTTTCTTATATCTAGTTTGGTTCTGTTTGTGTCCTGCTTATTTGTTTCTGGTCTGAGTTTGTTACCTGTTATGACATTCATTCTCTTTGATTCCCTCTGTTTCTGAGGACACTCTGAGGACACTCTCAGCTGCTTCCACTTTGCTCATTACTCTCATCTGTTTGTTGTTCCAATCATCAAATCTCCTTAGTATATGATATACATTATTCTTTGGTTCTTTAGTCATTGCTGGTTCATCTGCTTGGTTCTACTCAATCCTGCTCTAGTTTGCCCTGTTTATTTCTGCCCTCCATTGTCGTATTCCCTCCATGTTTCTGTTTGCTTCTGTTCACCATCCCCTTTTGTGACTCTAGGTGTGTCACTGTTTTCTGGGAAAGGATGTAATGGAGTACTTATGGTTGTTTTGTATGTTTTTTGCTGCCCTTGGTTTCTACAGATTACCTTACACCTCATCATGACCGTCATTTTAAACATCTTGTGACACTTTGTTAGCTGCTTTTTCCTTCCTTTGGTCTTTCCATTCCTTTTCAATACCTGTGTGATGAGTTTTCATGAAAACTTTGATTCATGCATGAAACAAAATGAGAATATAATCTCATATGATCTGTCAAATTGTGAACTTTTAAGTTTACTTTCTGTAAAGGCTGTAAAACAGTTTTTGCCACACAAGTTTTTTATGACACACTTCATCATGATTTATTTCTGTCTCTTCATATTAGTGCCCATTTCTGGGTATAAAATATACACTGCTGCATTTCCCCTGATAAGGCCAAAAGTGACAGTCTGCACTTGCTGATATATCAGATGGCTGTTTTCCGGGATTGGTTGTTGATTTTGTCCGCTGTTACTAAAGAGAAAATCCTTTAGAGGATGTTAGTAAAAAATGTCTAGCTGAAGAGTGGAAGTCTTTAACTGCTGTGGGTCAAAGGATTTAATGGTGTTGGGGGTATACAAAGAAGCAACAAACAAAACCCCATGGTGCAGCAAAGTCTATCTTTCCTAGCAGTTGGCCCGCTTTAACCTTAAAAATCACTCAGCCATTTTGAGTTTTATGCCTTGAAATGCCATCCAGTAAAGTGGGTAATACAGTAACTCTACACGAGTGAAGCCTGTTACAGATGCATTTTCAACATGTTTTTGGAACTTGTATTACAACCTTACCATTCTTGAAATTCCACTCATTTTCAAACTGATTTACTGGTAGTTGCCAGTACATTCAATTGTACTGGCAAATGCAATAATACACAGACCCTTTCCAAAAAATTTGAATATCATGGAAAAGTTTATTTATTTCCATTAATTCCATTCAAAAATGTTAGATTTCCATAGATTATAGACTCAGGGCCCACAACTTAATTAGTGGTTTATTTGTACATCATTTGGGCTTCCAGGTCATAAAACCCACAAAAACAGGCATTCAAAAAATTTGAATACTGTGAAGAAATCACCCCCAATTTTTCAGGGCATGAATGTTTTAAACTGAGTGTCACACACTATTCATCTACTAAACTCAAAGCACCTGTACAGGTTTTCCCAGGAGCCATTAAATTGTTTCACTTTGGTTCAGTTGTCTCAGTTAGGTTAAGGCCATGTGCACACGTAGCCGTTTTTTTAAAAACAAATATTTTCACCACCTCTTTTAAAAAAAATCTCCATCCACATCTAACCGCATAAGTGTGTTGTCGAGCACATTCATAGAAATGCCAAACTTGTAGGGGGCAGTAGTTCCCCCAAATCCTATTCACTCAGAGTAACTTTCTATGTTCTAACTTCTACATAGAGCAGTAATTAAGCTTGTAAAAACAAGCAAACAAAAAGCGCTTGGACAATCGATGATGCCAACACATCTCTGAGGGCATAAATGCTGTTTCTGAGTGTAAACACAGGTCGCACAAGTGATGTCGGAGCATTTTTGTCCCAGAAAGTGACGTTGCGGAGCCGAAAACTCCGCTTATTTCTGTCCACACACAAACACTTAAAACGGAGAAAACGCAAATCTCCGCTTTGGCTGGAGTCCTTAGAAATAATCTTTTTCTGTGATAAAAACTGGGTTTTTGTGTAAATGAGAGGCAAAACCGCAGGGAAATATATCCGCTTTTCCTTCATGTAAACGTGGCCTCAATATGGGGAAGACTGCAGACTTGATAACTGACCAGAAGACCATCATTGATACCCTCCATAGGATGGGTAAGCACAAAAATTCATTGCTAAGGAGACTGGCTGTTCACAGAGTGCTTGTGTCCAAGCATATCAATGGAAAGTCTAGTGGAAGGGCAAAAAGTCTGTATTTCATTCAAGATCCAAGGGTTTGGAGGAAGATGGGTGGGGAACAGAACCCAAGCTGCTGGAGGTCCAGTGGGAAATATCTACAGTCAGTCATGATTTGGGGTGCTATGTCCGGTGCAGGTGTTGGTAAACTCTGCTTTCTTAAATCCAAGGTCACCGCATCAGTCTACCAGAATGTTTTAGAGGACTTCATGATTACTTCTGTTGAGGATCTGTATGGAGATGCAGATTTCATCTTCCAGCAGGCCCCGGTCCCTGCCCAAACTGACAGAAACACCAAAACCTGGTTTGATGCCCATGCCATCACAGTGCTTGACTGACCAGCCAACTCACCAGACCTAAACCCCATTGAGAATCTATGGAGTATTATTAAGAGGAAAATGAGGGGCACCAGACCCACAAACAAAGAAGAGCTCACAGCAAGCATCAAGGAAATCTGGGCTTCCATAACTCCCAGGCAATGCCACAGGCTGATTGTCTCAATGCCACAGACCATTGAGGCAGTGATTAAGGCAAAGGGACTCCCTACCAAATATTTAAGATTGACATATCGTTTTGAAAGTACCATATTTTGGTTGATTTGATGTGATTCTAATTTCGTTCTTCTTTTTCTGCAAAAACTGACAAGTAAATGGTGATTTATTCGTCTTCAAATTTTTTGAATTCCTGTTTTCGTGGGTTTTATGAGCTGGAAACCCAAATTATGTGCAAATAAACAACTAAATACTTGAAATAATTTAAGTTGTGGGCCCTGAATCTTTAATATATGGAAGTTTAACGTTTTGAATGGAATTATGGGAATAAATAAACTTTTCTATGATATTCTAATTTTTTGGAAAGGGTCTGTATATATGTACCAGTTGAGCAACAAGATATTTTTCCAGGATATGATTGATTATACTCTGAAAATTGCTTTTTTGCCACACCTACATTGAATAACTTAAGATGACATTCTTTATTAAATTCATCTGATTAACTATCAACTATTTGTGATTACATTCTTTCTCAGACAAGATTAGATTTAACTTTTGTTCATATGATTTACTAAATGTAATATAAAAGGAGTCCAGTTTAGAAAATGCAGTTTATAACTTTACAGTTTTAAACTGAAGCTGTCTCAAAATATATTTATGCCTTAAGAGTTTTAAACATATTTAGTTTAGTATTGATGTTTTTTATTTTAAAAAGTTGGATCAAGAGAACAGCTTCCAGTAGCCTAGTATGCTGAGCTAATATTTTAAAAGCAATTTTATGTATCATAAAGAAACAGAGGAGGGAAATCAGTCTAGTAATGTAATTTTCACCAACAAAACAAATTGATCTATGTCCTAAAATAAATAAAAAACTATTCATTCATCAGAAATAAAAAACTGAGCTTTAACATGCTCATGATAACAATGCAGCAATGGAAAATATATATTTACTCAGTGAAAACCAGCCTTTAGAACCAAATTTAGAACCAGTGGAGTGTGTTTTATTTTCATAATCTGACATTCACAGAACCTAATCCATGACAGCATAGAATACTGTTTGTTATATTGTTCATAAATACTGTATGGGTTATGAATGGGTAAGGCCAGTCGGTGTCCTGTTACCTGTTACCTGCAACTGTTATCTGTTGCATCTATTGCATTAAAGACAAGGCAGCTGTTTTCTCAACAGAAGTTTATAAAACATAAAGGAGTTTCATTAAACTGGAAGAAACATGTAATTTGTTTTCAGTAAATTTCAGACCATTGTATTGCTTTATTTGTGGGACACAGCCACCTATTGAAAGCTTTTTCTTTTCACAAATCCAGTAGAAATTTGTAGAAATGTTTTGTTGAATAAACTACGTTAGATACTGAAATAATATATAAGAATAAAATCAAAACGAAGACAAAATTTCAATTTCGTTTCTATTAAACCGAATAAATTTAGATAAATTTGCCATTTTAGAATAGCGGGTACAGGCTTGTAAATTTGGCATATAGAAAAAGTAATACTTTCTCTTAACACTTAAAATACTGGGCCACAAATGATTACATTGCTGCTCAAATAAGCTTAACAACAAATATCTAACAGTGTTGGATATACTGTGACCACAGGTCCAAGGCTCAGATCAGTGCAACACAGAAGTCCAGCAACTTGCAGATTCAAGTACTGTCAGTTGATCTCCAGACAGGTCAGACAGCCAAACAACCACCTAGAAACACCACAATATGTCAGTCTGATGTGATGATGAGTCAGCAGGCCATACTGCGTCTTCTGCTCAACAAGCACAACAGAAAGTAGCAGGCTGCAAGTCAGTCATGGTACAAAACAGGCGGATCATCCATTATGAGAAGAATCATTATTATACACAACGGGTTGGATTGTACAGAAGACGATTACTGGTATGCTGTAGTCAATGGTTATTGTTCATGTGAGAGAGATGTGCTATTCATAAGAAGATCCTTTATCCAACAAACAAGTCTCATTTTGGAAGGAGAAAAAAAAGGCTTAATGTGACAATTTTTACTTTTTGTTGTTGTTGTTTCTTAATAGAACAATGGTGGTATTATAAAGACACAATTATGGATAGAAATTTAAATATTCACATTTTATCTATACCATTCCAGATTTACTTGTGACATTTTTGGTTTGATATGTGGTCTCCATGTAGTGTAAAATGTGCATTCCACAAATGGGTTCCTTCTACCTGTGCAGTTCGGAGGAAAATTGAGTCATTTAATGAACTCATGTCGTTATCCTTATATAGCATGCATAAAACAGCAAAGATTAAATGAATTGCTGAACTAAAATAATCTAACTATAGATAAGACAGTGATTTTCAAAAAAGGGGCTGTTGCACTTTTGAACCTTGTGGGGTATGTTTGGTGGGCCAAAATTCAGTGCATTCGCTGTTCATACACTATCAGCTGCCGACCGGAATTACTGTAATTAATCTGCTTAAGACTTATTTATATTAGTTACATTTATTCCAGTGCTTGTGTTAAAAGCAGAATAATCAATACTGATAGATGATTTCAGTAGGCTGTAAGCCAGGGGTCTCAAAATCCAGCCCTCGAGGGCCGATGTCCTGCAAGTTTTAGACAGGTCTTAGTTTCAACACACCTGAATCAAATGGTTAAATTGCCTCCTTAAAGCTACATTGTGTATTTTTCTGAGTTAATTCTTAGCAAAAAACCCTTTGTTCTTTCAAATATGTGCTCATAGATGTGTAATTACTTCCACCTACTAATGAAAGTATTCTTGTAAGTGTAGAATCTGCTATTCAAAATACATACGAGCGAGTCGCTCGAATGGGTGAATCCATGTTGAGCTTCCATCTTTGAAATACATTCGCCAACGAGGGAAATTCCTGGAAATTCTAGCTCCGCCTTTTGCGCTTTGGCCACACTCAGTTGCACCGTGACGAATGCCCGAGGGAGATTGTCTACTCTTGACGCGGCAGACGTCTGACTATATAACTAAATGCAATGTAGTTTTCTAAAGTAACCTCATCACTGGAAGGAACACTGGACGAAGTCGTAGTACTGGAAGCCATGTTAACCTTGGCATGAAACGGCCACCGTAGGAGTTAAAACGCGCTCGGAATGGGAGGGTGGGAGGTGGGGCTAGAACTTAATATTCAGTTGGTTAGTCATATAGAATTTCACCGGTAGATGGGAGCAGATCTTACACAATGTAGCTTCAAACTGCAGTTATGTTCTACGTGATCCCGCTGATGAGCTAATGATTTGAGTCAGGTGTGTTTAAACTAAGACATGTCTAAAACTTGAAGTACTTTTGGTTGTGGACTGGAGTTTGAGACCCCTGCTGTATGCCAAAGGATTGCTGTATTTTTGTTATTTATTATTTTTATTATTTTAGGGCCCTTAACTTGGTGACACCACTCCACACTATTGCATTTCAGCCGTTTGCTTCAGTGACACTGGAAGACAGCATGTGGAAGACAGCATATCATCGGAAAATAAAGCATTGCCTTGTTAAGCCAGGTTGCCACTGATGTATTGGACATTTCAAAATATTTCACTTTAAGAGTGCCACTTCTTGCATGTGTGTGCAACTGCTGCAAAATCAAAATAACTGAAACTTAAAATTGTCAGCAAATACCCAATAATACTCTTTCTTAATCTCACATTACTCTATACAGATGCTTTAATTACCTTGGCTTAAATGCCCAAAACTGAAAGTGAAACTGATGGCATCCACTTCTTAATGAATTTTTCACATTGTAATTATCTGACCTCAGATAACACATTAAAATTTCAATCTACATAGCCTGCTAATCCTCACATATAGTATCCAAAAAGAGGGAAGGTGAGATTTTTGTCCTCCTAACACATTTGTCACATCACTGTAAAATCCACACCCTTGATCCCAATATGCATGCACTGTTCAGAATACATATTTTAAAGACATTAAAGGACTGGACCTGAAGCTTTATTTTTCTCAAGGTCTCTGATCCTAATTAGCTTCTTTAGACTATGGGTTGGTTGTGGTATGAATTGTAAAGCCTAAGCAATAAAAATTTCAAACCTCAGTTCTGAATTTCATCAAGTCTGATGCATTCAAAAAGAAAGAAAAAATAAATTATTTTAGTCTATTTTGCTATCACATTATTAAAATACTGATTTTAAAAAATGCTTTCCAAAGTGGACATCTTTTGAAGTCACCTACGCCGACTTTGTGTATGCCCAACATTACCTTCTGTTTTAGAAACTACAAAAATGAAGCCATCTTTGAGTTTTTCCATATTTTTCTAATTTTTGCAATACTTGTTTACATCATAAATCATACGTCAGGTTTGGGGAATAACCGAAATTAGAGTCCATCCAAATGGCCAAAAATATCAGTGATATGCAGAGCATGAAAGGTTGAAGAGATGCACCTCTGTCTCAATGAGTTTAAATTAATGCATTCAATTTATTTAATTGAGTAGGTCCAGTAAAGTAGTTTTTGAGACTAGTCCCAGTGTTGACTGCAACTTCGGCTTTGAGCATGCGCGATTCGTTAGCATCCTGGACTCAGTGGGGAAAATATCTTCTCTGAGTGAGTCCAACTGGTTCTGAACGGGCGGACGTTGCTGCTGTGCATGGACTTGCTGCCTGCTGGGAGCACTCTGAGATGGAGATCAGTCCATGGCACCACCGCTGCTCAGAGTAACAAGGATACATGCTTCACCCATAAGTCTCCAATAACCCCAGAAAGAGTCACTAGATTTGTTGCTAGTGGCTTTTTTGAAGAACAATCGCTAGAGGGTTCTAAAAACTCACCGTATATAATGACAAAATTGCTAAGTTGGCAACACTGTCTGCAACTTATCGCTCCTCTTCACTCCCCTAGCCCTCTCCACTAAAACAGAAGCATCAGCTCATTATAAGCAGGCCTAATGACAGCCAATCGATGTCCACTTCAGGGTGTGGTTAACCCGCAACTCAAGCACAAAAAGCCCATAGGATAAAAACAGATTTATTCAGAGGCAAGTCACATATAGAAACAATAATATTAAAGATTATTAGAAAATTAGATTAACTTGATTAAGAAACATTAAATATGGCTGTAATTATTTACTCGCAATTAACGCAATAATTTGACACCCCTAATATATATGAATCATAAGGATAAGATGTATTTATTGGAAAAATTGCATTTCAAGTTTTTAATTAACATTGTATGTATAAATATACATTTTGGGAGATTTTGGTTTATCGAATTGTGGCACATCCGGCTTTCCATAGAAGGCTGCAGTCCAAACTCTTGGTACAGTTGGCTATTATCGGCTACTGTTTATGTGACATTTTTAGATGCGAGCTGCAAAGTCAAACCGTTTAGCAGCTGAGATTCTACAACAGTCACTCCGTTTCATTCATGGCTGCTCACCTCTAGTCCATTTCCTGTGTGCAGCGGTGAGGACGCGCCTGGTAACGATAGGTGAAACTAGGGCGTAGAGTGAACCGAAATTCAGATGTACCTTTCGCTTTGAGGTGTGTTCTTCAGGTGACAGTCACTGTGGCTTTTCTTTATATCAAAGTGATGGAGGCTGCCTGACCAGAGCTACTAGCCTGTAGCGGGCAGAGCAGTTTGAAGCTACAGCATTGGAGCAGCCTAATAAACTGAAAGTCAGAAGTTTTATCTGAGACCAAACTACATCTGTATTTGGGGAGGGGGGCAAGGGGGATCTGAAACTATCACTGTACGGACGATGGCGAAGAAAAAGTGAATAAAACTGGTTTTATGTAACTTCGAAATCGAGACTATATTTTCCTTCACAAACAGGTCTATTTAAAAATATATATATTATTGGCCATAAGTTGATAGTTGGAGGCCACAGCATTGTCATTCCACTTCGCCAGTTGCTACAAGAAAACTTAGCAACGTGTATATAGTACTTGCAAGCAAAGCATCTGAGGACGTGGTGGGAGAGACACATCAAGAATGAGCATCATGACCAATGGTCATCATCAATGCTCATCTTTCAGATCATTTGATTTATCTAAATTGTTATTAATAGTTCAAAGTTCATGTTTAGGGGCACAGGCAGGCCTGCAGACACACACATGCTCTCCCAAAAAAAAAAAAAATTGTTTTTGTTTTAAAAGGTGCACTTGGAGCATCATGGAGGAAATGGGCAGGTGCCCAGGCCCCCTCCACCCTCTGCACTTGCCTGATCTGTAGAGAGATGTCTATGTTGTGTTCACAGCCTTAAATGAATGTGTCCTACTTCTAGCATGCAAACACCAGAGCAAGTCAATTACTGATATCTACCCTGTTTTTCCTCCTTTCTCCCTCCCCTCCTTATTGATTTCTTCACTCTCTCCAGGGCCACAGAAAATCGTGATGTTTAATGGATGCTCCCTTCCGAGGTCTTTGGAGTCTTTGCAATCATAGACCTGGAATCAAGGGAACGGTTTTCATCTTGGCAACAAGCTTCTTGAACCCTCCTGTGGAGGGTGTAATACCTAAGGGAGGGGCATTGAGTGTGTAAAAAGCTTCCACCTGCAGATGAAAATAATTCAAACCATGTAGTGTTCCTTTCTCCAAAGAGGGGGGAAGGTGTAAGCTGGATTGTGATTGCTTTTTTTACTTGTTTCTGCTCATGTAATCGCTGGGACAGATTTGGTGCTCGGTTGTTACGTGCATGTAGATGTGGCCAGAGAGCGTGAGGTGAGGAGAAAGTGAAAGAGAGGAAAAAAGAGAGTGAACAGAGAAAGAAGGGATAAGATGGTCCTGCACAACACCCCTTACTCCAGTGCCTGTCTGCACTTCCTGGATGGACTGTCATGGAGCCTGGTGTTTCCCTGCTACTGGCTCCTGGACCGGCTCCTGGCTTCCTGTGTGGCCACCTCCCTGGAGAAACGCCAGCGCTCCCAAGACCCCTGCTCCTTCCTCACCCTCTGTGTCCTGATTGCTGCACCTCTTTATCTGCTGCTCCTCCTCGCATCCCTGCCCTTGGCTCTGTTGGGGTTCATCATTTGGGCTCCCCTGCAGGCTGTTCGCCAGCCATACCTGTACACATATCGAAGGTAAGTGTTGACTCAGCTAATTTTTTTAGTACTTAAGCTGGGGCATGTACTATGAATGTGAACTATTGTCTCAGTGAGGTAACTTCAACTGAAGTCTGTGATCCTGAAGGTTCATCCATCTTTCACCTCCTTTGAGTGTAAATATGGGCTGTTATTTATGAGATGTTAACATGATTGCTTTGTGGAAAATTTTTCTTTTTCTTTCTTTTTTTGGTTTTACAGCATTTAAGTTCAATTTTGATGCGCTGTTCCACTTGTTTCAACTTGAGGTGTTTCAGAGGGAATTTTATAACAAACTATTGATTTTTCTAATGCTTTCATGAGGAAAATATTGTACTACTTAGCAGGGGTCCCAATAATTGTTGCAACTGTTGTAACAAATTAATTTGCACACCAGAGATAGCAACAGAATTTTGTGGGTTTACTGTGTTAATAGAAAAGTTTTCCGAATGAATTAATAGAAGATATCATACATACACGATGTTGAAGCTCCTTTTAAGCTCAAGGCAGTTTTTTTTTGTTTTTTTTCCTATATGTATATCTGCCAAACACTGAGCTTTTCTTGTTAGTTGTTTTGATACTCAGCTATTTTTCAGCAAATTCAGAACTGCGTTTGAGTCATACTAAAACAACACATTTTAAATTAGCCTCGGTGGACCCAAGATACTTAAACCTGCTGCGTCTCAATCCTATGTATAGTTTAAGTTTTTTTTACAGTAAAATGTTAGTATTTACACAGAAATGCTAGGAAAAGACTCTAATAGGCTGATCTATTTTATTCCTTTGCATTTTTCTGATAACAATTAAATAGCCCAAAATGTCACACCTTTGTTGGTGTGAAAACTTCCATCCATCCATCCATTATCTGTACCCGTCCATCCTATGCTGGGTTGTGGGGGGCTGGTGCTTATCTCCAGCAGTCACGGGGCGAGAGGCGGGGTACACCCTGGACAGGTCGCCAGTCCATCGCAGGGCAACCACTAAGAGTTCTTAGATTATTAATTGGTGGGTTTTCTACAGTCTGCCTCAGAATCATTTCATTCATTGAAACTCTATAAAACTTTTTTTTTCTTTTGTTTACAAATTTATGCTTTTTTCTGGTGAGGAGTTTGTCTGTGCTTTTGGAAATAAAGAGGATATTTGGTTACGATTTAGGATTCCTTTAGGTGTCATATATCTGTGGACTTGTTCTGCTCAGGGTCCGGCATTTGGACATAACATATAGGGTTTTTATGTGGCAATTCAGTAAGTGGAAGTGATAAATCTTCATCAGTGCAGATAGCGAGTTTTGCACTGCTAAGCATGAGACTAAGTACTGTTATTGGGTAATTGTGGCAACATTTGAGTAGCATTGCTTCTGTAATAGTGGAACTGCTAGTAGTAGCAGAACTGCAATCATCTGAAGCAGGCGTGTTAAAGCAGGGAAACATCTAAAACATGCAGAGCAGTGTGACTTGAGGACAAGGGTTGAGAAACACTGAATTACGTAAAACTGATTAATTTCATTTTCATTTTAACGTAAGGTAACCACGCAGTGTGTGATGGGGTAAGCAGCCCTTGTCTTTCACAAAGGCACAGTTTATTCCATTATCTTTAAACAATCCTTAAAAAGGACGAGATATGGGCCATCACATGGCGTAGCGGTAAAGCGGGCTCTTCATATGCAGAGGCTATAGTCAGCGACTGTCCCGGGTTCAATTCCCAACCCTAGAAGCTGTACTGCATGTCTTCCCCCTTCTCTCTCCTCCCATTTCCTGTCAACAAGCTATAAAGGCTATATAAAGGCCACTAGTGTCTAGAAAAATCCTTTAGCTTTCACTTCCTAATTTCTGTTGTCAATGCTGAAGACCTGATAATAGTATAGTATAGTATATAGTATAGAGTTTTAACATTTGTCTCCCTCAGTAAAAAGAAAGCAGCTAATTTCCAAAATGTCTTTTTTTTGGCATTTTCTTTGTGTCCAGACCAGACAAGAACCAGGCAGAGCAAGGTCAGGCTGGATCAGGTGGTGCTGGGACTGGAGAATGGAGGCCACAGGGCAGAAGCTTCTGTTTCTGCAGTGCCAATGTTTGTCTCCTCCCGGACTCTCTGGCCAGATTCAACAACTTATCAGACACCCAGAGGAGAGCACGCGAGGTAGGCAAAAGAATCCGCAATGGTGCAAGTCGGCCCCAGATCAAAATCTACATCGACTCGCCAACTAACACTTCCATCAGGTGAGGAGACTCTGCTCCAAAGCATCTGTGCATTGCAGACATGATTGTTATACATTACAGAGTTATTGCACACGTTATGATTCTAACTCCATACTTTTTTCAAATCAAATCAGCAAAGTCTTCAATCCATTTTTGTATGAATCAGGATCAGTCAGGATTTAAATGCAAAAATTGTAGGATGGATGGATGTATGGAAATATTTTACCATGTTTTTTCTTTTGTATTATGAAAAACATGTAAATACCTTACATTACTGAGCTGCATTTAGGGACCAGGTCTTTAAAAAGTTTTTCTTTCCATTATGTTATTCAGTGCGGCATCCTTCAGCAGCCTTGCCACAGGTTTCCGCCGCACCTCCTCCTTGGACCAGCGTCCAGAACAAGTCCACACCACCAACGGCCCAGCTGAAACTGAAATAGAACCTGTCACAGAGTGTCCTGTTCATCCTTCAGGTACCACCGACTGCCCTGTTCACCCATCTTCAGGAGACCAGAGTTTTACCAATTGCCCCGTTCACCATGATGGAGCAGACGCCACATCAGATTGCCCCCTCCATCTGGCTGGGACTAACAACAGCTCAGACTGTTCCATCCACCCCTCAGGCGAGACCGCTGACTGCCCAATGCATTCGACAGGTCAGAATGACTCTGGCCATAGTGACTGCCCCATGCACGGTGAGGTAGCACAGAAAAAACCCTCCACAGAGTGTCCGCTTCACACCTCAGGGGTTCAGATCAGCATCAGTGCCCCAGAACCGGACCCCCAGGAGGAGGAGGCTGAGACTGGAAACCATCGAGATCTGGCAGGAGGAGACACAGGCAGCATGACTGCCTCTCGTGAATCTCTTACTCGTTACCATGGAGGCGACACAGCAGTAGGGATATCCTCCAATAACACCCTCTCTCATGTCCCACGCACATCAGTCTTCAAACGCCCTGGAAGGAAACGCCGCCATGGAGATGAAACATTTGACCATGAGATCTCTGCCTTTTTCCCTGCCAACTTGGATTTTCTAGCTCTACAGGAAGTGTTTGATCATGGAGCAACAACAAGACTTCGACGTCAGCTTCACCGCTACTTCCCCTATGTACTGAGCGATGTTGGGCGTTACGGCTGGAAAGGCTGCTGCTCCAGGTTTAAATTTTTGAACAGTGGCCTGATGCTGGCCAGTCGCTACCCTATCCTGGACGCTCGCTATGAGTGCTACCCCAACGGGAGAGGAGAGGATGCACTGGCAGCCAAGGGAGCGCTATTTGCTAAGGTGGGTGATTTCCCCATTTCATCTTCCACCTCTGCCTTGAGAAGTCCAGGTTTAAATTTATTTTATTTTCGTCATTCATTCTTTCTTTATCCTCCAAATGGGCATAATGGTTTCATCAGGCTACAGGATAAGTTCCCAGATATCAAGGTGTTTCAGTCCATGTCCAGACAAGATTCGCATCACGGCGGATAATGACACACAGATGTCACACAAAGAAGCAGTTTGTTTGAGGTGTTGCATTAAAATACATCCACAGGTGTGACTTCATTTAACTAAACTGTTGGATAAACCTTTTATAGGCATATAAATCCATGAATTAATCATCAGGTCGCTCTCAAATTCGTTTGGCCTAGTAGCCTTATTGTATATTTAGAGTTCTTAATTTAAACAAAGTCATAATAAAATCTCTTTTTCATTATTCTGGCATTTAGCTAATAGTTTTGGTAATCTCAACTGACCCCGTTGTGGGAATATGGCACGTACCCAAACATCCTTCTTTCATGACTGTACATGAGGTAGTGTGTAATATGATGGAATGTTGAAGGTGATGTGCATGTGGTGATGCTATGAGGTAATGAAGAATGATGGAATATAAAATGTGATGTTTTGTCTACAGTAATCAAGGTCTGAAGTCAGAAAGGCTGGTTGAAGCTTAATAATATCTAGCTGATAAGGTGAATTTTTGAAGTTGCTAGGAGAACTTCTGTCTTCTATCAAATAGCTTGTATTTTACAACTGCACAAAATAGGGCTTAAAAGGAGAGTGTGTTGAGTTTAGATTCAGAGTGCAGGGAGGTTTTGAAAGGTGCAGAGATTTCAGAGTGCAGCGTTTCTGGGGAGAAGGCTAAAAGATGAGTTAATCCATCTGTACTCTCAGAAAATTGTCCAGAGGTATGTATGAACAATAAACTGACTTCAGATTGAAGTGTCGTGACTGTTTTATTTAACTACTGAACTCTTTTGCATGCTGCAAACGACCAACAACCTGAAACAGAAAAGGTTCAATTTGATGTCGGACTTATAGAATTATACCATGTTTGCAAAAATATTGTTTCATAAATAAAAAAGTCTGTTTTTGTGTCTTTTGGGTTTGAAAAAGTTAAATTGATTGTTGTTTTTATTTTTTTAACTGTAGATTTTCTCATTTTTAGTATTTGCTCAATTCCATACCTATTCTAAAATAAGTTTGTGTCCTATGTAAGAGCACAAACGTTCCCTAATGATTTTGAAAAATTTGGGTAAAAACAATTGCTTGTCCGAATGTTAGTAAGTTTCACAACGGCCTATAATTGTATATTCTATAATTTTTCCTGGAATATTCTAATTAATTTCAGTATCAGTTTGTCTTAAAGGTCAGCAGAGAAGGAAGTTGAGAGAGTACCAGAATGCTAACTACACATTTATAGTAGAGTGTGCTCCGTTTCAGAAGTTTAACCTCTCTTTAATCTCTCTTTACCTTTTCTTGTTGTCATTTTAAGTCACAGTTGGTTCTTTTACTCACTGTGCAGATTTAGTTGTAAACATTTCCTCTTTTTTTGAGGAAAACTGAGCTAAATTTGACTATGAATGTCTAAGCCTAATGCTCTGGTTCTACTGCAGCAGAAATCTGTCACTCTGATCCCTCCTTGTTTCTATTTCAGCCATACTTGTCATCTCTATGACTTTGTTAATCTGGTAATTACATCTATATATTTGTGAAAGAGTGTATAAGAGAGAACTGAAAAGGCTGAAAGGATGTGCTAGCTGTCTGCAATGTCCTCAATGTTGCAAAGGATTCTTGTGCAATGGGACATTTCAAGCCCACGTAACTGCTTTTTTCTTCTTATCTTCATGGTTTAAAACGCCTTTTATGATAATGTCATTAGATTAATTCAATATACAATTTGAATGCATGTGTACTGCAGCATTTGGACAACATTTAGGTGCTTGAAAGCTGTCACTCTTTTGAAGCATTTGGCACACGTGTAAAAATACACTTGTTTCCGCCCACGTTCATTCACACACAGAGCACATCTGTCATTGTATTGAGTGGATCCTCCTTAATAATGCATGCAACTCTGCGGTGTGAAAGCAAAAATAAACATGTCATTATTTTCACAAGGTCTTCAGGTTTCACGTTTGCCTATAAATTAGTACATTCCACGCTTGGGTTTGTCTGCCACATTCAGCATAGGGATAATGGGCTTGATAATAAAATGCCAAAGATTTGTAACTTTTCCATGGCACATTCTTTTGAAGAATGGCTATCAAAAATGGGCTTCTGTGTCAAACCATGTTTATACTCCAGGGAAACAGGAACCTATGCATTAGAGTTAAAATCTTCACAGACATTGATTAACTTAATATACAGAAGCACTTTGGTTAAATTTATTTTAGGAATTGTTAGAGTGTGGATAGTTGCAGCACCAGTAATTTTGTAGAACCATATTTTTTCTTACTTTGTGTTTTTTTTCCATGCTGAATCAATGTACTCAAATTAAATGTTTGATTTTTCTGAATGTTTTGGTCTAAGATTATGCTACAGCAATAGAAGAAAATGTGGAGGGGGCTGTAGGCTTTCTCTGTCTGCTATTGTGAAGGGAATGAGTTATAACATCAGTCAGCTCATCACTATATTGAACATATGTATATTTTACTATATGCCTGGCCATTTTAATGCATCTATACCAGCCCATCAAGTAGGATGCGTTAATGTTGCAGCTGCTAATGTATGCAGAGCAATTGAATTTATAAACTGGCCACATTTGTTGTTCTCAATTTCCATTTACCAGCTGTCTATTTTATTTTGTGTAATAACCAAACTCATAACTGTTGGATAAAAGCAGTGGCGCAGAGTTTAAAGCTTCCCAGTGTGCTGATTCACTGCAGAAGGCAAGGCATACAGTAGGAGGTACTGTATATATGCCATTTATTCTGTGCAAGTGCTCTGGTTTGACAGTGTCCTGGTTGATTAATCAGTCACATGCTGGGATTGTGACAGAACGTAAAGCTGGATCAGTTCCAGTCCCTGCTGGGTTGGTTCAGCATTATGTGACCAGATGTGGGTGGTGAATACCTGTACAACCAAGCACGCCTTTACATGCCCTGGTTCTTGTAAAGCCACACTCCATCACAGCTTGCACACTGACAGTCTCATCCTGTTTCCCTGCTGCCTGCTGATTGTCGTGGCAGCTCACAAGCTGCCTTCGCTTTCTTGTTTCACCACCTCCGTGCATGTGAGGTCACTCCAGGTCTCGTTGACAAGTCGGCTGGGTACCAGCTGGCTGGTATTTATCTCAGCACAAGCTGCTGAGAAAGAAAAAGCAATGTTTAAAATGGTTCAAAATAGTTCTCAATAATTTAACCGTATTTCTGGCTACAACGTGGACACATCTCTCTAAAACTGAATACAGGGCAGAGCTTCATTTGAAATAAAAGGACCATGTAGGGTTAACGGGGAGTGCTGGTAGTTTGCCCTATATTTTTCTAACTTTGATGGTGCTGAAGAACAAGGACACCTTTAGGAAAATTAACCTCAAGCATTTAATATATTATTTCTCTGCTAAATAGAGAAACTCATCAGTATTAATTAAACTTAAAGTATTTTGCACAGTAGTACTTTGATGATTGCAAAACATCGGTCAAAGCAAGATGGCAACCTGTCAAATTAAATTTTTATTTATACGGTCTCATTTTCAAGTAAAAACAAACCCTTCCCAAAACATAACAAAAGAAAGGATACTAATTATAACACAAAATAAAATCATAATAAGAAAAAATCCTTAGGGCAAGATATAAACTCAACCTTGTATGGAAGAATAGCAAGGGGAACTGCAGAAAACCTACCCATATATGTTTCTGTGTTTAGTTCCAGTTTGAGGAGAAACAAATGTGACTGAATCATGTGAAATACAACCTGCAGATGAACACCAGGACAATTGTGATCACAAAAATAACAATGTCATCTCCACCAAGACAGAATGATGCATCATTAACGTTCTGACCAAAATAATTAATAGAAACTGTAAAAAAGCCCTTTTACAGAGCCTAATATATTTAAATTATTCTGACTTCTTGAATTAACATAGCTGTGAATCATATGCTTATGCAGTTGTAGCAGATGGCCGCTCGTACTGAGCCAGGTTCTGCTTGAGGTTTCTTTCTGTTAAAGGGGAGTTTTTCCTGTCCACTGTCGCTACATGCTTGCTCAGTAGGGGGGATTGTTGTGGTAGGAAGTCTGCATCAACGGGACGCATCCTCAAGTCAATGACTTGATTTAAAGTAACTCAGTGTTTCAGTGGCTTTGCAATGGTCTGGAAGTTTATTCCAGATAAGGGGAGCATAGAAACTGAAAGATGCTTCTTCACGTTAGGTTCTAATTCTGTTGATTAGTAGACTAGAGTTTAAAGACCTGGGTGGTCTAGGGGGTTGGTAGCAGCGTTCTGGATCAGCTGCAGCTGTCTGATTGACTTTTTAGGCATCCTGTGAGGATGCTGTTGCATTAATCAATACGACTTAAGATAAACGCATGGAAGAGTTTTTCGAGGTCCTGTTGCGACCTTAGTCCTTTAATCCTAGAAATGTTCTTCAGATAATAGAAGGCTGACCTTGTTATTGCTTTTACGTGACTCTGGAGGTTCAGGTTTGAGTTCATTTATACACCTAGATTTCGGGCTTGGGGTCTCATTAATAAAACTTTGGTTGAATCCTTACTAAATCTGTATCTCAGCAAAAAAATTACTTGCGCAAAGTAAGTTACAGATCTATCAAACTTTGAGTACTCACAGCTGCAAGCAATTTCCCCTTCATATATCATACTCTCCCTAGAGATGTGCGCAGGTGATTTTGGATCATATCCCACCCACTACACACCCACTTTCCGCCATAAACGGTCAATGCAAAGTACCTAGTGAATATTCTGCATAGACTTAACCATGTTGAGTCACTGTTGAGGATCATGTTGAGCCACCGTCATGATCCTGCTGTGTGTCTGCTTGAGTACATAAGAGAGGAATCTTCCTTTATACAAGATCTACAAGTGCTACTGGTGATGCTGCAACATTGAGTGATCAGTACTTCTATCAAGTACATGTAGGGCAGACTCTTCCCATGTCCTACACGAAGAGTACCAGCGCCTTCCATCGGGCAAACGATTTAAATGCCCTTATACAAAAGGAATAAATATAAACATTATTTTGTCAATATAATTATTCTGCTCAGTCAGTAATAGTGTGCTATTGGAAAGAGTCATTTATTTAAAGTTGTGACTTTTTTATGCTTTTTATTGTTAATGGTTTATGACCGTCAATACGGTACAGCAAGATCCTTTTCGATGTAAATGGATAAAGTTTTATCTCATCTTATCAACGATTTAGATATTGTTTTCTAGCTGCTACCAGACGTCAGTAGCTCTCTTCTGCTTTGAAAGGAAGCCCGCCTAACCTCACAATGCTTCCAAATACTGTATAGGTCGCCTCAGCAGGAGAAGGTTTGAGATATTCATGGGGGGGGGGGGGTATTTTAAAAAAACTCTTATCCACGACCCACCCAAGGTAAAGAAACTTCCAAGCTCCCAGGCTGAATTTCAAACACCATCTTATCCCTGCTTGTGAATAAAATGATGCATGCCAATCAGTGATACAATCATAATCGTAGACACAACTTACCGTATGAAGACACATTTCAAAACCCAGAACAGAGCCATCTCAAACAAAAACGGTCTTTTTACATCCACAATGGTCCAGTTAATGTCCTCCTTTAAAATTGTTAGTCCACAACAAGTCTTATGTCCGAAATCCTATATCATCTGCCAATCAAAACCTTGATAATTCGCTTCCTTGTGTGTATTTCTCACATAGTTTCATCAGAAGTACCGTTAGCAGGCAAGTTAGCCTAAAAATAACACAGTACATTACTTCTTTTTTGTATGGCCTTCAAACAACAAATTGGTGCAATACCACTACGAACTGGTATGGAGTGTGGACTAGAGTCAATGCATTGCATGGGTTGAATTTAGGGCCTTGTAATCTGTCTTGGGTGGGCCCGATACCTGAATGGGCCCACCCAGGTCCACCCATGGTGCCAGGCCTGGTAACTCCAGAGGTTAGGCATATAAAGCAACTAAGAAAAAAACAATAGAAATGAAAATAAGGCAAGAACAGGAAAGATCAGATGTGGCTCCTCCTTAAATTTAAATTCGCGACTGACACCTTTGGCCAAAGAACAGAACTGCTCTTTCTTTCTGCTCGCTCTCGCAACGTGCGCTCCTACGCCGGTCGCTCTCAATTGTTGATCTTTTTCGGGCACATGTCAGGGGTTTAACTTTTTTAGTCCTATGTGGAGTTACTGTTGGTGTCAAAATTGTCCTTGGTCTCTTCTGTGTAATCCACAATCCATTGAACTGCTTGCGAGTGCTGACTAGTGGTGGTGGCAGAGTGATCTGAAACATTTAACATGAACGCGCTTGACTTCACATCCGCAGACAGCGGGGGGAAATCCGACCCGTGTGTGTGTGTGTGTAGGTGTGGGTGTGCGTGTGTGTGTGTGTGTGTGTGTGTGTGTGTGTGTGTCTGTGTGCGTGTGTGCGTGTACGTGCGTGCGTGCGTGTGTGCGTGCGTGTGTGTGTTGGTGTGTGTCCTTGTTGTCTTTCTGTTTGTGGTTTGACTTGCCGTCTTTTTTAGAGCTTTTTAAGGAAGGTTTTTTCGAAATATAGCCTTTACAAATAAGCGCTCAGTGTAAGTCTCCTTAGTCAACTGCCAAATCAGGCCACATCCTTCACCGATGTGCGGTAGCACCCCTCCAACATTCATTCATTCACACCTATTCACCAACTCTGCTATGTAACCACCTCTCCAGTGCTGTGGCACAAACAGGTTGACTTCATCATCTACCCCCTCTGTGCCTCCTTTGTCCTTACACAGGTCAAGGCGAGATGACAATAAGGTTTGCTAGACCTTGACTGAAATTGCCTTGTGCTGTCTCTATGAATGACAGCTTTATTATCACACAAAAATCAGGGGTGCACCCAATCATCTGTGGAGGCACCTGAAAGATGTATACAGACAGATTTAGATCATAAATTTTGTCACAGTGCTGTTCACATGGATACAAAACCATAAACTAAAGGCAAATACAAACTCTGCAAGAACAAAGAAATGTATTATTAGTGGTGGCATTTGTATATAATACTTGCTGAACACTATGCAAGAAAACAGTTATGCCCTTATATTATGTAGAGAACAAGCAGCAAGAACTCCCAATAAAAAAACTCCTGAATGCTTGTTCTTGCATCCCTGGGAGAGAGAACAAAGCTCTGTTTTTGCAAAGTATGTAAAAGTCTTTCTGCACTAACAACAAAACCTGCATGGCTCTTTAATCAAATGTAGAGATATTTCATTAAAACAACATAAGTAAATTGTGTCTCTGCATTTAAGAGCAGAAATGGAAGGTAACAGTAAATTAAGGCAAATAAAGGAATGCATTTTGTTATTCACAAGCCTACAGTAGAGAGCTGAGAGACAGCCACACAGTTAATAAGTGTCAAACGGATTTCCCGCTTTATGCGCCCGGATGATGCTCAAAATGGGTGCTTCTCTGTTCCTTTCTATCACTTAAGTGAAAGGGATGTAAATGCGTTCATTGTGAACAACACAGCGGGTGCAACTACAGCCTTATATCCAAATCGACTCCTTGGGGACTCAGATGTAAGGACGTTAAATTCATCTTTAATCTGCAACCAGGCACACAACTTCATTCTAGACACGGTTTTCAGGTTTTCTCTGTGCAAATCTTCCTTTTTTATCTTCAGGAAAACTTTAGAATTTCATGTTTATGCTTGTGTGTAATTTGTTTCTAAAAGTGATTACTCATTCAGAATTCTTAAAGTGTCTCCTCCTAGTGTCTCCTAAGTTACTGATCAGTGATGCCACAAGCATGCATCACTACCCTCTGTAGAGGGATATGGGAGAAGTGGGCTTTTTGATGGATGTTTGGAATATGAGATGAATTTTCTATTTTAATCTAACTCCAGTGTGATTGTGAGTTTTTGATTGTCCCCTCAGCCACTAAATACCAAATCCAACCCATGTTACATCATCTATCTAAAAGTGCACCTGTGCCCATAAAACCCCTCTCACTAAAAACGCGGTAAAATATGGCAAACATTAAATGCATATACTTAATTCCCAATACAAAGAATTTGATGCTTCATATGATGTGCTTCATTTCTTCGTGGGACTATGGAATACTTCACCTCTCCATATCAGATCTGTTCAAAGTTCGGGGACCATAAAGGTTACCCCTTCTGCTCTATGGTATTCAAGTAAAGTAGAACCTGACAATGTGATTTATCTTTTATATAACATTGCTTGTCTTGCTATTTTTGTTGTATAGCACTTCGGTGCAGCTCTTGTTGTTTTTAAAGTGCTTTGAAAATAAATTGACATTGATAATGATATTGACAGCAACATTCAGGAGTTTCTTTGCTACAGCAGCTGGCAGTGGACCCCTTAAAACCTCAGGGCACCTCTACCTCTAGGTGTGCAAACCCAAAATGTAAAGATAAAGTTAAAGAGCATGGGATTTTCTTTGAGTTCCTTGATAAATTCCTGGAAACAATCTGTCTTTTTGATAAATTTTAGCTGGAACTCATAAGTAAGAACTACGCCAAGTACAATTCAGGAGCACAATTTATTTTCCTTGGCGCTTATTTTACCCCCAAGAGTGGAGATAAGGAATTTTAACTGTGTCGTAGTGGTAAGACTGTTTCCACAGTGAGTATTAATGTATATTTGGTGCTTGAACTAATAAAACAGGCAATTATAAAAGTTTTTAGAGGAAGTTTCCGCATTTGTGGATTTAGCTATTTACGGGTGGTCTCTAAACCTTACAAATATAGAAAGTCCACTGTAAGTAAGGTCATATACACACATAGCCAGGGTTATATATAGGGTATAAGCGGGATAATGCCCTTCGAGGTGTCCATTATGTAAGGGATAATGCCCGACGAGGTGTCCATTATCAGAAATTAATGGACGACGCGGAGGCGTGAACTGTCCTCCGCTTTACTTTACGTTATGTGATACAAAGTATTAATATGTTAATGTTATCAAACTCACCAAATAAGTCAAAAGAAATGATAAAATCACTCATGTTTTGTCTGTCTTGCTGTTGCAATAAGTCAACTGTAAAATAACGTTTAGTCTCCATTGCCATGGTTACCATCTAGCGTTTGAGCCAGCGCAATGATTTAGAACTGTCATCAGGCAATTTGACGGGACGCCTTCCCTAGGTGAACATTATTACTTTTTAACCTACACCCTCCAGCCAATCAGAATCGAGTATTCACCCACACCATGGTATAACAGAAATTAATGGACTTCGCGGAGGACGGTTTACGCCTCCGCGTCGTCCATTAATTTCTGATAATGGACACCTCGTCGGGCATTACCCCATACATATCCTCACCACCTCGTTTATTAAAAAATCTCCGTCCAAACCGAAGATTTTTGTCGCAGAGAGCAACGTTGCAAAACCTAAAAGTCTGGTTATTTCTGTCCACACGCAAAGGTTTTTAAAAAGATTTGTTTTTGGTGCCCTGAATCTGCGTTTTCGTGTGGATGACAGGTCAAATCGTAGAAAAATATGTAAGATACCTGGCTACGTGTGGACAAGGCCTAAATGCATAACTTGCATAGATAACTTGCATAGATTGAAGTTAATGCCCATAATGTAAATTCCCAATAAAATATGGAGGGAACCCTCTGCTTTGCAACCTAACAATCAGCTTTTGATAGTTTTATATAAAAAAGATAATAATTTTACATAAAAGATGCATCTTATTTGATACAGTTCATTTGAGGCACCTTGTATATGCTAGACCAAATAAAGGACAGAAAACAGAATATGTCAATTATACCTTCTCAGTTTATTAATTTTATATTCACACCTTGCTGCTTGACCGCTTTTTAAATTAAGTTTTTTCGAAGAAAAAAAATTCCTCTTTTCGGCTTTATTTATTTATTTATTTATTTATTTATTTATTTATTTATTTATTTATTTATTTATTTTTGTTTGTTTTATTTATTTATTTTTCTTTAGACTGTGTTGAAAGAGCCGTTAGGAGCAACTCTCAGTCATTCTTTGTGCAGGTACTTCTGAACTTCAGTGTTGTGACTACATGCTGTTTTTACTGTATCGATCAGCTTCAGTTTTGCATTATTTCTCATACACCGCCTGTTTCTCGGCCAGCTGCTGGCTTTGATGTGTCTGCTCTTTACTCCTCATCCTCCAGACATCTTGGCAACTTTCCGAGGTGAAGCCCTTGCTCCTGCACCAATCCCCCAGCTCAGTTCACTGCCAGCTGGGACGCATCTCATTAGATACAGTTCATTTGAGGCACCTGATGTTCACACAGTGTTTGTCTTTGTACTCGCCAGATGACTTGATTGTCCTCTCATATGAAACACATTAGTGGTGTTGTTGTTGCTTTGTTTATTTTGTTGTTTGATGCTTTCCTGTGTTTGTTGTGGTGCATCAGTATAGTTGCCAGATCTAATTTCCCATTTATTTAATTTTTTTCCTGTTCAGATCACATACAAAATGGATTGTATATAGCCTAATTTATTCATATTTTAAAATTAATTCTCAGTTTATACACCCTTTACTTAAGTGAATAAAAATGGACAATGCAATGAAATCAGAATTACCTTCACTAACTTTAAACCTAAAAGGGCTCTCAAAGTGCTAGATGGATTGTGATTATTCATTGAGTGAAATACTCAATTTTTCATTTACTGCATCATGTTCATTATATAATGCCTCATTTCCACTGAGCGGTCCAATCTGGCCTTTTAGTCTGTTTCCATTGTAAAAGTGACCCATAGAGCAGGCCGGTTCCGGTCCATTAATAGTCTCCCTTCAGGTGTAGGTCCAAAGAACAATGGTGCGATACGGTTAGGGCAGAGCTACTGGCGTCACATAACACAGTCCATTGATTGGGTGAACAGTAAATTTAAATGCCCCCCTGCGACCGGTCCTCTGTTCCACACAGAGCCTTTTATTAAACACAGCAGTCGTATTTGTGTAAAGAAAAACAACTAAAAGCAAGAAAGACAACCATGAGCTGCTGGATGGACTCCATTGATGTTGTTTCTTCCTCCTCTTCTTCTATGTTTTTCGCGCATCACCCACTTCCTCGTCCCTCCAGTATGAAGTGAAACTCCGCCTGCTCAAGTAGAGTTCAGTAGGCAGTGGAAACGCTCCCATGAAAAGTCAGAATTACACAACAGCGGACCGGACCGGACCAAACCGGACCGGACCAGACCGAACCGGACTAAACCGAGCCGCACCATTCCACTCAGTGGAAACGAGGCTTAAATGACAAAGCCCCCATCATACTGGACTAAGGCCACACCACAACACCTAAAATCATCCAGGACATGGATGGTCTTTGCAGAGGTCTTGGAGAAGTTCCCTGAGGTACACCAAAAAGGCAGTGCACACCTCATTACAATTATTACAGGGTATGTTCCTCAATGGTTTTGAGAATTTCTTTCTATACAGTCAATGGTATTTCCTAAATTTCTGTGGTGATGCCAGTTTAAGAGCCTCAGCGTGACTGGCTCACAGTGATCTTCACAAAAAGCACAGGTTTGTCACTTATAAATTATAATTCAGTCCTAAATGACTGTTTGACCCAGCACTAAAGGCTTTTAAAGTGTTCACTCCAGATTTAAAAACTGAGCAGTTTGCTTTGATCACCTCAATACTTAATGTCTATTATGCTCAGGTCTCTTCAACACAACTGTCAGCTGAGTCTTGGTTGAGTGCATCAGGGAGCAGCAATGACCAATTAGGTCTGACTTTGCAGTGTAAAGGGGGAAATTACGTAAAGCACTTAGACCAAATTCAAAGATTGTACAATGCTCCAAATTACATAGTAGAATCTGTCCATGCTTTCTGCATCTGGTTCCATCAGAAGGTTCTTGCATTGTGATAATTCTCAAAGATGGCATGCTCAGTGGTATGCGGTGTTCTGCACAGAAGCCTCTGTGCAGAAAACTCCTACATACACTACCGTTCAAAAGTTTGGGGTCACATTGAAATGTCCTTATTTTTGAAGGAAAAGCACTGTACTTTTCAATGAAGATAACTTTAAACTAGTCTTAACTTTAAAGAAATACACTCTATACATTGCTAATGTGGTAAATGACTATTATTGGTGCAATATCTACATAGGTGTATAGAGGCCCATTTCCAGCAACTATCACTCCAGTGTTCTAATGGTACAATGTGTTTGCTCATTGGCTCAGAAGGCTAATTGATGATTAGAAAACCCTTGTGCAATCATGTTCACACATCTGAAAACAGTTTAGCTCGGTACAGAAGCTACAAAACTGACCTTCCTTTGAGCAGATTGAGTTTCTGGAGCATCACATTTGTGGGGTCAATTAAACGCTCAAAATGGCCAGAAAAAGAGAACTTTCATCTGAAACTCGACAGTCTATTCTTGTTCTTAGAAATGAAGGCTATTCCATGCGAGAAATTGCTAAGAAATTGAAGATTTCTTACAACGGTGTGTACTACTCCCTTCAGAGGACAGCACAAACAGGCTCTAACTAGAGTAGAAAAAGAAGTGGGAGGCCGCGTTGCACAACTGAGCAAGAAGATAAGTACATTAGAGTCTCTAGTTTGAGAAACAGACGCCTCACAGGTCCCCAACTGGCATCTTCATTAAATAGTACCCGCAAAACACCAGTGTCAACATCTACAGTGAAGAGGCGGCTGCGGGATTCTGGGCTTCAGGGCAGAGTGGCAAAGAAAAAGCCATATCTGAGACTGGCCAATAAAAGAAAAAGATTAAGATGGGCAAAAGAACACAGACATTGGACAGAGGAAGACTGGAAAAAAGTGTTGTGGACGGATGAATCCAAGTTTGAGGTGTTTGGATCACAAAGAAGAACGTTTGTGAGACGCAGAACAACTGAAAAGATGCTGGAAGAATGCCTGACGCCATCTGTTAAGCATGGTGGAGGTAATGTGATGGTCTGGGGTTGCTTTGGTGCTGGTAAGGTGGGAGATTTGTACAGGGTAAAAGGGATTCTGAATAAGGAAGGCTATCACTCCATTTTGCAACGCCATGACATACCCAGTGGACAGCGCTTGATTGGAGCCAATTTCATCCTACAACAGGACAATGACCCAAAACACACCTCCAAATTGTGCAAGAACTATTTAGAGAAGAAGCAGGCAGCTGGTATTCTATCGGTAAGGGAGTGGCCAGCGCAGTCACCAGATTTGAACCCCATTGAGCTGTTGTGGGAGCAGCTTGACCGTATGGTACGCAAGAAGTGCCCATCCAACCAATCCAAACTGTGGGAGCTGCTTCTAGAAGCGTGGGGTGCAATTTCTCCAGATTACCTCAACAAATTAACAGCTAGAATGCCAAAGGTCTGCAATGCTGTAATTGCTGCAAATGGAGGATTCTTTGACGAAAGCAAAGTTTGATGTAAAAAAAATCTTATTTAAAATATAAATCATTATTTCTAACCTTGTCAATGTCTTGACTCTATTTTCTATTCATTTCACAACGTATGGTGGTGAATAAGTGTGACTTTTCATGGAAAACACAAAATTGTTTGGGTGACCCCAAACTTTTGAACGGTAGTGTATAGGGACATTTCACAGACTGTGAGAAAACATCTTTTAGATGTGTGATACCAGTGTCAGTACCATTGTGATGGGATGGCTAGCAAGTAAAGATGTGTTTGGGTTAGTACCAAGAATGTAGTAATATCATGATTATCTTCATACTGAAATTAGGTCTTCCAAATTTACAGCATTTGAATTGTGGAGGAGGTCTTGGAGATTGTAGTTAGGTGATAATCCTGTGTAAAGGGAGGCTTAGTTGGGGTTTTGTGTGTTTCAGCAATATATAAGTTCTGTGACACTTCATAAATATGCCTAATTCATGCTCAAATCTGGGGTGAAACTGGATGATTTCACAGTTTTTAGTTGAGAACACATTGAAGCAAGTAGATATCATAATACTGACAACACTAGTTCAGGCAATTTGTTCATTTGTTTGCCTGTCTGTTTTTGGTGTGCCTTTAATCTTACGGCTGGCTGTACAATAAAGTGGTACTCCAGATGTCAATAGAGCTGCTCAATTTTGTAGTTGCTTTTAAAGCAATATAATTTGCTCTCCTTCAATACGTCCAGACTTGAAGAACTAAAATGAGAGGAAAGGCATTTATTGTACTATGTTTGTATGTATGATACGTACATGTACAATGGTCAGTAAAAATACATGAGAGAAGGAAAACAGGAGTACCTCTACACTGTCATGTAACAGCCTGATTACCCTCTACGTAAGTCCTGAAAGGCAACGGGGATTTTATTTTTTTAAAGACTCATTTTCTAAGTCTGACCAACTTTTCTTTTTCTCTTAACTTTACTGACCTCGAGGGAAAATGTTAGTGATCCTTTACCACACAAATAATGAGATTTTTCATTTTACAGCAGCCATTTACCCCTAGAAAGAAATTTTTTAATATTGCCACAATAACCCAAGCTTCCGTCAAGTCCTTCGGGTAAAAAGAAAAAGAGCCCAAATAAAGTAAATTTGTTAGAATATAAAGGGCACTCATGAACCAAGAGTGAGGAAGTTTTTGCAGTGTGGTAACAAATTTCATTGTCACTTGTACTTTACATTAAAATCATCAAGGATATATCGTAATAAAATGTTTACACAGTTTCTATGTTAATCAGAACCAACTTTTACGTGTTTTTATCGTGCAGAAAATATTGTTTAGTTAAGATCTGTCCTTCCTGCAGCAACCAGACTCTCGCCTTTTTTAACCTTTCCACAACCTTGAGCACAACCGCAGGTTTAATTTTTAAAAGATCTCTGAACAATAGGCATGATTCTACATTTTAGCCTGGCTGTAGGGTTGGTCCAATTTCTCTGGCAAATGAGGCTATTAAGTCAAAATTCAACTCCTATCATCCCAGGCTATTCCTTCTTGACAAGTTTGCTTTAATTAGAAACAATTTATGGTTCCGAGTTTGATGCCAGTGGCTTGGAAATGTAACTTGAGGGGTGCAAACATTCTGATGATTTCCCCCTGGATATGTTTACCTGGAGAGCAGCAGCAGGTCAGCACCATAAATCTGAATTGTAACACACAAGTGAGACAGAGAGAGTGGAAGAGAGAAAGACAGGAAGAGAAAGAATATTAATTAAAAATGTTTCCCTGAAGAGAAACAGAGAGAGAGAGAGCACCAACGCTGGCCCCCATAATTAAAGTTTTTTTCAGTCTCAACATTTATCCCATCTTATAATTATTTGAACCTATTAAGTGCATGGTTGAGGAGTCACAGATGTGCTTGTGTGTAAATACACAGTTTAAATGCAATACTATGAATTATGCCTAAAAAAAGGGAGAAGCTAGAAAGTAAAAATCTTTGGGAAAGAAAAAAATCTACCCTGATGATTAAATGAACTGAATGGTGTCAATTTGTAATCAAAGGTAGTCAATCTGACAGAAAATGGTTTTCTGTTGGCCACCAAACAGATTTTGAGTAATTTCTGGCTGAAACCTTGATAATAAAGGACATCCAACTGACTTTGGTCTCCACATAGTCCTTTTTACAGTAGAATAGGTTTTAATTAGTTTTTCCTCAACTGTACATTCAGAACTAAAACTGTGGACCTTGAAGGCAATTTGAGTTGGCCACAAGGAGACAAAAATGAACCCATGAGAGTTGGCTTGGATGTAGTTCACCAACCAAAATGACTTTTCTTACAGTAACACACTCAAAACACATAGATTTAATCCAGTTTCTCCTTTCCTACAAAAGCGTTTTGCCCTTTTAACTCTAGTTGTTCTGTTCTGCTTCATCAGAACAAAACTCCTGATAAAACCAATTAGTGCAGCACCTTGCATGAGGTTTTCATGGTGGTGTCTGGAGGATTGGATGTCACTTCTTTATAACTAGAATGTGCTCAGTGTACAGTGAACCCCTAGTATTCACAGAGAAATTAACTACAACCACCCATGAATAGCTGAAATCTGTGAAAACCTGATACTTTTGATAGTTTACCCACCAAATCTTCATCTTAATATGCATAAATTTGGCTTTAGAAGTATCCAGATTTTTATCTGTGACTTGCCCGCTGTGTTCCTTGTTCTTCATGGTGGTGTTTGTTTTCTAATGCTCTCTAACAAACCTCTGAGGCCTTGTTGGATTTATACTGACATGTAAATCACTGATGGACTCTATTAAATGATTAGGAGAGCCAAAAGTGTTTCCTGGCATACAGAAATATATTTCCCACTAATCTTTAAACTTGTTAAAGATATTTGATTAAAACGCTGACCCATCTTGTTTATCCAAAGTTCTCCAAGTGGCTCAAAACAGGGCATGTTTTGTTTTCTGCTGTCCACTTGGCTTCCTGGTGTAAGCGGGCCCTCGGCTTCTTCTCAGTTTCTCCTCCACTGCATCTCTAATCACACAAATGTGTTGTTTAGTAGATTTTGATGCAGTTATCAACATATTGAAGGTGAAACAATACCATCTGATGAAAAGCATCAATGACTAGAAGTTTAAACTGAATAATGGTTAGTCATTTTTTTGGGGGGGTTGTCCTAAATGATCTCTGAGAATCATACACGATTATACCTAAGGGCATTTCAGAGAGACTAATTAACCTAGAAGTCAAAAGGTGTGTCTAAATTCAGGGGCGGACCTGGCCTACCCAGTCGACATAGACTGGGTCTTTTGTCAACCAGGAAGACCAAAAGTGAGCGGCTCTGAAACTGGACGGCCCAGCCTTCAAATGTATTACTCAGAGTTTTTTGTTGAGAAATCCGACATACACAAGTAGAATATGCAAAATTCATGCAGAAAGACCTTAGGCTTTGACTCAAATCCTTGGCAATAGTACTCACAACTCTGATATTATAATTTCTGAATTTGATGAGATCATTAATAGATTGTGATTATTCATTGAGTGAAATACTGACTTTTTCATTTACTGCATCATGTTCATTATATAATGCCTCGTTTCCACTGAGCGGTCCAATCTGGCCTTTTTGTCTGTTTCTATTGTAAAAGTGGCCCATACAGCAGGCCCATCCATTAATGGTCCCCCTTCAGGTGTAGGTCCAAAGAACAATGGTGCGATACGGTTAGGGCGGAGCTACTGGCGTCACATAACACAGTCCATTGATTGGGTGAACTCATAAACACTGCAGTAAGTTTAAACGTGCCCCTGCAACCGGTCCTCTGTTCTGCACAGAGCTTTTTATTAAACACAGCGGTCGTATTTGTGTTAAGAAAAAAAAACAAAAAGCAAGAAAGAAAACCATGAGCTGCTGGATGGACACCATTGATGTTGTTTCTTCCTCTTCTTCTTCCATGTTTTTCGCGCGTCACCCACTTCCTCATCCCTCCTGTAAGACGCCACGCAAGCATTCTGGGTAAACCCCGCCTGCACAAGTAGAGTTCAGTAGGCAGTGGACACGCTCCCATGAAAAGTCAGAATTACACAATAGCGAACCAGACTAGACCGAGCCGCACCATTCCACTCAGTGGAAACGAGGCTTAAATGACAAAGCGCCCTTCATACTGGACAAAGGCCACACCACAACACCTAAAATCATCCAGGACATGGATGGTCTTTGCAGAGGTCTTGGAGAAGTTCCCTGAGGTACACCAAAAAGGCAGTGCACACCTCATTACAATTATTACAGGGTATGTTCCTCAATGGTTTTGAGTATTTCTTTCTATACAGTCTAAGGTATTTCCTAAACTTCTGTGGTGATGCCCGTTTAAGAGCCTCACCGTGACTGGCTCACTGTGATCTTCACAAAAAGCACAGGTTTTGTCTCTTATAAATTATAATTCAGTCCTAAAGGACTGTTTGACCCAGCACTAAAGGCTTTAAAAGTGTTCACTCCAGATTTAAAAACTGAGCGGTTTGCTTTGATCACCTCAATACTTAATGTCTATTATGCTCAGGTCTCTTCGACACAACTGTCAGCTGTGTCTTGGTTGAGTGCATCAGGGAGCAGCAATGACCAATTGGGTCTGACTTTGCAGTGTAAAGGGGGAAATTACGTAAAGCACTTAGACCAAATTCAAAGATTGTACAATGCTCCAAATTACATAGTAGAATCTGTCCATGCTTTCTGCATCTGGTTCCATCAGAAGGTTCTTGCACTGTGATAATTCTCTGATATTGTAATTTCTGAATTTGTTGAGATCATTAATTGATTACGTGTTGTTTTAATTGCTAGTTTACTCCATATTTCACTTGATCTTGCATGCTTACTAGAAGCTGTTCATTAAAGTAAAAACAAAATCCAAAAGAGCCATGAGGCCATTTGTTTATGTCAGAATTATATCTAAATGAAAGATTTACAGTTAACTACTTGCTCCATGTAATGAAGGCATCATTTTGCCAATATACAAAATACTGGAGTTAAAAAAATGTGCTTGGTTTGTTTATTTGGAAACATCAAAACCTCAGTGTTCACTAAAGCTCTTACTCTGCTTCCTGTCTACCATTTTAACAAATTGGCTGCTTAATTTTCAAGTGAAGTAATCAAACACATGCAAGTAATGCGAGGTGAAACCTCAGTTCATCCCCCATGTGACGGTAAAAGTTAAAGCAATTATTTACAGCAGGCTCAGAGCTTTTGTAATCAGACTTGCCTGGTTCAGTTGGCATCAAATGTGAAATCTCCTCTCGCAGCTCATCTCTGCTCCGCTTGGTTCTGTCTCAATGCGCTGTAATGAGAGGAAGTCTTGGAAAGTTTCAACATCCCACATCCTAGACTCATTTTCTTTTTTTCTTAATTCAAAAGAAAACCAGTTAATTATACTTCTTGTTCTTTTGGCTTATACAGAGCAGAGAAAGAGAGAAAAAGAGAGTAATTTCTGCCTAAAATGTGTCCTGTCAAGGCTTTTTGTCTCTGCTCTGAGCTTTTAAAAACCTTGGTATCATGTCAACATAACCCTATATGTGCAGGCCTTGGATGGTACACATATTTATTGTCAAAATGTTCCTTATAAGAATGATTGTGCTCACATACACACTGAATAATTCCCTCAGGCCTTTTGTCAGTTTCAGGGTGCACACACACCTATTGAAGCATGCATAAGCCCCTGAAATATTAATACATAGTGTGGAATGTGGATGGAGAGAACAGCACTGGAGGAGAAAAGGAGGAACTGAAAGGGGAGGAATGGAGACATAGTTAAAGAGATACTCCAAAAGAACCTCTGATTTCATTCAAATTTGAAAAAGATATAATTTGGAGGGAATTACATGCATTTTATGGAACCCCAATGATCATTTTTATCCTTCCTCTTATATTAAAGCAAACCTAAAAGAAAGGAAGATAGAAACAAATCCCCTGTCAGTTTCTGAAAGCCATTTTTGCAACAAAAAAATAAATAAATGCCTATCCTCGAAATCATGAAAGGGTTAAAGGAAATTTCAAAATTTGACAGCATTAATGCAATGTTACCCAGAAAAATAAACAGCTATGGTTTTACCTAACTGTTGCACTCATTGATATTTGCAGCTAAATTTAGAGCACATTTTGGCCAGTTTAGTTTCTATTTATGACATACAAACACAGTTTTTAAATTATGCAAAAGGCCTCAGATGGGAATGCGAGTCTTGAAAAATTTATATTTTTTTACACTTTTCAGTGGTGATATTTTATTGAATATACCAAATGCATTTTCTGTTTAGAGTTTCAAAAAGAATCAGCTGTGGGTTATATACATTCACTTCATGCACTGACTAATGAAATGAGACACAATTTCACTTAAGCCGTCAAAAAATATCAAGATATCAATTTTTTTTCTAGAGCAAGTTATAAATCTGTTGACAAAGTCCAGTATGACATTTTTGCATGTAAAAAAAAGGGCATTTAAACATCAGCTTCTCAGTCCTAAAATGATATCATCGTACCACTCCCTTCAGCTTACAAAGATTTGTGAGAATGACCTGTACAAACAAATTTTGGCTACACACAATATTTGTCTGCCTTGTCAACTGCTACAAACAAGAACGGAGATAAAGATGTTATTTAATTTTCTATTGATTTTCCATTTTCCATGCTTTTAAATCACTGTGACCAGATTATTTGTGTATTTGACTGTTTGTAGGCTGTAGTTTTCTGTTGTAGGCTGAGAATGCCGTCAGGGATGAAAAGACCGGGATATCATTCACTAACATAATTACATTTCTCATTATTTCTGAAACCTAAAACCATACCTGATCTTCTCTCAGCAGTTTGGTACATCTTTTTTACAAGCCAAACATTTCTTCTCCTGTGATCTGTTGTAGGCAAAGCATGATGTGGGATCAGGATTTTCACCCTCTACAGGTGAAAGGACCACACCTGTGGTTGCTTTAAATTTAGATTGTTTAACCACATTTTCCCTTATTTGTCATCTGTTGGTAACCGATGGAAAAGGATCCACTGATTGTAGGCAGTGCTTAGACAGGATTTCTTTCCAGAGGTACGGTTTTATTTGTAAAATATTTAATTAAAAAATAAAATGTATACCTTGAAATTTCTAATGTACAGATTGTACACCGTCTCATATTTTGTTTCTATGTGAATGGTTAACTCAGTGAGTCTAGCTGAGGTTCATGGAAGGTTTCTTAGTATCATGGTTTGATGTAAAAAGTTTCTAATAAACTCAAACCTTCAGATTAAATTTAGTCTGATTTTTATCTTAAATGATTATAGACATTTTATCTTTTGACTCAAAAAATGCTCACTGTGTCTTCTAAGTTGTAATGGAAGAGATAACATAGGTCACTCTAAATACATTTATCTCTAAATTCATATTTCAATGTATTTCTGTGTTACAGCATTGCAGCTCTTTAGCTTCAACTATTCTGGTAAGGCTTTAGGCAAGGCAAGGCAGGGCCATGCAATTTTATTTGTATAGCACACTTTCAACAACAAGGTAATTCAAGGTGCTTTACATGATTGGGGGTATAACATAAAAATAGCAGTAAAACACAGACAAAGCGTATAAAGTCAAAACAGAAGCAAGAAGCATATACAGATACATCAAAGCATTACAAGGCATATAAAGTAAAAACAGCAATAAAGCTAGAAGCATACACAGATACATCAAAGCATTACAAAGTATATAAAGTAAAAACAGCAATAAAGTCATATTGAACTAGGAAGGAGTCATCTTCAAACTGTTCCTAGAACAGCATTCCTTTCTGCACGAATTGTTACACAATGCAGTCAGGAAAGGACAGTTCTCCTGGTAGTTGCCAAACCCAGACTTGTCCACTCGATTACCAGATAAAGTCGCATGACCCTTCACTCCAGAGAGCGACACATAGTTTCACAAATGTTTGTAGAAACAGTCTGCATGACTAGCTGCTAGATTTTGTAAACCCATGGACATGAAAATGAGGGAAGTGAACACCTCATTTCTATCATATGGATGGATGAGTGAATACATTTGGCAGTACAGTGTATACCGCATTATTATCTCACCCACATTCCCTAAGTACTCATTATATGAAGAGTCATTGAATTGGAGACTTAAATGCTGAGTGAGAAATTCAGGGCTGTTGCTGTGAGGTGTGTTTACTGTTTCCAACTCTGAAAAGTTGGCCTGTGTTTGGTAATAAAGTAAGACTAATTAGGCTAATGCATCACTGTGGCTCTTAGGGTATTTTTTTAATAAAATTCTCTGGACAGATATCAAGCCAAAACAAATCTGTTGTTGGCATTTGGCTTCAATTTGTCTGAATAAATGTCCACTCTACTCTAAGCTTTTCTAGCACTGTGACTAATTCAAAGAAGAGAAAAATCATGTTTTCTTAACTCAATGTGTAAGATGCATTTCCACATTCTGAATCCCTTTTTTGTCAAAGAGACAGTGAAGTGAGACCTGTACTGCTTTAAGTGTCCTAAGTTATTTTTGACCTCCTGGATGACGTCTTGGAGTAATTTTGGTGGGAAAGTTCACCACTGTTCCACGTTTTCTCCATTTGTGGATCATGGCTTTCACAGTGGTTCATTGGAGACCCAAATCATTAGAAGTCGCATTTGTAACCTTTTCCAGTCTGATAGATGTCAAAGATTTTGCTTCTCGTGTGTTCTAGGAATTTATGATTTGTAGCCTTTTGAGATCTTTAGCTTTGTGCTGTCAAACAGGTTCTTTTATATTTCACTTTGTATAATGTGGGGCAATAATTAGGCCAGGTGGGTTTGGATAGTTTTTACCTCAATTAATTAAGTCATCATTTGAAATCTCCTTTTTTGGATTTATTCAGGTTATCTTTGTCTGATATTACATTATCTCTGATTATCTCTCTGTTTTTGTTTGCTTTGTTTTAATCTGTTTTGTATAAATAGTAGCTGTGCTCTGGGTATCTATGTTGTTAGCATCCTCAATACCTGTGGTTACAAATGTTAGGGCTACACATACTCAGCCACAGCGGGTAGCAACAGATCTTGCTTGTTGTTACATGATGAATTATTTTTATGCAGACCTTGCAGTCAAGCAGAGAAGGAAACCATGAGTTCCCTTTGTATACATATTTTCTCACCATAACGCTGTGTCAGCAATTTCCAGTGTTTCCGGTATTTTGCTGGAAATACACTAAGCCAGACTGGAGCAAATTTTCTCTATAAAATTTTCCGTAATATGGTGAAAAAATGTTATGTATTGTAAGGAAATTAAATAGGACAATCCCACCTTTGTTCCATGCATCACAGAAGGTGCACATGACTGTAACACCCAATATTTTAAAGAACATTTGCCCTGTTTAAACTCAGACATTTTGTTTGGTGCTCCTGACTGTTGAGGTCAGACTGAACAACATCGTGAGATCCAAACATTTGTCAAGAATTTTAAAAGAATACTTTAACAGCATATGAGTCGGTCAAAGGATTCAGCAGCAAAGAAAATAGTCTGTAAGTGAAGGACATTCAAAACAACTGGTGACAAGCCCTAGGTCTGGCCTTCCAAGCAAGTTCACCCTGAAAGCTGACCGCAAGATGCTAATAAAAGGTCATCACCTAAAATCTCATCACAGAACCTGGAGCAGGCTCCTGCTACCACTGAAATCAAAATGTGCACGTGTAACTTTCACAGGCATGCAAGAAGAAAATCTGCCCCTTTAGGAGAAAAGGGTGTCCTAAACTTTTCCTCAGCGAAAATACATAATTATGTTGATAACTTTTCATTTAATGAGTCAAACAAGGTTGTTGTTTTTTCTCTAAATGTACAGTAATCAAGTAATTTAATGAATAAATGTAACCACAAAATGTGGCGTTAAACAGAAAATATAAAATAAATGTATTTCTGCTTGGAATAATGAATAAATCTGGATAAACATAGGCTTGGATTTTATTCTCAAACATATGTGGTACCTGCTGATTTAGTGAGCAGTTGTCACTGCTCCACAGAAATGACAACTTAAAATGTAGCCAGCCTCACAGGAAAAATGCTCCAACTAGTCCTCAGCTGTCAAAAATGTCTGCTAAACCTGTCAAAGTAGATCTGTCAAAACTTTCCTTTTCCATTTATGCAGTTCCTTGTTTATGTCACTGTACTGACATTAACATTTCTTTGCTGACTCTGTACTTAGGAGAGAAACTATAAGAAAGCTTTTTGCTTAGCATGATGGTGGCCAGCGGTCACTGGACTGGCCGTCATCATACTGGTAGATGTTAGTTATTGGAGTCCCTTCGTTATAGTACACTTTACATTGTTAATAATTAAAGGAAGTGCAAAACATCTGGCATAGCTGAGGAAGATTAACCCCCCGATATCACCCAAGTCAAACAAAAATGCAGCGCTTTAGGCTCTGTCTGTGCTAGTTTGTCCTGCATAAATCGTTGCTTGTGATACCATCATTTTAAAGATATTAAGATCGGAATGAAATACAGTCTTTTGTCTGTGACCACTAGAGAGGGGCATGTCATCTTTGGATGACCACCTTCTTTCTGAAGGTTTCAGCAGCTCTTTTGGCTCACCATGGTATTTACTCTCACTTCAACAGTCAGGAGCACCAAAGATCTGAGGCGGCAAACCTCCTTGAAGATGCTGGTTAATGATATTCTAATCATGCATATTTGATGTGATACACCTGTGTGCGATTTTAGCCATTTTAAGTGAGAACAAATGTGGGGGTTGCCTAATTATTCATCACTGGAATATGAATCGCTTTATTGCATTTTATGGAGCATTTTAAAAAATATTCTCAATTTTTATTGTCTGTTTATATTATTTAAAATTTTCAGTATTGTTAAAATCGATATTATTTCTTAATATGTAAAAAAATCAGACTGCTGTGTCTTGAAAAAAATTGGATTAGATATAGCATTTCCTGTTTAATTCAAATTCAACCACTGCCAGCCTGTCGCAGATCTTAAAAGCTTTCGTTGAACTCAATTTTGGTTCTACAGCGTTCTAAGAAGATATCTGTGATTTTTCACCCTGCTGTTATTCCAGGATCAGTTTACCTAGTTGGATGCTCCTGTCTTTAGCTCTGCGTCTGATTTGTGAACCTGAGCAGCGATCTGTTTTGATGTCTTTTGTAACAGACCTACTTTACCCAGACGCCTTTGCACTTCAAACCAACCACCCCACAATCACCGCTTCCCTTTTCTCCTCTGCAGCCCTTTATTCCTCCTCGTCACCATGAGTCTCTTCCACCCACCGACACTTCAGTGCTGCGAGTCGTTGCCTTCGCTCGCGCTCCTTCAGGACTCTTCAGCGCTACCGTTGAAGGTGTCTGATTAAATCCGGAGTGATGTCTTGTTGTTATGACATTGCTCTCTATCTGCTGCTTGCAAAGAAATTGAGGTCGGGAAGATGTGGTGAAAAATGTATGAAGATGGGTGTGTTAAAAATAATAATCTCCTCAGTATTGTGGTTTGTCCTCACTGATTGAACTGGCTTATCTCTTGTGAGAAGAACTGACTTCAGTCAAGCTGCCAATTATTGCAAATGACTCTTGAAAAGCTTTGAAATTTATTTTATCCTTGTCGTAGCAATATCAATAGTAGTATTATTACTATGAAAAGAGCAGATCAAAGGGTGACCAGCAATACTTTTGCTCACACAAAATACTCTAGTCGATTTTTACAGAAGGCAAGAGGGCTTTTAGGGCATTCTTGGAAAAGGTTTCAGTTTTTTTATTTATTACTGGCCATTTTTATACTCCAAAAGCAGAAACAGTGGTTCAGATCATTAATCTGGTGTGTGAGTACCTCATTTTAATCTATTTCATTGAAAAAGCTAAAAAGAATAATATCAATACAATTGATAGTATTTTTTGTGTCAACCAAAACAAAAACAAGTGCACAAAATGATACACAAAAAGTTTTAGCAGTTTCATCATGTGTGAGTCTGACCAGATCTGTGTCTGGATTCGGGAGCAGAAGCATCAGGGTTCACAGAAGGCAGCAGGTTTCTAGCAGAGCTAACTGCATCCTTGCTTTTTCTTGCAACATCAGTCAACTGCACTGCAACAGCCTTGTGTAAAGAACAAGGAGAGAAAACCACCTGACTGAGAGCATCTTCATACAAACTGAAAATGTGAAGAGGCTGCAGCAGGATCATGATAACAGCATTTGAATGCTTCATTGTGGACACTGGTGTTCCAGCAGCTTCTGTAAAAGGTTGGTTTTGGACATTTAACTCCATGAAAGATCTGATACATTTAGATGATATGTGTCGAACCTAGGCCCGCAGCTAAATTTGCCTCACAGTGTAATTGTATTAGGCATGAGAGATAATAGAGCCTACATGTAACATTGATAATAGAGCCAATAGACAGTTGATGCATCACTAACACTACAATTCTCTCAATGCTCTGCTGGTGGGCCATTCAAAAGCCACAGAACAACTTCCCCTGTTGACATTCATTAAGCGACTTGATGCTACTTTGCGGCCCTTGGGATAACTTTGTGCGGCTGCTGGCAGCAGTTCAAGAACAAATTTGGCTCTTTAAAAAATGGAGCTGATGCAGAAGGGGTCCTTTTGTAGTTTTTTTAGGATGAGATTTTTAATAACATATTAGTGATGCATTCCATTTGTAGTCGGAACTCAGAAATTCAGACTTCCAAGTTAGAAAACTCAACCGGAACGCCCCATCAAAGTCGGACTTCCCACTCTGAAAGTCAGAGAATTGTTTCTGCTCCAACTTCGACTTTCATTATGGTCGCTCCTCGCATCAACAATAGTAGCTGTGGTGGAAACATTTTTATTTTACAATACACACTAGTGAGAGTGCATCTAAAATCAACGTGGTATATAGTGCCTGCAACTCTAAACTTAACAAAATAAAAGTGGTGTTTGCATATGGAAAATACAGCTTTTGTCAGAGGTACTACCAACAATGGCTACCTGGGTGTCGCCATATTGGAATCCTGATTTATCCAGCTACGTTAAAGGTGTTTACTCGTGATGTGATGTGATGTGATGTCAAACCCAACTCAGAGTTCTGATTTTTGAGGTAAATGGAAAGCACCGTTATACAGCATCCTGTTGAACAGATTGTGTGTTAGGTACAAAACAGTTGTATTTTATAAGCCATGTTTATTTTGCTTTAATGTTAATATCATAGTAAGTATGGCCACAAACATCCAGTGATGTTTTTATACTCAAAAACAGACTTGAGTATAACCACTCATTAAACTTCACTAAATACAGCAAAAGTTTCCAAAAAAGCTCTCATTTTTGTTGCTGGGAATAGGCTAAAATAGAAAAATCCTAAAGTTAGAAAACTATACCTTGCTTAAACCACATCAACACAACATAACCAAGTGTAATATTGTGTTTTATAAATATATTGCATATTTAATTTATAGCTGAACAGGTAAAAAAGAAAGTAATTCACAACAAAATAATTTAGTGTTTTTAATTGGAGAAAAAAAATAACTGTAGCCCTTGAGTACTTGCAGCTTGGCAATTTTGGCCCGTGTTAGTCTTGTTGTACTCTGATTTAGACTGATAAAGCAGGCAAACATTAAACTTCTGGAATGTCCTTCTCAAAGCACTAGTCTCAGACTCATTGAAAATGTGTGGACCTTTTGCCTAAAAGCCTGGTCTGTGCCAGGAAATTGACCAATGACATTGACCTGTACCAATTCTCCTAAGGACTTAGGTCAGCTACCCAGATTGATAGCAACAGCAAATATGTGGTCATGGTGCAACTTGGAAAAGGCCATTTAAGCAAATGTTAGTGGACGGAGTATACATAGTATAACCCTATTAAGGCATAACATTATGACCATTTACAAGTGAAGAAAATAGCTCAGATCTTCCCTGAACATTTTGTTAATTATTGTGTTAGAAAGAGGAAAAATTAAGGGAGACAATGCTGGCCTGTGGGGTTCCACGCCACAGACGAGCTACTAAAATGCTGAAGTAGGAGATCATGCTGGTTCTGATCGAAAGGTGTCTTTGACGTTTTGTTGTGTCTTGTGCCTTGCAGGTTCATGTGGGCACCTCCCATCAGGAGCACAGAGTAGTGGGATACCTCACGTGCACGCATCTCCACGCCATAGAAGGTACAGTAGCTGCTACTAAGTTATTCTGTGATCATTCTGTTTACACTAACGTGAGTCTAAGCTTCTCCCTGCTGCTCTTTCGCTCTTATGGACTCTTATCTGTGTCTGACTTCACGTTCGAAAATTTAGCTAAATGAGCGCGTCAAAACCCTCCATTTGCTGTTCCCATGGCGACTGCCTCACACTGTTTAAGGCGTCACAGACCTATTTAAAGCCCCCTGGTCAATGCCATGCTCATTTTTTGCTTAAAACACCTCCCCCCCATCCCTTCTTCTACTGCTATTCTGGGCTTCTCCTACGCTTGTTGCAGGTCTAAATATAGCAGAATCAGGGCTGCTTCTAAAGATACAGCAAAGATAAACCACTCTCTAAGGTGAAGGGGCTGGGATGAGATTCAGGGAGAAAGAAGAAAAAAGCCGGAGTGAGACCAGAGACCTGAATCTTTTCTGAGATGAGCAAAAGATGCAGGAGGACTGAATCTATAACTGAGCAAGTACTAAAGTTAATAATTCAGCACCTGAGTGCAGGTTTGGAGGGTTTCAGGTGAACAACAGCAGCTGGTGTGTTTTCTTCTGTACACCTGTGAGCTTCTGAAATACGTACAAACTGTGGCATACACACAGAAAGACCCAGGCCGGGATTCGAACACAGGCCTTCTTGCTGCAAGGCAACAGTGCTACCAACTGTGCCACTGTGCAGCCATTCATAGCTACAATAATGGACTATTTAATACATGTCTCCCAGTTTTGTGTCTTATTAAAACAGATGCAGAAATGATACTGCCCAAACTGTGTTGCTAAACCTTAAACTTTTCTAAATTTGTCAAGCTACATCCACAATCTCCAATGTGTTTTGTGAGTTTTTATGTGACAGAACATAAATGTAACGCATATTTCTAAAGATAAGGGGATATTATTTGTTGTCTTCCAACTTTATGCAAACATATTTAGTCCCCTGCACTCTGATACGATGATGATGACATTATTGATCCCTGTCAGGGTTAGATACCTTTAACACCTGTAAAATAAAGAATATATGGTTGCTAATCACAAGGAGAGCCTGAAACCAGTAGTGTATTGAAATAATCTTACTTGCAATGAGTGAACAGTACAAAAGTACAAAATTCACTGAAGAATGTATCACCATAACACACATGTATACATCAAGAGAGACTGTTCCCTCCTCCTTTCACATTCCTGGGTTTTACCACTGATCGTGAGGTTCACATTCGTTCTTGACCCCTCCTTATCCGTCCAGGGTTGCAGACCACATGTTTTCAGAGAATGTGAATACAAAGTAAAATCTTCCCAGTTTCATATCATTCTGCATAAAATACTTCTCCAAAAGCATAGCAAAATAAATTGTAACAACTGAAATAAATGTCTTGACAATTTTTCTTCTTATAATCCCACAAGGGGAAATTCAGTTTCCAGTACAACCTGTCCAAGACAATACAAACAAACAGTTATATCACAGGATCAGGTAGACTTTGGTACCTGCCAGCCAATGGTACCGCTCCATATGCAGATAAGGAACGGTGACAAGAGGGGGGAGAGGGAGGGGAGGAGCGTGAAAAAAAGCGACTCTCCCTTAGCCCATTCTACAGGTAGAAAAAGATTGGATCAATTGCATTAAGAGACCAGCTAACCAGATCCATGGTTGAACTTGTGGAGGAAAATACAGAAAGAGGCTTTAGAAAAAAAGAGAAGACAAAGGCAGGCAGAATGAGAGATGGGAGAGGAAAAGAAAAGCATCCATCCTCTTCAGAGCAGAAGTAAAAAAACAAAAAACAAGAAAAATTATGAACCCGATGTTCTGTAAAGGCTTTAGAGATTTGTTGGAGAACATTATTGCACAAAACATAAAGACCAAGGAACACAGCAGAGAGGTCAGGGAGTCAATTTAGGTTATAAAATAAAATCCCAAGTTTCAAATGTCTCACAGGGCAGGACATGGTCTCACCTGTGTACACTGGTAGGGCTGGATAGGAGAGATCAGAGAAGCAGCCTCGAGGCACATAGTAACTCTAGAGCTCCAGATATCATAGCTCAGCTTTGGAGAATCTGTCAAAAGGTCTAACTATAAGTCATGAACTAGAGAGACTATAAAAAGTCTCACCTGCAATTTTGCCATGAACTATGTTGAAGGAAACATGTGGTAGAAGGTGCTCTGGTAGGATGGGCCCAAGATTGTTCTTTTTGACCTAAAATTTAACCGTTCCAGTGGTAAAAGACCTGAGACCAGGGCAGAAGTTCAACTTAAAATAGATCCCTACATGGGACTGTGTTTTAAATTTCCCCCATGCTGCATCCAACAACAACTTAATTGATATACAGAACAAGTAAACAAATCTGTATTTACAGAAATATTTATTTCAGCTAAACCATAGACGATCATGTGATGTATATTAAACAAAAACCTCTCTTTGAATCACAAATTCTCATGTAAACTAAGCCTATTTTAATCTCTGCTGCCACATATCCCTGCACCTCAACATGCCCTGATACAGTCGTTAGATGAGGCAGAACATCTTTGATAACAAACTGTTTAGCAGTGATGTTGACAACATTGTGAAGGATCTGATCAAAGTCATCCCATAAAATCATATTGCTGTTGCTTTGTAGTATACCTGAAGAATTTGGAGATTTCTCCCCCTTTATTATTACTATCCACTTTGCATAATGCATGTGAACTGTATTAAAGCCAAACAGTCCCACAGCATGATGCTGCCACCACCATGGTGCACAGTTGGTCCAGTGTTCGCAGGTTTGAAATCTCAAACCAATTCAGATAACAGAACATTGTTTTGATTCAGGCTGGAGCTTGTTGCATACATTGGATCTCAGAAGAGAACACGCCGCTGTTAAAAAGGCATTAATTATCAACAATCCTGGGTAGTTGTGTACATTTTAATCTGTATATCATAATATAAACACTAAAAAATATTTTAGCTTTACTGTTTATATCTTAAAAACACTTTTGAGACCATTACTATCTCTCCTGCATGGAGATGCTGAAAGCAGAGTCAATGCTTCCTCCAATTCAATATAAACTCTGTAAAGCTCTCTGATATTCAGCATGGGTGTTTTCTAACATAAACACAGAACTCCTGTGATTTAAAGGTAACAGAAAATATTACCTGCAGATGAGGATAACCTGGGAGAAGACTAACAAAATCAACCAAAGAGAGAGAGAGACACTTAAGACACTTTTTCAGGCTCCATCCAAACGGTCCAATTCCCTCTAGCAAGACCATTTTAAAGGTAGATTTCCTCCCTCTTTTGTCTTCTTTGGTCCTGCTTACTGCTGCTGAAATGCACTATAGGTGTTCGAATGACCCACTCAAACACCGGACCTAAATCTAATTGACAATCGGTGGCAGGACTTGAAAACTATCTACCCTTAGCATGTAGATGTAAAGCTAGTGGAGACTTACCCCACAGCAAGGAGCTGTAATTGCAGAAAACACTGGTTCTGGAAGGCATTGGCTCAGGTGGTCTGAATACACACACACACACAAAAAAAAAAACATGAATCATTTTTCTCCCATCTCATTAATATTTGATATGTTTTGACTTGTCACATAAAATCCCAGTAAGACATAATACATTTGAGGTTGTTTAACGTTTAAAAAGTATGAGTACTTTTGTAATGGTGCTGAAAATATATTTATTGCCTCTCTAGCATTAATGTTACAGTCATATTTATAGAAAGCCAGGGCTTTGTTTTGACTTTTTGTTTCTAGACTCTTTGTTTTATTCTTTTATTTTTGACTAATTCTCTGAGTTTTTCTGACCTCTGTCTCCTTCCTGATACTTTTTCTGTAGTTGGATCCTCCTACAACCACTAATTAGGGCAGATATACAACATTTTTCATACTTTAATAAAGAAATTATTTCAGCTACCATGTCATTTTTGTACATTCATATATAGTGTGTACTGTAGCAAATTTAGAGGGCCCCCCAACCAATCCTTCCACCCTTGTAAGGTGTTGATGGTGTTGATGTAACCATCTGGAGATCCATATGAGAAAATCAAGACAGGAGGATAATTCGGGTTATAAGGTCTCTTATTTAGGGTGCAGGGTATTGGATTCAGACAAGTATAAACAGTTTGATTTCATTCAGAGAAGGAAAGAGAGTCATCTAGAAAAACATACACTTCTGTTTCTTAAACTGTGCCTCTTTGTTTTGCTTTAATTGCAAGCAAATATTTGTAGTTTCTGTTTTGTATATATTAACAAAAGTAAATATTGTGCAGTGTTTTGAATAAAAAAATTAAGAAAGTGAACAAGTTGAGCAAAAAAGGAAAACTATATAGAGCAGGTGAACAGTTTCTGAACGCTATGTTTGTAATACAGAAGAAAAATCTGAATCAGGACCCAAAAATGTATCAACAACCTATGAGAATCACCATATTGGAAATAAAATCCTTATCTTCATGTATTCAACTGAAATTTATTTTTTATTTTTTTAATTATTATTAGGGATTAAAGCAATCTTCTTTTTTTCCCTGACATGTGTCTTCTGACTAGTAATAATATAAACGTTTTGGAGTTGCCCAGCCAGAGTCCTTGAAACTGATAAGGAAATCTGTGGAGGGAGGAGTGAAGATTAGGGTGATGGCAAAGAGTACTTTCAACATTGAAGACTTAACAAAAATAAGTCATCATGGATTTAATGCTAATAAAAAGATATTCATCATCATCATCATCCTTTATTTATAAAGCACGTTTAAACGGCGACAACGCCAACCAAAGTGCTGTACAACACAATAAATCACCAAACAAATAAAATCCAGCAGCATAAAACAGATACAACAAGTAGAAACTAAAAATAAACCACAAGGGTTACACTGCCACAGCCGCAAATGCCAGGGAATAAAAAATATTCAATTTAATCATCATGAAGTGTATGAATAATTTTCGGCATGATATTTTTATTTAAATACAAATTAAAATGTTAAATTATTGTATATTTAATTTTATTTTACATAGTTGTTTTTTTGTCTTTTGAGAGATGACTGTCTCGTTTTCTATAAGAAACAACCTCCTTGGTTAAATGAAAATAACTTAAGCTACATATCAGCCAGGGGTGTGATTCATTTTTGACATAACTTTGTGTCAACATACTTCGCCAGTTCCTCCATTGAGCTTTAGAGTTGTTTTTAATTTCAGTGATTAATAACCAGTTGCTCAACATATACAAGGTTTTTCTGAAAAGGGATTCTGGAAAATGATAGATTAAGCGGCAGCCTATGTGGAACATTTATCAGAACCACTTTAAATGGTTACATTATTACTACTTGATACTCTAAACCAGGGGGTTCCAAAGTGCGGTGTGCAGGTCATTTGCATCCCTTAAAAGCATTTTCTTTCAGCCTACAACTGTAAATCAACAACACAGACTCTGGCTGACCAGCACAGGCAGCTGATGTGAACAGACACTTTTAAAAGCCATTTTTAGTTTGAGATTTTTCTCATCCTTTTTGCCTACTTGTTGACAATACCAAAATGACCAACAGCTTTTAAATGATCTTTTAACCCTTTAACAAATACTTTTTTTACTCATGAGTGCACAAGTCCTAATTCTCACTTCTAAAGGTTTTCTTTGCTTAGATTTTACTGTTCAAACACATTTGCAAACAAATTTACGCCTCCACACTCCTCAGGTTATTTCACTTTTTTTTAGTACATTTTGCTGAAACACACATAAAATAATTTCAGATGGAGCTTAGGAGCAGCCCAGAGTAATCGAAGCCAAAGCCACCTACTCACCCTTACAAAATCTTGACATGTCTTTGTTTCTCACACCTTCCACTATTCATCTGTTCACTCGGATGCTCTCACCCTTTGCCTCACCCTCTGCTCAACTCCTTCCCGTCACTAGTTCATCAGATTCACCAGCAGCAGCTGACAGACGCAGCAGACCTCAGTAGCAAGCACACTAGTAGTCTTTCTATCTCCTGTGTTATGTAATAACATGAAAAAACTTAAGCAGATACAGTACCCGCTGGATGAGCCTGTTTTTAGCTCAGTGGACAAACATGCTCTGGCGTCTTTTTGTGTTTGCATCCAGGCGATTCGTCGGTCCGCTGCGAGCAGATGGACCTCCTCCTCCAGTGGGGGGCAGAGTTTCGCCAATCCTCATCCCAATCCCTCGAAGGAGAGAAGGTGCTGGAGGACCTGGTGGCCTTTGATGTCATCTTGGGAGACCTCAACTTTGATAACTGCTCTTCAGGTATGCAGAGCTACAGACCCTTCCAAAAAAATGTGAATTTCATGTTTCAGTTTATTTGTTACCATAATTCCACTCAAAACATTAAACTTCCATAGATTATAGATTCTGGCTCCACAACTTAAACAATTTCAAGTATTTAGTTGCTTATTTGTAGATTATTTGGGCTTCCAGCTCATAAAACCCACACAAACAGGATTTCAAAAATTTAGAATACTGTGAAGAAATAAGCCCAAATTTTACAGGGCATGAATGTTTTAAACTGAGTGTTACACACTACTCATCTACTTAACTCAAAGCACCTGCACAGGTTTTCCCAGGTGTCATTAAATGGCTTCACTTTGGTTCAATGGTCTCAGTTAGGTTCAATATGGGGAAGACTGCAGATTTGATAACTGGCCAGAAGACCATCATTGATACCCTCCATAGGATGGGTAAGCCACAAAAGTTCATAGCTAAGGAGGCTGGCTGTTCAGAGTGCTGTGTCTAAGCATATCAATGGAAAGTCTAGTGGAAGGGCAAAATGTGGCAGGAGAAGATGCACCAGCAGAACAGCTGACCGTGGGCTTCAACAGATTATCAAACAAAGATTCACCACATCAGGAGATGGGCTACGACTGTCGGGTTACTTGGGTCAAACCACCTCTGAGCCTGAGCCAACGTAGGAAGCGTCTCAACTGGGCCAAGGAGAAGAAGGACTGGACTGTTGGACAGTGGTCCAAGGTCCTTGTTTCCGATGAAAGTAAAGTGTGCCTTTCATTTGGGAATCAAGGTCCAAGGGTTTGGAGGAAGATGGGTGAGGAACAAAACCCAAGCTGCTTGAGATCCAGTGTGAAATATCTACAGTCAGTCATGATTTGGGGTGCAATGTTCGGTGCAGGTGTTGGTAAACTCTGCTTTCTTAAATCCAAGGTCACCGCATCAGTCTACCAGAATGTTTTAGAGGACTTCATGATTCCATTTGCTGAGGATCTGTATGGAGATGCAGATTTCATCTTCCAGCAGGACCTGGCCCCTGCCCATACCACCAGAAGCACCAAAACCTGGTTTGCAGCCCATGCCATCAAAGTGCTTGACTGGCCAGCCAACTCACCAGACCTAAACCCCATTGAGAATCTATGGAGTATTATCAAGAATAAAATGAAGGGCACCAGACCCAAAAAGTAAGACGAGCTGGCAGCAAGCATCAAGTAAATCTGGCTTCCATAACTCCCAGGCAATGCCACAGGCTGATTGCCTCAATGCCATGGCACATCAAGGCAGTGATTAAGGCAAGGGATCCCCTGCCAAGTATTGACAAGATTGACATATCGTTTTGAAAGTACCATATTTTGATTGATTTGATCCTAATTGCTTTCTTTCTTTTTTTTTCAAGTTAATGGGGATTTCTTCATAGTATTCAAATTTTTTAAAGTCCTGTTTTCGTGGGTCTTATGAGCTGGAAGCCCAAATTATGTACAAATAAACAAATAAATACTTTAAATTGTTTAAGTTGTGGGCCCTGAATCTATAATATATGGAAGTTTAACGTTTTAAATGGAATTATGGAAAAAAATAAACGTTTCCATGATATTCTAATTTTTTGGTAAGAGTCTGTACATCCTGTAGCCCATGCACCCATATGATGCTGGTGTCTTTCAGTCCTGGCAGAAGGTGGGTGGCTACTCCTAGGTGACCGGCACTGAAGATGGATAAGATATTCATATATTTGACATTAAAAGTAAAACTCTGCAGTGCAGTATGATTACCTTGACTTGTTCGAATGACTATAACAAATTAATATGTTTACTTCTAAATCTAATTTTTTAACCGTAAATTGATTAAGCTAAGTTTATCAGAGGTTCATGTAACGGGTTTCAACTTTGGTGCCATTCAAACTCGCTGCACGTCTCCAATCCTTAACAGGTCTTGTGCTTGCAAAAAACGTATTTGTGAAAACAAAAATCCATCTTATTTTAGGGATGTCCCACATCAAGTTTCTCCCTTCTTTAATTTTGCTGCAGTTAACATAAAATAGCATCTCAAAGCACTTCCAAGTCATACCTAGAAATGCAGTGGGGGAAAAATGGATTTTGCAGACACCGCTTGTGCAAGTTGTCCCACCTAAAAAGATTAGAGAGTTCTGTAATTGTCATCATAGGTATACTTCAACTGTGAGAGACAGAACGTAAAAAAATTCAAGGTCTTCACCAGGTTTGTACACACTGTAGCGCGTATTTTGGCCCATTCTTCGAAGCAGATCTTCTCTAGAGCTGTGATGTTTTGGGGCTGTCACTGGGCAACACAGACTTTCAACTCCGTCCACAGATTCTCTATTGGATTGAGGTCTGGAGACTGGCATGGTCCCCCCAGGAACTTGAAATACTTTCTATGTAGGCTCTCCTTCCGGGCAACGATACATGGCTCCATTTATCCTTTACTTAATACAGATCAGTCGTCCTGTCCCCTTTGCAGAAAAGCAGCCCCAAAGCATAATTTTTCCACCCCCATGCTTCACAGTGGGTATGGTGTTCTTAGGATGCAACTCGGCATTCTTCCCACTCCAAACACGGTGAGTGGCGTTTATACCAAAGAGTTTTATTTTGGTCTCATCTGACCACATGACATTCTCCTAATACTCCTCTGGATCATCCAGATGGTCTCTGGTAAACATTAGATGGGCCTGGACCTGTGCTGGCTTAAGCAGAGGGACCTTTGGAGTGCTGCAGGATTTTAATCCATGATGACGTAGTGTGTTACTCTCATGTGTTAGTCCCAGCTCTCTTCAGGTCATTGACCAGTTCTGGGCTGTTTCCTCACCATTCTCAAGATCATGTGTACCACACGAGGTGAGATCTTGCATGGTGCCCCAGGTCCAGGGAGATTGTCAGTGATCTTGTATTCATTCATTTTCTAATAATTGCTGTAACAGTTGATCTCTTCTCACCAAGCTGCTTGCCTGTTGTAGTGTGGCTCATCAAAGTCTTGTGCAGATGTACAATCTTGTCCCTGGTTTCCTTATACAGCTCTCTGGTCTTGGCCATGGTTGAGGTTGGAGTCTGACTGTTTGAAGGTGTGGACAAGTGTCTTTTATACAGATAACGAGTTCAAACAGGTGCCCTTAATACAGGTAACGAGTGGAGGAGAGAAGACCTTAAAGAACAAGAAACAGGTCTGTGAGGGCCAGAATTCTTGCTTAGTCGTAGGTGCTAAATACTTATTTTCTGCACCATTATACAAACAAATTATCTTAAAATCATACAATGTGATTTTCTGAATTTTTTTAAGTGGGACAACTTGCACAGTTGGTGGATAGCTAAATACTTTTTTACCCCACTGTATATATTCACATCAGTTGTGCTCCCTGTTGTTGGAGCATTTAGCATTTTTGCTATGAGCCATGTGGTTAGGTTTTTAAATTGTAGCTGACTATTATCAAAATGTTACGTTTTTTTGGAGATGTAGAGCTTGAAGAACGTTATGAAAAGTTTGCAAAAAAATATTATAGGTCATGCACATTGTTTTGTTGATTAGTTAAATAAATGCAACAGTACTTATCTTTTAAAGTGACATATACCATTAAGAGAAACTGTATTGGCTGCTGCAGCTTCCAGTCTGTTTGAGTGATTTGTTCATCAGCTCAGAAGGCTGTATTCACACACCGTTTGGTTCCCGAGAGAAACACTTTAGTTAGTTTATGAAGCAGGAGAAAAACCCTTTTCTTCAGCAAACTGTTCCTAATGAAAACACCATCAGTAGGAGCAAGACAGACTTTATCGAAAATTGTACGGCGATCAGAATGTTCAGACCTTGGAAGAAATTGCTAGTATCCCCATTTAGTGCTGGTGGATCATAACCAGCCTGTTTGACTTCAAATGCAGTTTTCCGTAATTTGTCTACTTTTTATTGTATTTTTTTCATTTAATTGGGTCTCTTAGACCTGTTCCTTTATGCATTCTTCAAATCCTGGTGATGATTCATAACTGAATTACCTACAGCATTTTTCCCAGTCTTAAGGTTTTATTAACCAGATTGTATGTGTTGAGTTAGATGTTTAGAACCAAATAATAATGTTCAAATGAGCAATGAGCCTGAGCATCTGACAGTTCAAATGTTTTGGACTGTCAGATGTCCAGGCCACTGCCAGTGAAGCATGGCTCAACTCCTGATGTTGCATACTCTTAACAGCTCTAAATTTGGACCAAACTACATGACTGTCTAAAGCTATTTCCAACATGACAAGAATTAACTAGGACTTATTTTACTATTATTTAAATGTTTTTATCTTTTATTTGGCAAAAATACTGAACAAATAATTATTTTAAACGTAATTTGATTTCTTAAAGTCATCTTCGCTAAGTCCTTAAAAATTAGAACATATGTGTACTGTGATATGTTTGCAAGATGAAGATTTCTTTTCTGTACTAATTAAAAAAACTAATTAAAATTTAAGTAAAATATTCCTATTTGCTCCCATCTAGTGTTGGCTAAATATTTCTACAGCTTAAAGCTGTGTTATTAAAAATATCCACAGAATTGGTACAATATTTAACAAATGAAGACTTTTACTGCGAGTTTTCTGTGTATTTCAATCCTTAATGATTTTTTTAAAAGTCTGTGTGTCTGTGTTTTTCCAGAAGACAAGCTGGAGCAGCAGCACACACTTTTTACTCAGTACAAGGACCCATGTCGCCTGGGGCCAGGGGAGGACAAACCATGGGCTCTGGGTAAGAACACATCCACACATGTACGCAAGACATCTACAGTGATTTCAGTGTCACCCAAAGCTTATAACACATTCTGAATCATAGGTGTTGCTACGGTAAAAGGGCTCAGAGGAAAGCAGACTGCAATCTGCATCCTCGGGCTAAATCAGGATGTGAATTAAAATACCACAAGCACAGCAGGGCTGATACATGGCATGGGCATTAGTGACGTAAAGACGGGAGGGTTTTGGTCTGGATATGAGGCATTATTTAGGCCAGCGGTATTTCGGGGACAGTGTGGGCAGGACAGAGTGAAAGAGCTTGTTTGGTGAAGGGCTTATTTATCTTTTTTGTGGTAAGCTGGGAAAAAAAGGATCCGTGCTTCCTCTGTAGCAGATGAGGAAGAGAGAGCAAAGAAAAGGGGAATCAATGAAGGTGAACATTTATTATCATATTCATAAAGATGATCCAAAGAAGACTTGGCGTATATAAAAACAGTAGTGTTGCGAAATAATTTACAGGAGAATCAAAGCTGCCACCTGCTGTGAAATGTCAAAGTTTGCTCAGGGAGACCACTTTTATCATTAGAAAGTATGAGAGGACTGGATATTTTTAAAACAATTGATGTAACAACTTGACTGAAGCTGTAAAAGTTACAATTTTCACCAAAAAATTCTGTTTTTGGTAACACTATAAATTAAACAATAAATAATGCACTAACTAGTTAGCAAATAAAATCCAAATGAATGATTGAATGTGAGCAACGAGATTTCTGTTGTATGAGCTAAATAATCTTTATAAAATAGTATTTAATTACAAGGTTAATATCAACTAATAAATGTCGAGAGCAAAAGATTTTACCACAAGTGCTGATAGTTCCCAAAATAACTATGATTGAACTTGTCACCCATTCTAAGGTGAGGTTTTGCTCATCACTTATTAATTCTAATTTAACAATTTTAGCTTAGAAGTTTACCTGCTTTATCCATTCTAACACCAGTTCTGGTTTGTCTTTGGGATCTTTCTCCTGTTGGAACAATAAAGGTTTCAACAATCTAGGTTTTGATTTGAGTAGAAGTTAAATAATTTTTAAGGTATTCCTCACTTTTAATTACTCCATTCACTTTGTGTGATGCACCAGCACCATTACCAATGAAAAAAAAACCTACAGCATGATGCTACTACCACCATGCTTAACAGTGGGTACTGGGCATTACTTAATTTCCCTCTGGGATCAATAAAGTATTGTTGAATTTGAATTGAATTGAATTTGTGTTCTTAAATCTGGAACCTTGACCCCCCCCAACCTTAAATCCATCCATCCATCTATTTTCTGTACCCGTCATTCCTATGCAGGGTTGCGGGGGGGGGCTGGTGCCTATCTCCAGCTGTCGTGGGGCAAGAGGTGGGGTACACCCTGGACAGGTTGCCAGTCCATCGCAGCCAACCTTAAATCCTTCTGATTTAATTGTGTAGTTCTGGCCAAAAAAGTTCAATCTATGTCTCATCTGACCTGAACACTTTTCTCAGGGGTCCTTGCTTGGTCAGCAACCTATCAGTCCATGGTGATGCCCTTGAGGAAAGTTACACTTTTGCTCCAGCAGTTTTCAGCTTGTGACTGCCTTGGTCTTGTGACGGGTTATTCTTTTCACTTGAGGGTGACAGCTTATGTCTTCTTTTAAACATTGCCAAGACAACACATGTGAATAGTGTATTTATGTGATACTATTTTAACAAATGATTTTGAGTTCTGCACTAGAAATGGCTCCCAAAAACCTTCCCAACTTCCTCGTCTAAGATCTTCCCCGAATCCCATGGGTTTTTCATCATCTTTGACAGTCTTGTTGAATCCAGGACTGTCTTAAATAAGTCTTCTTTTAAAAGGTCATGATAAGAAGATCCCCAATGTCTACTAGTTTCAGAAAATAGTCATTCAGAGTTGATACTTTATAATACAAAAAAGCAAGAAAGGGGTTAAAATGCTCTACTTTTCACAAAAGATATGCTGTGTTGATGTTGTATTTCCCTAATTTAAAGTTCTCTCAGTTTTTGTGACACATTATGTTCTTGTTTGGAAAGGAAAACTATCCAACAAGAAGAGAAACTGTGGCCTCGGTTGAAAATGAGGAAGTGTGGGTGGAACTGATGTGAAAGAACGTGTTTTTTCGGTTCCGGTGCAATTCAGAATGTGAATGATGTCACAATTCATTAGCTCAGTGAAACTGAGGTCACTACTTAAAGGAGAGAAACTTCTGCAATCATGGGATAAACAAAGTACATCTATGCTTCAGGACCACCTTTAAACACAACGACGCTCAGTAGTTTCCGTTTGAGCTTATCAGCCTCTTATCTCAGCAACATTGCAGTTTTTTGAGTTTTGCAGGCAATTATTTCTCTGAGCTTTCTTAAGATTTCACAAACCTAAACAGTTTTAGGTTATGGACTTTAAATTGGGCCATTGGAACACTGGGATTTTGTCTTTCTTCATCTTTTTGTGGTAGTTTTGCTGCTGTGTTCGTAATCTTCATCCTGCTGATGACCCCGTTTGCACTAAGCTAACTCCTAACCCTGTCACTTTTGACTCTACAATAATTTGACATACAGAGAAGTTCATGGTCAACCCAATGACTGGAAGGTGCCCAGCTTTTTGAGATTTCAACTACACATTAAACTGTTTCTGAGAGCACGGGAGAAACAAACAGATGTAAATACATTGACATGAATGATATATTGTTGTAATACTTTATTTCTCAAAAACAATGACAGTGAAAGAGAGCTAGTTTGTCCTGGGACTTGTTCACTACCTAAACAATCAGAATTTTACTTAGTTGGTGAACTATGAACACAAATTGATTTCTTTTTGGTGATGCAAACTGAACTCAAATGTGTAGATATTGATAAGAGAACAAAAGTCTGAAATGGAGATCTTTGTTTTTTGTCATTTCACATAGTGTTATGCGATCTGTTGTTGCGTGAGTTTGCTACGTTGTTCACTCCTGGGAAGACTGGTAGCTGTCTTAAATGTCTCCAACTCGTAAATGACTTTCCCTCTGTAGAATGATGAATTTCAAATATTTTAATCCTCATAACCCTTCCCTGATTGATGAGCAGCAACAGTTGCTTCTTTAGCATAATTACTGATGTCTTTCATTCTTTGCATCCAGAGCAGAGAAATGACAAAATTCCTGTTTTTATAGTGGTGGTCAAGCTGATGACTGTCAGTTGATCTAGTGCATTTTACCAACAGCACAAGGCTTTTGCTATCTTGATTGTATATAGTTTTTCCCCATGACGTTAAGGAGAGTCTTTAAAACTTTCTTTTTCCCATGACAGTGTATCAGCACTTTCTCATCTGAGCTGCAAAAATCTCCCACTCTGAAGCACAGAGTTCCCAATTGAAATATAATTCCTTTTTTCCCAGTAATCGTTAAATCTACACCTAGAATTGTGAATACTGCTGTCTGCACATCAAACATCCACTTCTCATAAGAGCTCAGAGCACTTGTGAATTGACTGGACTCTCTCTTCATATGGAGCAGTTTCCACCACATTATCCAGCCGAGCGGCCTCACAGCATCATTGTGAAAATCGTCTCTGAGTGCCCATCTCTCCTCTCACAGTCATGTTTCACCACTGTATGAGAGAATATTGAGGTCTGAGGGTTGTGAAGGCAGATAGCGACCCACTGAACAGCGTCCTCTCTTGTAAAGCTGTGCTTTTAGAAAAGCTATTTTGAAGATAAAATGCTGAGCTTCATAGAGAGGGGCAGATTGCAAAGCATGCATCAGATCGATAAAGAGGATGCAGAAATGCTTTAGTGTTATGCAACTGGAGTAAAAAAACATGGTTGATGAGTGTGTCTGTTTGGCTATTTGTCCACAGAATTGCTCAAAATCTGACCTGGAGTTTTCACTTTTTCTGATGGTTTTCTTCTCATTGCTTGTTACTACTGGTGGGTTGTTCTAAAAATATGTATTTATGTGATTATTTAAAGGCTTTGTAATTAGTTAATTACAAATAACATTTTTATCATCCGTCCATTGTCCACACCCACTATTCCTTGCAGAGTCACAAGGGGACATGGTCCCTGTCTTCAGAAATCACTGGACAAGAGGACAGCCATGCACACTCATACCTACAGTAAGGGCTATTTAGAGAAACCAATTAACCTAACAGTCATGTTTTTGGACTGTGGGAGGAAGCTGGAGTACCTGGAGAGAACCTATGAATGCACAGGGAAAACATGTAAACTCGATCGAAACCAAACCAGCATGTTAGGATCTGTTTGCTGGCAGATAGCAATATTTGACATAAGACTAGCTTTTTAATGCTAATAAATTTTGATTTAGCACGCCACAGTATATTAAATACAATGCCATGTTTATTTTTAGAGCACTGTAGAAAAACAACACATTGTTGACCAAAGTACTGCAGGTAAAACAGTACTGTTAGTAGTATATACTGTCTGTGTATATATATATATATATATATATATATATATATATATATATATATATATATATATATATATATATAATAGGGCTGTCAAACGCTTAGAAATTTTAATCTAATAAATCACAGGGTAGCAGTGAATTAATCACGATTAATTAACATTCCTAAATATGACTGAAAAAGTACAATTTTTGGTGTAAGTACAGGACAAAACTGGAGACTGTTGCTCATTTTCTATGGAAATACAGGAGAGATGAATGGAACTTTTGTTTTGAATTCTACTATCATATTTACACGTGGCTCTTTTAACCTATTAATCTTTTAGCCAGTTGCTAAGGCAAACTAACTAGTTAACATTTTGTGAATGTAAAGCTGACCGTTTCTTATTCATTTTGGACAACCCTGAGCATCCTCTTCATGAGACTATCCTACAACAACAGAGTGTCCTCAGTCAGAGGCTTTTAGGTTTCACTGCAACACAGACTGTTACAAGAGATCCTTCCTGCCCACAGCCATCAGGATCTACAACAACTCCTTGAAGAATTAAATAGTATGAGCTACAACAACACTTAATTTCTCTCTGGGATCAATAAAGTATTTTTAAAATGAATTTTTCTGAACAATAGAGGTATTATTTGTTTATCAACAACACGGTGCGTGCACAAATGGTGTGACACTGAGCTTTTATATTACTCCCTGGTTCCCACAGTTATTATTTGCAGTTATCTTGCTGCTGCAGTGTTGGTTAGCTACAGTATAATTGCTTGTTTGTTAGCCAAGGCTTACCTGTTCTGAAGTTATTGCTGCAGATTGTTGCATTTTTAATCATCTGCTCATTTCAATCGTTTCTTCTGATCGTTTACAACCAAAGATGTTTTTTGTTTGCCTTGAAAGGGGCGTAGCGATAGAATGCAAGCGACCAAAAGCACAAGACATAATCGCGTCTCTTTCAGTCTCCATGCAGAGCAGAGTTGTTAGTGAAGTAGACCGATAATCCCTATGGTCCGCAACTGAGAAGAGACTTTTTACGTGGAACCACGGTTGCGGTTTGGGTCTGCAATGCTGTTTATACGATGAGAAAGCACTGAAAGCAACACGGGTTGAAGTGTGGGGTAAACAGGGCGGGAATTCTGTGCATGTGTTAATTGCCTTAAAAGAGCTGACCTGAGAGAACGACATAGGGTGTAGGCTACACCCTATCGCAGATTTGTCCAACCTACTGCACCCCATCTGTTGGCAGTCATAAAGAACCATAAAACAATCAAAGGAACTTTGGTCTGGTTTGGCTATGTTTCTATGTAGTAGTTCATCAATGAATAAATGGAAAACTATTTACTGGCATTACAGGCATCAAACCATTATCATAATTGCTGTCTCGCTTTTTGCATTTTTACTCTGGTATTATTATGGTTTATTTTTGATGATGAGCTTTAGGTTTTTGAGGTTTAAAGGCCTCTTTGCCATCATGCCGATCTTTAGCCCCCTCAACATAGTCTTTCAATCTCCTGTTGTGTCTCAAGGTGGGTCCTTAATATTCCCTCCTGTCAAAAGAAAGATGTTGGTAGGGTTAAAAATTACTTTAAACCTAAACCTGCCAAGCATATGAATAATTTTTAGCTAAACATACACCACAGGAACACCGCCCATGAACTGCCTGGGGAGAAAATGTAAAATTAAATAATTACACTTTGAATATTAAAGTGTGAGGAAACCTTGGGAAGGTTGAACACGGATTCGAAAGACTATTACATGTATACACTGCCACTTATTTTATAGTTTTATTCTGCAGGCACTCTGTTGGATCCCAGTGGCCTTTATGACGATGACGTCAGTTCACCCGAAAGTTTACAAAAGTAAGTCTAACATGAATTTTACCTTCTTTTTTTTCAAACTAATTTAGTTAATTTTATATCATTATTTAAACATCTTTGTGGCCATTGTTGTCACTTGTATTAAATCATGTTACATTTATGCTCTGCTTACATAAAATCCTAACATGGCATGCTTCCTTTAGTCCTTCAACAATTCCACTTCTGTAAGTGAATTTGGTTGCTCTCGCAGAGTGATGGAGAATGAAGAGGGGAGGAAGGAGTACCTGGTATTTCCTCCCAGTAAGAACCAGTGTCCTGCCAGCAGTCAGAAGGGGCGGAAAATCCCACTGAAGGGGAATGGACGCCGGATTGACTACATACTCTACAGCGATCAGGGCATTCAGCAGGACTGGAAACTGGTACTGTTTGAAAGGCATAACAGCATAGATGAGAAAGTTTATTCCTGCATCATATAATTTTTTTCACAGATCTTTATTATTTTTCTGACTCTTAACTGCACTGTTATGGTGTGTTACAGTAGTTACAATGCCTTTAAATATCTTGCGACGTTTTAAAACAAAATACAGTGATGGGACATATAAACACATTTTCAAAAGCTTGGGAATCATCTCAAAACTTTTTTTCATATTTGATGGGACCTAATGTACAGCTTAACTAAAAAAAATAACATTCATTAGCAGAAAAATGTTTTTTTTTTTAAAGAAAATGTTGCAACAACCTTTTTTGCATAGGTGTGCAAACAAAATAGCAGCCAGACTCTTTGGTAGGAGTCTATCAGCATCTCAGATCTTGACTAAATACTATTTGCCAACCCTGCCTTCAAAACCTGATCCAAAGCTTTCAAACTGTGAGAATATCTAGAGTCCATAGCCCTCTTTAGGTCTCCCCACTGGACTTCTACTTTTCGAGGTTTTACAGACTTGTCCCTCTGGGGAAAACAAAGAAATTGCTGGAGAGACTATAAGGTCCGTCTGGCCTGGGAACGCCTTAGTATTCCCGGAATGAGGGATGTCTGCGTTTCCCTCCTAGATCTCCCCCCTCTGCGACCCGAACTTGGATAAAACAGACAAATGAATGGATGGATGTTCCAAAATGTATAATCTTTTGTTGATTTTGAATCAAAACTGCATATTGCATCCAAGGGAAAGTGATCCCAGATGATGATGATGCCACCACTGTGTTTCACCATTTCACTATGGTGTTGTTTTTGCTTCAAATTGTGGCTCAAACGTTTCATTGGACAATAGCACATTTTCCCACAAGCTCTTATGAGAATTTGGATGTTTCTCTTTGTAAGAAAATGATGCTGATTTAGACTCTTACTCACTGAGTGGAGATATGTGGAGAATGCAGAAGTCTGTCACTTGTAGAATATAACTAGTTATAACCAAAAATGCCAGCAGCTCCTTCAGTGTTTGCTGTCAGCAGTTTGGCACCCTCTCTGACCGGCTTTAATCTCATCATTTTCCAAGAGACTGTGCTCATATCCTGCCTGATGCATTTGCTTAATCAGATTCTGTACAACTGATGGCAGAACTCAAGACTGAATGCTGAAACTAAATCAAAAGCTTGTTCAGCAAAGTATTTGTTTAAGGGTGTGCCTGCCAAACCATGTTGTTGTGGTGTTTTTTTACATTTTTACCTTTTTTTCTAGATAATATGTCAAATTAAATTGAAATTATTTACACAGGTTCCTTTTTTAACTGGGGTATTTACTGTTTTGAAAGCCACTATGATTTTATGTCATGTTAAATATTTAATTTTCAAGTTTTACATAAACAGTAATCTAAAAGTAAAACATTAGCAATCTGAAGCTCCATCTGAAGATCTAGGTGGGATTTTGATCAATAAGAGACTTTATTGACTCTCAGCATGTTGCAAAGTATAACCTGCCAGAGATAAAAGAACAGTAACAATGACATTTATACAAATATTTCATTGATTAATCAAAGCAATTTTCTATCTGATGTTGGACAAATGTTGACAAAAAGACAATCTGAACATTAAGTTTTTTTTCTATAATCATGTAAACAACAACTACATCCTTAGATACAAATGTAGAGAGTATTACTAGGCAGCAATTGCTTTTTATTTCACTTCAATACTTTTCTACTGAATATTTGAACCACAGTTTAGTGCAATCTTTACGAAAGAGCAAACTGTTTGCTATCAGACTGCACAGGGACTCAGTGGCCAAGCTTTGGAGTGACTGTTTGTGGTTCACTCTGGGTAACACACTCATCAGACCTCACAGGAAGGCTTTGACTGAACCCAGAGACCTGAAAAATTAAACAAAGCAACTCAACCAGGAACATATAAACAATAGAACCTCTGACGTCTTTGTCAGGGATTAGAAAACCAAAACACATCATTTACATCAGGACCTCTCGCTCTCATCCTTCTGCTTTCAGCCTCATCTCTCTCAGTCTAGAGCCAGGTGTCGCCACCTTGTGGCAGAATATCAACACTCACATTTCTTTAATTAAAGCTAATCAACCACTTTTCAAAATGTATTAGTTATTAAAAGTGAAAGTTATTTTTAATACTTTAAATTAGTTCCTGATCTTAAATGTGTTTTCATGAATATCATGAAGATAAATGATCTCATTTAAATTATTAGCTTTATTGTTTTTTACATTTTTAGCTGTTCTGCTTTTCTAATTAGCAGCTGAAGTTGCCATCTAAATAACAATAGAGTCACTGATTATTGTTGGAAAGTACCTCATTGGGCTGAAATGTCCCCTTTTCTTTAGATCAGAGGTTGTTTATTGGTGTTTAGTCAAGAATCTGGAGATCAAGTTAATGCAGTGGCATTTAATGTTGTGGAAACAGTGTGGGGATAGCCATGTTGTTTAAACACAATAATGCCCTTATTAATGAAAGCAGATCTGAGAAGAGGGGGGCTGACTGAGCTTTTTAGCATCCTCTATCTCTGTGATTACTATGCTTTTTATTTTTTACAATGTATCCACAAGGATCTGCAGTGTGTTGCCCAGAGTGAACCACAAACAGTCACTCCAAAAAAAAGGAATGGAATTATTGCACAACCTGGTACTGCAGGTTCTTATTGCGATCAAGTTTAAATGTACAGAAAAATATAGAATCAGTGAAATGTAGTAGTTTGACTATTATGAGCCAGGAACAGATGGAGACCTGGACTGCAGAACAGTTCTAAAACTGAAAATCAAAATCCTTCCCACTTTTTTGTCACAGCCTTATTGTACACAGGGCAGTGCATAGTTGTGAAATAGAAGAAAAAATGTGCAGTTTTTGTACAGAAGAATCTGAAAGGTACTCCGTGCATTTGTTTTCAGCCCCCTTTACTCTGATTGTTCCTAATAAAATCCGATGGGAACAATTTCTTTTAGAAGTCACCAAACCAATAAATAGAGTCTACTGGTGTGTAGGTTAATGTCAGAACAAGTTTTCTGGAAAGGCCTCAGAGGTTTGCTACGGAACTTTAGTAAACAAAAAGCACCATAAAGACCAAAGAAAAAAGCAGACAGAGTTGGAGTTAAAACAATATCCCAATAATATCAAAGTCTTGCATACCAACGTGCAATCTATTCTCCAAATATAAAAGGAATAGGGCAGAATGTGTCTATGCAAACTTCACATAGTCTTAGCCATCCACTTTACCTATGAACAGGACCTCTGTTAGTCATGGAAAAGTGACAAGAAGAAAGTTATTGTTGACAGGTAGTTCAAAGACATCATGTTTGCCAAACACTGTGTGGTACAACAACTACATTGAATTAAAGTAAAAGACAATGAAGACTCTGATCGTACTGTGAAGTTACATGAAATAATTAAAGGGCTATGACTACTTTTGCAAAGTGCTGCATATGTCAATTTAACTGCATGTTTGCATACAAAAATAAACACCTACAAGAGAGAGCTGGCAAGCAAATTAGGACAACTTTAGAAAGCATGTGTGTTGCTCTTTGACACCTAGAGTTGCCTGACGATATCAACCAGAAACTCATTTCTAATTTCCTTACTGCCGCTGCTAATACCTTACCTCGTGATATGCAACTTTCGTGTGTATCATTTAAAATATATCTTTCTACTATAAAACTAGATCTGATTTATGTCATATTAAGTTCAGCTTATTCAAAAGGTGAAATTGACCAAACTGTTTTGCCTTGAAAGTAATAGAAATCTCAAAACTCCACCTTAACAAGAGCCAGGAAGTCATAAAATCACAACATAATGAGCCGTTATGAAAAGGCTGCCTCAGATTTTGCCCATCATTTGGTGGGCCAATGCTCTTAAGGCACTCTGATGTTCTAGTGAATCAATCACACAGCCAGAAGACACCAAATCAAGTTCAAGGGAGCTTCCCAGAGCCCAATGAATAAAAGGAAGAAATGAAGATACAACATATTCAAGGCGTTTTCTATACATCAAGAGCAATGAATGATATACTACATTAACAGATCTGCAGCTTGCAAGCCGTAGTGTCAGAAATAACTGCTTATGTCCTCCACAGCCAGACTTTGGAGCATTACCCTTAATTTCTACATGCATTAATGTGTTAGCTGTAATAATCTAATTTTATCTGTGGAGTTTCTGTTATCATTAGCAGCTGCAGTAAGTAACAATAGAGGAAGTAGTTGTTGGAAAGTACCACATGAGGCTGTAGTGTCTTCACTGCTTTGGATCAAAGGTTGTTTATTAGTGTCTAGGCACGTCCCTGGACTTCCAGTGAAAGAAACATTAATATGAGGACAGGTTTTGGTAACAGCTTGGGGATGGCCCTGTGTTTTACACCAAAAAATGGCCTGACTGATCTTTTAACTGTGTCTATCCAGTTCATCTTCATCTGCAGGAGAAGAATTTTAAATAATTGAATTAGCTACTTTAGTTAGTCTAACACATGCAGCAAAGCATTAAATGGGGCCACTATTACTTAAGCCTTTTTAGACGAAGAAGACATTGCCAACAGTAATATAAAACTTGATTTGCATCGTTTTCTGGTTGTACTTGAACATATTTGCAATTTTTAACAGTACTCAATTGGGATTTTTACATCAATATATTGCTATTTGAGAAAACATGTATATTAATCCATAAGTCCTGCCTTTCTTAAGGGAATTCTATGTTTAGTTGATCACTTTTATATAGCAATGAAACCGATAGTCTCTCATTATTGTATGAGGGAGATGTCCTCCTTCTTTCAAGATAAGAGTAATAGGAACCATTAAAAAAACACCTAGACTCTTGATGAAAGTCATATCTTAAAAGCATAAGAAGAGCCACTTCATCGACGAAAAGCAAAGACATGGCAAGTTACAACAATCAGAGCACATGAACATAATCAGCATTCTCATTAAAAAAACAAAAAACGATGCAATCTATTTCCAATGTTGAAGGAAGGAGGGAGAAGAAGGAGCTCTTAAAATGTTCCATGTTATTAATTTGCATGTCTTCCAGGTGCTAGCACTGCATTTTAAATGCCTTTTTTTCTAAACTCTGTTCTGACTTTTCAAGCTGACAACAAACAGACATCCTGAGATTGAACTCTGTAACCACCTGAGCTTTTCTAATGAATGTAGGACTAAAGATATGAAGGCCCAAAATAAGATTGCAAATTGTAATGTAGCAGTGCCTCCGTCTGTAAGGACCAACGGACCATCCTGCAGATCCACATAGCAGACAGTTTTGTGGCACTCAGACTCAGATTCATGCAGAGCATTTAGGCTTTGAAAAAGAAGCTTGATATAAATCACATCATAATCCAGGACAGGAAAAATTAATAAATGTGTTCTAGGGCTCTAGGAAAAGGCTCATCTAAATGAAATTAACTGAATAAAATAAGATCTGATGCATCAATCCTATGATAAGTCACTTTATAGCTGTTTATTTGGGAAAGGTATTTGTTTTAAAAAGAAATCCCCAACGCTTCTCTTTTAGCAAGATGGCAAATAAAAAAAATTCTGACAGCACATTTATTTTCCTAGTTTACAAATATTTTTATGAAAAAATTATCACTGACTATAAAGACCAGTTGATCACCCACTTGTTAACCAACACCTCGGGTTTCACAATGATATCAACCAGAAACTGGTTTCATCATCCTTACCGTTCATCTGCTTTGCAATCACCACATTTCACATGTCAATCAAATTGATATTGTCATGACAGCTGTACTGTCCATTAACCAATGGTTACCAACTCATCTTTTACTTATAAAAAAGCTAATGCCGATATATCAAAATAAATGTTTCAATTCAAAAATAGAACATATACAGTTTACATCTATATTTTACATTTTAAATGCTTTCTTTTTATTTTTAGGATTCAAACAATATTTTTCTTAATCGGAAGATTTTATATATATATATATATTCAATTCCGTTTATTTTTATAGTGCCAATTCACAACAGATGTCATCTCAAGGCACTTAACAAGAAGTCATTTCAAAACATTTATACAAACATTCCAATCAGTTAAAAAGTTTCCTATTTATATATATATATTAATAATTAGGTTAGACCCTAAACAGTCATGGGAGCAAATCCTGACTCAGTAGTTGCCCAACAGACAGCCATTGACTCCCTCTACCAAGAGCATTAGCAACAAAAGGTCACCACTAAAGTACCTGGGTGTTCACAGACTGCTATCTCCAAGTATAATTAAGAAGAGTTGAGTGGAAGGATAAAGTGGGGTTAGTAAAAGATATACAAGCAACTAGAATAATCACAGAGGATTTTTAAGCAAAACATATTGCTGTGTTTATAGGAGATTCATAAAATGTAGACTGCAGCTGAAGTAGATGCTTCAAGAGCCACCACACACAACCGTATTCAGCACACGTGCTAACTGTTGCATTCCTCTTGCTAAGCAACTCCTAAACTAGAGACAACATCAGAAGGGTCTTACCTGGGCTAAAGAGAAAAGGAACTAGACTGTTTCATTAAGTCCAAAGTCAGCGCAGGTGTCTGCGAAGACGTTTCAGGGTACTTCATGCTTCTTCTAACAAGTTTTATGGAGATGTTGATTTTATTTTCCCAGCAGGACTTTGCACCTGGTCTCACTCCCAAACCTACCAAAAGCTCGTTCAATGACCATGATGGTCATTAGCTGATTAGCCGTAACCAATATTCATTAAAATGTATAGAGATAAATAATAACAATTTAACAGAGCTTTTGAAAACCCGATGACAACAAGATGATGACAGACTCTTTGACTTGTTGAGATTAGATCTGTTAATCAAGTTACCTTTTAATTTTTAAAGCTTTCATTATATACTGTCATATCTGTATGTTTATTTACATTTTTGTCTTTTAAGCTTGCTGTGTGAATACCTTTATCCTTCTCTTGCAGGACATCGAAGAATTCAGCTTTGTCACGCAGTTGGCCGGCCTCACCGACCACCTTTCTGTGGCGGTGAGACTGGCTGTCTCCACCGGGGAAGAGGAGCCTTAGATCTACCACCTGACATTTAAATTCTTTAAACTTTACTGCCATGGAGGACCAATTAGGAAGAAACCAGGAAGTTCAGAGTTTACAGATACAGAGCAGCCTGGGGGAAGATTGAAGGGACAGCGAGAGGATGAATAAATCAGTGGAAGAGCGCTCAGGACATTTGGGAAGAAAGACGAGAGAGAAAAAGGCTGACGGGGAGAGATAAACTGGGGGAATTCAGATTAGGAAGTCAGAAAACTTTTATCTTCCTGGGTAAATTACCCACAGATTCACAATGAACACTGCGACTTTAAGACTGTTGGTTTTCCCTCCAATCCTCCCAGCTGAACTCATTCCGGAGGGTTTTGTTTTGAGTGAAGTGTTTCATGTAGCCAATGCACACACTCATTTTATCTGATCTGTTTTAGAACGTAGTTTCAAGTATAATTCTTTATTTTTATGACTCTACCTTCAGGAACAGCTGGATGCTCATTGTTCAGTCTATGAAAGAAGAACATAAAACTGAAGTGAAGCTGCTGACCGGCCTTTACAGTGACCATCTGTGACCTTGTGTTGTGCTCCTTCCCTAAAAGTTGTTGGTCAGTTTCGCTGTCAGTCGTTCACCAAGCTGACCCCCTCACATCATTCCCAAAACCTCGACAAGTGTCTTTTTTTCTTACAAACAAATCTTACTAAAATGAGAAAAAAATAAGAGTTTTTATTATAGACACTCCTCTTTTTTATAAAACTTATAATGCCTGTTTAATATAAAATGATATGTTTCTAAGGGAAGGTAAAGGTTGGACCCAATGTGATGCTTTTAGCATGTTTTTCAGATATTATGTGTATGAATTTGAAGAGCATTTTGTAGATAAAGCTCCGTTGATGCATGAAGGAAAAAGGTTTACTGCACCATTATAACAGCTAGATTCATGCTGACTTGAGATTGAATGCCTCAAGGAGCATTTTGCCCTGAAACACTCACTCTAGTATATTTTTGTGCATGTGCATAACACAGAAAAGTGTGCACGGGAACAGGAGTATTTAGATAACAAAAGCACACAACTACACTTTGTGTAGATGATAACAGATTCTAGGAAACCCTAATAGCGATCATCCAAAATCATGTGACTCTCCCAAATAGATAATATCAGCTTGTTTAGTTATAAATCCTTGGAGCTACAGTGATTTGAAAAGTATTCGCCCACCCCCAGACAGATTCCGTTGTTTTTGGTTATTTGTCACCTAAATCTTTCATTTCATCAACCAAATTTTGTTAGAGGACAAAGATAACCCTAGTAAACACAAAAAGCTGTTTTCAAATAATGATTTTATTCATGAAATAAATGTGTTATTCAAAATAACCTGCATGTGGAAAAAATAATTGCCCAGTTAACCTAATATGTAGTTGTGGAGGAGTTCTGGTCCACTTATTGCAGAATTGCTTTATTTCAGCAACATTGGAAGGACTACAAGCAGGAACTGCCTGTTTAAGGGTATGCCTCGGTTTCTTAATCAGATTTAAGTCCAGATTTTGACTCAGCCATGTTTTGTTCATGTGTGAGACATTCAGAGGTTGACTTGCTGGTGGGCTTTGGATCATTGACATGCTGGATATCTGTAGTTCTTGAGCTTAAAGTCATAAACTCAAGGTCAAAAAATTTAGATTTTCTAGTAGATAGCAGAGATTGTTTAAAACCATTACAAGTCAATACAGATCATGAAGCAGCAAAGAAACCCCAGATAATCACACTATAACTATGTTTGATGTTGTTTTGATGTTCTTTTTCAAGTTACCTACCAAAAAGTTACACGTTTGTCTCAGTCCACATAATATTTTATCAAAAGTCTTGGAGATAATCAAGATGATTTGTGGGAAATGTGATTTAAGTCTTTGTGTTCTTTTGCTCAACAGTGGATTTTGCCTTGAAACTGTCCCATAAAGGCCATTTTTATTTTGTCTCTTTCTCATTGCTGAATCATGAACGCTGATTTTAATAAGGAAGATGAGGCCTACAGTGTTTTTGTAACTTCCTGGATGAGTCCTTGGTGTCCTCTTGGAGTGATATTAACAGGTCAGCCACTCCTAGAAAGGTTCATCACATTTACCACATTTTCTCCATTTGTAGGTAATGGTTCTCAGTTTAGTTCTTTGGAGTCCTAAAGCCTTAGAGATGACTTTGTAACCCTTTCCAGACTTATACACTGTTTATTTGTTTTTATTTTGAGGTTTTTCAAAAATTAATTTATTCGTTAATAACTTTACTTTGGTTATCTTTGTCTCATATTAACATTTGTTTGATGACTAAGTGTGCCAAATAAAGCAAAAATATAGTCAATTTGTAGGAAGACAAATACTTTTTGCAGCAATGTTTTGATGATTTGTTATAAACTCATCTTCTTGGCACTCTGTACAAGCAGGAACCTGTTTAATCAAACTGCCATTATGTTAGAAAAATTCTAAACCTAATAATTACAATGGATGTGCAGTGTTTGGTTTAAAACACTGAGAACATCCACTCAAACATTTAACTACTGTACAGAAGCACCGACTCATATTTTCCTACCAGCCCAGAAGATTTTCTTGTAATCTTTGTAATTTTGAGAAGGTATTTTGAAATTTCTGTTCAGTTTTAAGGAGGAAGTGCACTCAGTATTTTAAATTGGTTGAATTCTTCAAGCAATGTAATTCAGTTTAACCCTTTTTGTGTATTTGCTGTCGATCAGATTCTAAATCACATAGAAATTGTTAACTGAGATCAAACAATAAACATAAATGGAAGTAAATTGTATGCAAGTGAGCTAAATCAGGCACAACTGGGAGGGACTGCGACTACTAGATAACAGCAAAGTGCTTCCAATATGATGTCAATGTGTTGAATATTCATCAACAGATATTAGTGGTAATTTGCGCTTTAAACCACTATTTGAGGTTATGCTGGTCCACAGCTCACATTTTCTGTTTACTATGAGTGTAATAGATTTTAAACCCTTCACATCAGCTTACAGCCATCTGTGAAGAAAATCCTTCAGCTGGAAGCATAATCACAGATAACAATTCTGTGGATTATTGATATATTTCAAGCTAAAACACAAATCGTACTTGTGTTTTAGAAAATTACCACTTATGAAATAGTCTCAAGTTAAAGCAAGAGATTTTGTTCCTGACCAGAGCCCTTCAGAAGAGAGAGAACAGGAATTCTGCTTCATTGAAATCTCTTGTTTCACAAGTTCTCAGGTTTCTCACAGTTACACCTTTCTGTGGAATTTGAAGTGACTCTAAGTTATAAAGTAAAATTGTTGTGATAGAATCATTGTGTATACTAAGGTTACTGGAACCCTTTCTTTCCCACCTCCAGCATCTCAACAAGACATCGATCAACACTTCTGCAGAAGGAGTCCTTCGCTCAGGTCTGTGGATATCATTCACATGAATGGCCCGGTATTCAACGCCACAGTAAAAGTTGCAGGAGGAACACGTACCAGGTCTTATAGTCAAAACACAGCTTTTGACTGCTTTCTCACTCAGTACAGTTTCTGACTGTTTACAAGGGACGGTTTGATAATATTCTTAACCCTGACATTTGAATCATTTAGGCTCTTTGCGAACAGCTACCTGCCACAAAGGCCCTGTTCAGACGGTTTCAGGTGCCTCTTCTTTGATCGTTTCGGAGAGATTTTATTGACGAGTGTGACTGGTTGTAGTAAGTTAGTAGGTGTAGATTGTGATCGGTCCCAATTAAGTCCAGTGTTCCACATGGTGAACAATGTTTACAGTCATTTTTAACCACCCATCTGTTTCTGAGTCACTTCAGGGGATTCCCTAGACAGAAAATTATTATAAACTAATAAACTGAAGACAGGCTGTAGAAATGTGAGCCACTGACTACAGCAGTGAGAGAGCGTATGACACCGTATGAGTCAGAAACATACCAGGTGTTGTGTATGTTAATTTTTGTTTTACAGTGTGAGTCCAGAGGTCATCTGGCAACTCGGTCACACTCTCTATCTCCTTATGACTCGCATATTGTAACAATTATGACAATTGCTCTTACTTTTGTGCTGAAATGTTTGCTTTTTATTTTCCAATTCACCACTTTTTTGAATAACTTTAAAAAAAATACTGATCCCAGAATTGTTTTCTCTTTTCCTCAGAAATGCTGACATTATAAAAGAAAGTACACCCTCTTTCAGGTCTAGGGTTTTAAACATCAGAACATAGAAATGATAATGGTCCTGCTGCATACGTTACTGGGTTCCAACATTTAAATATGATACTTTGGTATACAGAATAATTTATGGTCAAAACACTAATTGCAAGGTGCGCATGTCGTGTGGCTGGAAAACGAGCCCCTCCATCCCAGTAACTGAAAATTTGTACAATGCATTTATGGAGGTATGCCACATTTTCTATGGCCAGACATCTCTACTTTTGTTTCATCTGTCCAAAGTTCTGGAGGTTTTTGTAGTCCATTCAGATGCAACCTTATAAATCTAAGCCGTGCTGCCATATTCCTTTGAGAAAAAGGATGCTTTCTCCTGGCAAGCCTTACAAACAAGCCACAGTTGTTCTGTTTTTTGTCGTTTTTTTCCCCAATTGTCTTGCTAACATTTAGCATGCTAGCAGAGACCAGTTGAATCTGAACGTTGCTTTAAAAAGAAGTTTCTCTAAGGTCATTCATTTGTCTTTCCACCTTGCATTGTGTGTGCTCCACAACAGCTAACTGCCAACATTTCTACTTTTATAGAGGTGTTGTATTATACCTGTACATTTCATTAGGAGCACATGGCTGCTAGTTTCCTTCCTAGATTCAGCAGGAAGTGTACTTTGTTTTTATTCTGAGGTTTTTTTTTTATTATTTTTTGTTTATTAACTGACTGTATGGAATATGTACACTTTAGGTTGTATTTAAAAAAAAGTATTGTAAAGACTAACTCATATTTATTGTTTCTTGATATGGAAGACCCAAGAATAAGGAAGAGTGTGTACTTTTATTTTAACCATGACTGTGTAAATTAAAAACTCCCACAGTGTGAACTCTGCTGGTAAATACAATGCTGGCTGACCTCATTTAAGACTTTAAATTCATAGTAATTTCTTTTTACTCTTTCTGTTTACATTGAAAAAATGTAATTCTGATAAACCCAAATAACAACAGTAATACAAAGTAGTTATTTTAAGTTATTTATAATGAGAGCAGTTTCACTGCAGCATATTGGCAAATAAACAGCTGTTTTTACATAGCTACTAATAATGTTTTTGTTTATTGAGCAGGGAAAGTTTACTTCTATGCTGAAAAGAAAAACATTGTGATATACTGCAAATGCAAATCTCCAGCCTCAGACCCTGTCCCACAAAGTCAAATGACATTAAAGTGAGGGCATCCACTTCTCAGCTACTAAGATATTTTTCAAAGTGGGGAAAGGTTTCTTGAAAATAAGAAAGAAAACAAAGACAAAACATTAGTTGTGGAGATAAAAGAACCGGCTTGGACACGTACATTTGGATCTTATTTAACTTCTAACAAGAAGTCATTAATTGTATTTTTTACTTAATTAACATAGAGATCTACAGACATTTTGTTTCCCAATTAAAAATTAATCACATTTCAAAGATACAGATTTAAGTCATGATATATTAAATTCATAATTTAACTGGGGATTTTATCGTGCACAAAAAAGTACAAGTTAAAACCTATAAAAAATCAACAGTGTAGAAGAACATCAGTGTTTCGAAAAGCCTAACATTAACTATGGACAAATGCAAGTCTTGAAATTTCACCAAAGAACTCTAGACTCAATCATTTTTTTCTTCTTCTTTTCTGTTTCTTTAACTTAAGTGTTATTTTAGCTAGTGAACTGGTGTTTTATTGTAGAATTAATCACTTATTTTCAGAGGTTGAATTTATACTGATTGAACTTGCACAGCAGTGAAAATCTAACCTAACCTAAACAATATCTTAAGTATTTAACTATACAATTATGAATTGCATTTAAGAACCAATAACTGTTTTATTGTCAAATATATTTTTAAATAATTTTAAACAAAATAAAGCATCTAATAATAAATTAGATTTTATAATATGGAAATTGAACAGATAAAGAATTATGTCATCTGCATTTGTGGATATCCGCGCACGAGAAATGGGAAAGAAAAACTATGTCACAAAAAACTACAGTGGTTGTTGATGAGGGCTTGATTTGTGAGCTGTCAGCTGTACAGCAATTATCTCATTTAAATAAATAAAAACTTAGTTTTTTTATTAATTCTGCAAGTCCATTTTAATTTAAAAGCAAGTACAATAGCTTTGAATTGTTTTTATTTGTCTTGTGCCTGGTGTCATCAAAATCTGAGTTTAAACATGCCATTATGATCAAATTACACCACTGCAGTAAGGATGCTGTCTGCATCAGAGGAGTTCATCTCTTGGCAGTCAGGAGTTTGAATGTATTGCACTTTCCCTTCTTTTTTTTGGTTATGGAATCCAACCTCACTGAACTGCATCTAGTATATATACATATATAATGTTTCCTTTTGGCAATGTTGCTCACGACAATCAAGCAACTGGAATTAGTCATCCATAATCTCTGAATGATTCTGCAAACTTGTTAGGGCAGGAATATCAAAACGTTTAATGTGTCCTGTTGAAGGAAAAAAGAAGTTATAGTTTAGAAAGATTTAGATGTATGTTCAACATTGGCACATACACAATGATTCATATAAGTTTAATGTCCACAAACAAATAGATCTGGTTCTGACAGCATGCCTAAGGGAAAATGGGATTTTGATTGAAATGTACCCATTTTTACGTCAAAGTAGGATAAAGTTGTTAGAGGAGTTCAGCTCTAAGCTTGTATAGCTGCATGTACTGTAATAATGCTTAAGGCCTGTAGTCTCAGTAGAATTGATGCCTCAATTTGCTATCCTTTCCTGGTTTGACTTTTCTATAATTTCATGTTTTTTTATTGATTTTTGTCTTTTGGTGGGGATTGTCCATCTATGGGATTGTCTAACTTGGTCTCTGTAACATGTCTGAGGGATCAGTTGGTTTTCTCTTTCTAATCTTCAGCAAACTGCTTATTTTTTTCTGCTTTTCTAAGATAAAAACAGAAGAACTTTCCCTTTATTTTTGTGTCTTGTGTCATTATTTGAGTATTCTGAACTAAGAAGTGTGCCTGGAAACTATTATTCAGGTTTGCAGCCACCCATGACGTTTACCCTGAAATACAGAAGTGGCATAAGATCAGTGTGGGCAAATGGAGCAAAGAGCACTGCTGTAATGGTGTATCTTTTTATTTCCTCTTTTTAATGTCATTAAATATAAATTAGTTTCATGCACAGCAGAGGCACTCTATCTAAATCTCCATCTCAAGACAAAATTCTTTTTTTAAAGCAAGTAGAGGTTCCACTTTTCATCAACGGGGGAGATGTCTAGCTATTTAAATTTACATACTGTGTCGAGTGAAAAAATTCCCCATACAGTGAAATTCTGGTTGTATCAGTCAGCCAGAACCAACACAAAATGTGTTCAAAGGAAAAAATCTCAGAGGTTTGTTCATTTCTACACTTAGATCAACATAGTTGATGAAGGATTCATTTGAGTCTTTGCCTTTAAAAGCAAAACCTAATTTTATTTATCAAATTTAAAGTCAGTATTCATGCATGAAATATGGCTGGGGAAAAAAAGAATTTGGCAATAATATTTTGCTCATGGGAATTTAATTGTTGGGATGCAAAATGTTGGGAAACAAAGATGGCAGTGGAAACGATAGAACAAAATTCCTGATTACGGATTTGTGTAGGTTGTTTAGATTGTCAGAGTGAACACTGAACAATGACAGACAGTCAATTCATGCTCAATACCAAATATTTTTATCATTCGTTTACAGCAAAACATTTACTCTACAAAACCAAAAATTGCTATGTGAACTTTGTTTCAGACAATGTCCTGAAAATACTAACAAATATCTTCGTTCCTACTTCATGGCAATAACATGTTGTATGGGAACTGAGGGGGAGAAGATTCCCGTCAATTTGTTGGAAAACATTCCACTATTCGAGACTGTTCACACTAAAAAATTTTTTTGCAGATGTTGATTACCAGATATAAGAGCTTTAGCTTTTTACTGCCTTTCTTTCTTATGAACATTGCCAGCTTTTACTCATTGCAGGAGAAACCTTTATAAAGTGGAGATAAAAAGACTGCAAACCCTTGTTAAAATGGTGGAGGGGTTTATGTGTCAAAATGGGGCTAAGTTGTTCCATTTTAAATTTTACATTTATCCTGTACAATTAAACTAAAATCAAATCTGTTAAAAGAGAAAATGTGTGCACATTGTTCAACATTTCATAAAATAAAATAAAAAAATCTGATGTCCTTGTAGGTTTTGTTGATGTTTGCTCATTTTGCACTTTTTCTGCATTATTTTAAAACGTATCCATTTGTTCAATTTACACAAAATAGCTAGATGGAAACAAGTTAAATCATGATTTTTTTTTATAATTAACTTAAATATTTCTTTACTGCTTGGTTGACTCCAACACTTTTGTTCTGACATTACATTTTATTTTGAAATGTGAATATTATCTTCATAGTTTCTTTGAGGGATTCTGTTCGGTCAGAATTAATAAGTGAGAGCAGCTTTAAATTCACTTCTTCAAACTTATTTCTGTTCTTTGTTTTATTGTTTATTTCTCTCTTAAGTTTACAGAGGCAGTCGTCGTTTTCCAAAGAGGACACTCAATAAATGACAGTCAATACCCAAAAAGCAGAACTACAACAAGTTGGCTTTGTAAACATAAGAGAAGAAGTCTCAAACTAAAATGCACACAACATGACACAACTCAATACATCCTATGGTTAACAACTGATTTACTGTCCATATGTGATTAAACAAAGACATCATAAAATGTGCTGTAGTTTAAATGAAAACAGTAAAACTAACAAAAAAGAATTGATTGTTACTTTGTAAATCCCAGGTTTGTCCTTGCAGAGCGTATAAATAATATAACGAGTTTTTTTTGTTTTTGTTTGTTTTAAAGGCCACATCATACTATATAAGTTAAACACATATTTTAACTTCCTAGCACTAGGCACTAAAAATGTTGTACTACTAGTATGACTGAACTTTTGATCTCGGGATTTCATTTAGCAGCACCTGAATCAAGATTTCTTCCTGTTTGACTGATTCAAGCAGGGGAATACTATGAGTAAATTATGCAAAAATCAAATATATGAGTCATTTTTACTGTAAACCCTGATACATGGATGTCTCAAATAGCTATCCTGTTATTTTTTTAACCTTCATCAAATCGATGCTTGTATTCTGTGCACATGTTTAGAGACATTTATTCCTGAGAGTACGTTTTTTCTTTTGAAAGGTGGAGGCATAATCCCGTTTGGTAAACGAAATAAATTAGTTGAAGAAACAGTTACTCATTATTATATCAAGAAAAACTCTGCAAACTGGTGACCTATGTGAACTATTCAGAAAAAGTCACTATTGCAATATAAGAAATTCAGGGGTGATAGTACATAGAACTTCACCAACTAAACTGACTACAAATCTAAACCATTATCCTGCCACAACAGAATCTCCAAAAACAGTAAATCAAGAACAAAATCTAGGCTGGGTTTTTTTTCTTAATTCTCAGATTTAAAACTGAGCAAAAATCACAAAAAATTACTTAGCGGATGACCAGAAAAGGAATATTCTTCTCATCAGGTAAATCAAAAACTCCCAAAGCAGTCTTTCATTTACACTGCATGATCTTGAACAAGAAACACTAATGTGCAGCTGTGAAGTTTTAGAAAACTTCATCTTTAAATAGTATGACAAATGAGGGGGAAAAAAATCTTATTTTTAGGGACTGTTTGTAGATTTTTCAAGAGACATTTTCCTACTCAGATTTCCTCAGCAAAGAAAGAAAGAAAGAAAGAAAGAAAGAAAGAAAGAAAGAAAGAAAGAAAGAAAGAAAGAAAGAAAGAAAGAAAGAAAGAAAGAAAGAAAGAAAGAAAGAAAGAAAGAAAAAAGAAAGACTTCAATTTCTCTTAATCACCATCTAAACTTTGTAAAGTACTCAGTTAATATCATTGCGTGTTAATTAACCATTTAAATCACCCTTTGGTGAGAGTATCTTTGGGTGTCTGTCCTGTGTATCACTATGCAGCTCTGTTTTGGTCTGGTGACCTGTCCAACGTGCCTCTCGCCCAATGACCACTGGAGATGGGCACTAGGACCGACCTCAATTCTGTAAGGACTAGGCAGGAGAAAATGGATGCTTAGGTGGATGATCCATTTAGCCATTTTCTGGTCCTCAATGTACGAGATTATTTCAAGTTCTGAAGTTTTAAATAACGGTTCATGGTGACTAATTAACCTAACAAGCATGTTTTTTGGACTGTGGGAGGAAGCAAGAGAATCCCTGTATGCATAGGGAACAAGCAATCTCCATGTAGAAATCCCCCAGGCAACTATTCAGATCCCAAATCCTCTGCTTTAAAACAACAGTAATGACAATTTGACCACTGTGCAGCTCCATTGAACTAAACAAGAGATCTAATTGATCAAATTATCAAATAGGTAACATTAGGTGCAACTAAACAACTTGTTTTCCAGCTAGGATGTGGACAGAAGTCCACAAAGATCAGGAAGAAGCTAAAGAGCCTGGGGGAAAACAACACAAGAGGCATTGGAATTCCAAAGAGACGCCTATAGAGACCAGCAAGTTTGAATCCAAAAATGTCTTAATGTGAGGGCGCAATTCTGCCTTAAGAATTATGAGGAAAAAAGAAATTCCAGATGCAGAGTAGAAGACTCTTAGATCAGATCCCAGGTTTCAGAAGCAATTTCTAAATATGTTTGTAAAGCCTGTGCATGCTCTAAAGCAACAGAGAAATTAGTTGTTTTAATGAAGGTGATGGGAGCAAAAACAATAACAAAGCTATTTTTGACCATGACATTTTATAAGTCATGATACCTCCTCACAAGTCTTCATGGGTCTGTCCCACTGCAGCACAGCCACTTCATTCAGACACCCACACAAGAGAATATGAGCCATGAACAAACTAACAGAAATACAATAAGATATTTGACTTTTGTTCATGCAGACTATGCACTGGCCTTTAGTGTGGCTTTTTGCAATCTGAATTTAACCTCAGTTATCAGGTCTCAAAAGAATTAAAGGCAATGAAGTTGTCCTAAATAACCACAGGACTGAGGAAACTGAGATGATATGACTTTTTTATAACTGGTCTAGATAGGACATACAAAACCAAAGAAAAAAAAGACTGAAAAAAACGAACATACTAAGTCTGAAGAAGTATTATTAGACAATTTGGTGATTCAATCCAAACATTCCCATATCATCACTGGTCTTCTATGGTATTCTGTTCTGTTTTTGTGACAATACTTGTTACCTCCCTGAAAACACCCAGACTGTTTTATGTTGTAACTTCCTTTGTGACAACCGGTCTCATATTCTTGTTTATGTCTGGGATTTTTATTATTTTTGGTTATTTAATGCATTCATAGCCTGGAAATAATTTGTTTAAGATCAACAGGGTGTTTTGTTTCTGAATTTCTGACCTTTATTGTTAAACCACTTCCTTCTTATGGTTTCAGCATGAAATACAGAGCCTCAGCCTTTCTGCTGCATGCTCTTTTCACATCTGACTCAATGACAAAAAAAGGGCAATATCGTCTTTTCACAGATCACCAGCTTCAACTGTACTTGGTAGGATGGACCTAACAACCCAAACCGCACTTTGTTAAATGAATGGAAACTTTTGAATAACATATTTACCTCCCTGCCAGTGGTGGCACTGCACCGACAATGGGACATTACCTTTTCCGTGAACAGTAAACTAACATGGAGTAGCATCATATTTTAGCAGTTTTAGGATTGCTCTGTTGTCTTTGGCTAATGTGCCAGACAAATACCTTGTTTTTGTGGGGGTCACAAGTATTCTCGTCTGACCCTATTTCTATAGGGCCTTAACCTCCTCTTCATTCCACGTCCACCACGAGCCATTTCTATTATTACTGCTATGAACAAATGCACTGTTGTTTTGGTTGTGTTTACCCAGAAGGCCTTGGGTATTATTAGTTAAAAATTGGCAAATACATCTAAACAAGATCTAAATGGTCTCTGGAAAATGTACATTTTTAAATTTTGTCAAAAAGTAAATGTTTTTTATGACAGAATATTTTTCAGACATTTATTAGAAACATAGACATATTTGGACCGCTTTGTGACATAGTGTGGAAACAATCGTCTTACCTTGAATGTGAACAAAACAAAGGAGATGATTGTAGATTTCAGAAGAAACAGAAATAAGTCAAACACTGTTTCCATCATGGGTGAAGAAGTGTAGTTGGTTGAGGAGTATAAATACCTCAGAGTTCACCTGGACAACAGACTGGACTGGAGGCGCAACAGTGAAGCCGTCTACAAGAAGGGACAGAGCAGACTGTACTTCTTGAGAAAGCTTAGGTCCTTCAAGGTTTGCAGCAAGATGCCGCAAATCTGTTGTGGAGAGTATAATCTCTTCAGCCATCATCTGTTGGGGTAGCAGCATCAGAGCCAGGGACTTAAAAAGGCTAAACAACCTGATAAAGAAGGCTGGTTCTGTTCTTGGGACAACTGTGGAACATCTGGAGATGATGAGGTAAAGAAGGATTCTTCATCAAATCAAAAACATTATGGACAACCCTGAGCATCGTCTTCATGAGACTATCCTGCAACAACAGAGTGTCTTCAGTCAGAGGCTTCTTCAGTTTTGCTGCAACACAGACCGCTTTCCTGCCCACATCCATCATTATCTACAACAACTCCTTAAAGAATTAAATGTATGAGCTACAACAATACTTAATTTCCCTCTAGGATCAATAAAGTATTTTTGAATTATTACTTCTCTGTAGGGTGTATTGCATTGAGATCTTGCATTGCATACAGGCCCATCAGATAGTTCTGAGATGAAGCACATCATGTGCCCGCAGTAGTGGGAGAAACCAGAGTTTTGGTCTGGCATGAAGACCATGTTCTTCCTCATTACGTTTTCTGTTTAGAGAACTGAGAAAGGTTTATGCTCAGACAGACACAAAGCCTAAAAAAGTTTTTGACATACGTAGGTAATTCCCCTGTAAAAGATTGATGACATGGAAATTGGGGGTGTTTCCCTGTTCGCATGACTATAAATATGAAAGCAGATGGTGTCCAAACAGCAGAGATAACAAGCTGACCTTAGCTGAGATTTTTTCACCTACTGCTCCTCCCTAACACCAACAAACACACACCTCAGGATGGCTCGTCTTGCTCTGTCTGCAATTGTGCTGATGATGGCTGTCATCGCTCTCACTGAAGGTAAGATGAAGCTTCAAAGTAAAAAAAAAAAAGATTTAAGTCACTTATTGACTGTTATCCAACAACATTTAAATTCTAAGATAAATGTATGTAATAAAAAGACCACAGTGAGTTTCAAATATGAAAATCTAACTTGGGAAATAGATCCAAAACATTTTAGTTAAAGTTTTGTTGAAAAAACAATAAGACAAATTTGAAGTTGAAGTCAAATTTCATATATAGACCAATTAATTAATTGCTTTGCATGAGATATTATCAGGATAGTGAAAGATAGAATTATTTAAAAAATGTATCAAATTATGTGTAACATTAACATATTAGTTTTCAGTAATTAAATGTATTAGCGAAAAACTCTATAGTTGCTTAAGTGGCTGCAGAAATTAGCTTTTTTTTAGCTTATGTTTGTTATGAGTTTAGCACACACTGACACAGCTGGGATCAATGTTTTTTGAAAAATAACCTTTTGAACAACTATTTTAAATGTAAAAGTGGTGACAAACATTAATGAATATATAAGCAATTAAATCCCAAGACACTGCAGTGTACAGCTTTCAGGTCTATGCTTTAAAGTCATAAGTCATAAGTCCAACATCAGAGAAGTTCAAAGCCAGACAAATCGCTTCACACTTAAAAAAGAAGCTCTATCAGATGGTGTCCATTTACTGTTTAACAGGAAATCAAGAACGGGAACTCACAGAATGGAAGCTGGTGATGAATATGTTTCTGAGATATTCACTCTCTGTTTTCTGTTTGCAGGTCTACGTGGAGCTGGCCCAAAGAAGTGCTGCTTCAAATTCAATGACAAGCCGGTGTCAAAAGATAAAGTTGTGGGTTTCACCAAAACCAGTCAGCGCTGCTCCAATTCTGCCATCTTGTGAGTACTCACTGTTACAGAAGTGCACCAGTGACACTGAATCTGCTCTTGAATCTGCTGACGCTCTCCTCTTCCTTTTTTACATCCAGGCTGAATACAGTGGCAGGCCGTCAGCTCTGTGTCAGACCATCAGACCCCTGGGTGAAGGACCTCATCAGCTACCTGAAGACCAAAAATTCTTTGGGCGCAAACTCCAACCTGTAAACGTGCCAATAGTATACCTACAAATCAGCTTACATGAACATGTTGGTTGGTTGTGATGCTACAGTTTCTTACAGAAAAAAGCAGCTCTGTTTCTATGATATTTACCAAATATTCTAATATTTGATGGTGGACTCCCGGGATGAGATGAAGGGGAATATTTTTTCTTGATGTACATGAAGTATTTTTTAAATTATAGCTGTTATATTGAACAGCAGGTGTATTTTTGTTAAATACAACACTTCAAGTTCGACCGTCAACACTGTGAGCTTTTATTATAGTTTGAACCGACCTGAGAAAGTATTTTGATAACAAATGTCTTCCAATTCCATATGGTGTCATCTTTATTATATAAGCTATGACCTATTACACTTGCTAATGTAAAAGGAGTAGTTAAATTACCTTAATGCCGGTATCTAATTTTATTTAAAGTCTTTTAATAGTCGTGCTTTTGAACTCTTTGAATTATTGACAGAAGTATTGTAATCTATTCAGAGGTTTGTAATCAGTTTTTCTGTATGCTTAAAGCTACACGATTCTTATGAAATAAAGTTAATTACTTTGAAAATTCAACAAATTCTCTTTTTCTTATTGTGATGTTTTTGTCGTTACAGTTGAAGCAGGGATCAATGTTAATATCTTTTGCTCTGCCACCTCAAACTTCCTTAACCATGCATCACTGTAGATCTCATGACCATATTATAAACAGGGTTCTCCAAATTCATGTTCAAAGATCCAAATTTAATTACTAGAAAAGGTTAAAGGTCTGATCCACAAGTGATGAACAAATCCCTTGTATTATCATAACTTGCGAAAGAAATTGGCACCTTCTGCCAACAACACTTTATTTGTGAGCCTGAACTGCTCTATACTGTGACATTAACTCGTAATATTCCCTCAAATTTTGAATTTGACTAAGACCTAATGAACCTAATCAGTTTTCACACCTGAAAAATAAAGTAACTTATTTTTCTCTACTGAAAAGTTGATGAAGAACTTGTGATGGTAAATAAACACTATCATAAGAGTTTTGTCACTGAGCTAAGCCCAAAATGCATTCTCTAAATCCTGCATGTGTAATGTATAAACCAAATAAAGCAATACTTGCTAATGTGGTAACGGGGTTGCATTTTGCCCAGTAATCCGCACATGCCAAGTAATCAAAGCAAATTAGTCCACAAATTATATACAAAAAAACTATGATCACAGAATTGTTTTCTCTTCTTTTCCTTAGAAATACACAGAGGTGGGTAGTAACTAGATATATTTACCTGAGTAACTTTTTGAAAAAAATCATTTTCTTTTGGAGTAGTTTTTCTAGGCTGTACTTCTTTCTTTTACTTGAGTAATATTTTATGAAGCATCGCTACCCCTACTTGAGTAAAGTTTCTGGCTACTCTACCACAGTGAGTAACTTTACTACTGAATGCTTGTTTTAACCAAAAATGCATGAGTCTCACAGATACAGTTTTTGTTGAAGTGAGACTTTTTGTTTGTACACAACCTTCATCATTTTAACATTATTTTCTATCTGCTGAGGCTGTTGTGCCATTTGGAGGTCGAGTGGGGGTACCTTAGCCTGGGTAACATATATACAATACCTACTGTAAGTATTGGTTTCATCCATTTTACTTGTTTAAAATGTTTCTACTCATCAAATTTGTTAGTTTACTATTATGTCATGTATTCTATTTATTTGACTCATTAGAATTTGCATCTGCCTCTGCCTTGGTGACCACATGTCCTCTTCTGCCCCTCTCCAGTGTGGAAATACTCCAGAGCTCAGTTTTGGGCCCACTCCTGTTCACACTGTACCTGCTCCCTCTTGGTTCTATTTTTAGAAAGTATGGGATATCTTTTCATTGTTATGCAGATGATACTCAAATATATTTCCTGCTTTACAAAATGGAATCGGGCTCTCTGATCCCACTGTTTTCTTGTCTGGATGACATAAAACCCTGGTTGGCCAAGAATTCTTTAAAGTTAAAAGAGAAAATGACTGAGGCAATTGTTTTTGGAAGCTCCACTGAGACTCTCCACGTAGAAGTTGGTTCTTTGACCCAGTAAATTAGGCCAACTAGTGCTAACCTCAGGGTCAAAGTGGATGCTGGACTAAAGTTAGAACGTCACGTCACATCAATTGGAAAATATAACTTTTTTCATTTGAGGCAGCTGGCTAAAGTAAAGCCCGTTCTTTCCCAGAGGCATTTCGAAACAGTAATCCATTCCCTTGTTACAACTCGGCTAGATTACTGTAACGGATTTCATAAAGGAATAAGTGTATTCCTGTATCGCTCAGCTTCAGAGAGTCCAATATGCTGCCTGCCTCTTAACAGGCACATAAAACTTTGAACGCATTTCCCCAGTTCTAGCCTCTTTGTACTGGCTGCCTGTACATTTTAAGATTCATTTTAAAATTCTTTCATTTGCTTTTAAAGCTTATAATGGCCTTGCCCCGCCCTACCTGTGCGAGCTGCCACATCCATACACCCCGGGCCCTTCCGTTCCCTCAGCTCAGCTAATTAGCTGTCCCTGAATGTCCCAAAGACAAGGCATAAGCTTAGAGGAGACTGCGCTTTTTCCTTTAGCAGCTCCTAAATTGTGGAATGAGCCTCTATTGGATGTCAGCCAGGCCTATTTACTGTCTGTATTTACCACCTCTTCTCTCTCTTGGACACCATCTGAGATGCTGACTTTTAAATAGGTCTTGAATTGTTTTTATTACTTAATTACATTTTTATTAGTTCAATTCTATATCCTATTTGATTGTATTTGAATGGTTCACATTTTAATGTGTTAATTTTGAGCTGTTGTATTTATTTGAGGTTTTATTGATTTTATTGTTCATTCTGTTATTTTATTTGTTCTGTGTACAGCACTGCTGTGGGTGTTTTAAGTGCTATATATATATATAAAGTTAGTATGGTATGGTGGAATTTTCACATAACTTTTGTCCAGTTACATCCTTTTTAAATATTAAATTATATGTTATGATCTCAAAACAAGTACTCAATACTTGAGTGGCCTTTTTACCAAATACATTTTTACTCTTGAGTAATTTTTTGGATGAGTACTTTGTACCTTACCTTAAAAATATGTTGAAGTAGTGCTACTTTTTCCTGAGTACAATTTTAGACTACTCTACCCACCCCTGGAAATACAGTCATTATAAAAGAAAGCAGACCCTCTTTTAGGTCCTGGGTTTTAAACATGAGGAAATAGTAAAAATGATCGTGGTCCTGCTGCATACATTACTGAGCGTTCAAATTATTTAAATCTGATACTTTGGCATACAGAATTTTCCTGACATGACACTGTGCATTATGGCCAGAAATCTCAAAATGTTTTTCTCATCTGTTCAAAGTTCTGGAGGTTTTGTGAACCATTCAAATGCAACTTTGCAAATCGAAGCCACGTTCTTTGAGAAAGAGGTTGCTTTCTTCTGGCAAACCTTCCAAACAACCGCAGTTGTACCGGTTTTATTTTTTCCAATTCTGCTGCTAATATTTTGCATGCTAGCTGAGGCCTGTTGAATCTGAAGTTTTGAAACCGACAATGGTGCTTTCTCCAAGGTCATTCCTTTTGTCTTTCCACCTGTGTGGCTGTGGTTCAGGAGTTAGGAGTTTGTCCTGTAACTTGAGGGTTGCCAGTTCGAGCATTTGCGCTGTCAGTTAGTCATTGTGTCCTTGGGCAAGACACTTTACCCACATTGCCTACTGCTGGTGGTCAGAGGGCTGTGGCTACAATGTATGCTTCAGGGTCCTCAGGACTACATAACGCGCTATACAAGTACATGACATTTACAATGCAAACGTTGTGTGTGCTTCAGAACAGCAAACTGCCAACCTTTTATAGAGGTGTTGTATTATACCAGTACTTTTGATTAGGAGCACATGGCAGCTATTTAATTCTTAGATCCAGCAGCAAGCCTACTTTAATTTTCATTATGACCTTTTACTCCTTTTGGATTCTTTTTTGTTCATTAACTAATTACTGTGTGTAATTTGTACACTTTAGGTTAGAATTTAAAAATGTAAGTCTTGTAAAGATCAGCTAATACTTATTATTTCTTGATATCGAGGACTCAAGAATTAGAAAGAGAGTGTACTTTAATTTTAACTTTAATTTTAAGAAAATGTAAACAAAAGACTCCCACATTGTGAACTTCTAAATACGATACTGATGTCTTGATCTTGGGGTGTTTGGGTTTTGGAGTTCTGCCGTGTTTGTATCATAATCATTTCCCAGTTTTTTATATTCAGCCTACGTCTCCCTTATTAAGTTCATTCCCTTATATTTAGTTTCTTAGTTTATTCTTAAATTTTGTTCTTTGTGTATTTGAGTCAAGTTTTCTTTAGATTAGTGTTAAGCCTTCTCCCTTTGGGTATTGTCATGTCCCTCTCAGCTTCCCTCAAGCTTATACTCCTTTCCTCAGACAGCCTGCCTTCTCTGTTCTCACAGCTGCACCTTGTGTCCTAATCAGCCACCTGTCACTTGTCAAAGAATCAACCTCACCAGTATTTAGGTCCCTCGTTTTCTGCTGGATTCTTTTGTTGTCTCTCTGCCCAAGCTTTTCTTGCCAGTTCCTTGTCCCGGTCCCTTTATGCCAATTGTAAGTTTTATGTTCTCTTCATTAAAGAACTTGGACTTCACCTTTTGCCTCTGTTCTGCCTCAAAGTGCTCCAACTTAAAGCCTACTGCATGACAGCTGGCTGGTCTGGTTTAGGACTTTTAATTCACAGTTATAACTTTTTACTATTTATTTTTTCACAAAAGAAATCCTTGATTTGACTTTTCTGTAATTTTTTGGAGTAATAAGTGAACAGCACACGGCAGCTAGGTTCGATCACCTTGTTAACTTGACTCCAACTGCAGAACACACTAACGGTAACCTAGAACACATACAATAATCACCCCAAAGATGCATATCTTTTTAAATCTAAACATCTTGTTGTCTGGGTGTAAGTAGAGCCCCTAGGTGGTCAGCCTCAATTTCATGTTTTTTGTTTTTTTGTCTTTTGGTGGGGATTGTCCATCTATGGGATTGTCTAACTTGGTCTCTGTAACATGACTGAAGGATCAATTTGTTTCTCTTTCTAATCTTCAACAAACTGCTTATTTCCTTCTGCTTTTCTAAGACAAAAAACAAAAGAATTTTCCCTTTATTTTGTGTCTTGTCAATATTTGAGCATTCTGAGATATGAGTGGAAATAATTGTTCAGGTTAGCAGCCATGACGTTTACTCTGAAAACAAGAAGTGGTAGATCAGTGTGAACAAAGAGAAAGAGCACCTCTGAAATTGTGCATCTCTTTATTTCCTCTTTTTTTAATGCCATTAAATATAAATATGTCTGATACACACCAGAGGCGCTCTGTATAAATGTGTATCTTAAGACAAAAATCTTTCTTTTTTTTAAGGACACTTAATGAAGAAGTGAAAGAAGCAAACAGAGGTTCTGCTTTTCATGAATGGGGGAGACGTCCAGCTATTTAAATTTACATACTGTCGAGTGTAAAAACTCCCCATACAGTGAAACTCTAGTTGTATCAGTCAACCAGAGCAAACAGGAAAAGCGTTCAACAGAAGAAATGTCAGAGGTTTGTTCATTTCTACACATAGGTCAATACAGCTGATGAGCCTTTCTGAAAGATTCCTTTGTGCCTTAAAAAGCTAAACTTTTCATTTTATCTATCAAATTTTGAAAAGTCAACATCCGTGCATGAAATATGACTGAAAAATGTATGCAAAATGTCAAGTAGAGTTGCTGATCAAATCAGAATAATTATTTACAAAAAAAAGTTTCCATTAACATTTTACTCAGGGGAATTTAAAGAGTAAAAGCAGGCAAACACTTTAGTTACAGGAATTATAATGGATATCTCTCTCTGTAAGATTGATATTATATATTGTTTGTAGTTAAAAGACAAAATGTTGGGTGGAAAAAAACAACAGTGGAAGCCCACAAGGCTGAAAATAATAAGACTCCTGATCTGATAATGCTTGATGTTTATACATTGTTTTGGTTGTCAGAATACCAAACAACTTCAGTGCTGATCTTCAGTGGATCCAAATCCTGTCTTTCTTCTGGATTCTACCTCCATTATCTACCCATCCATCTCCAGAATTAATTCATCAGACAAGAGGGGGACACCCTGGACAGGTCGCCCGTCTATCACAGAGACACACAGGACATGCACACGCACACTAATACCTAAGGGCATGAGAGACCAATTAGGCTAACCTTGCAGTCATTTTTTTGGGCTGTGGGAGGAAGCCAGAGAACCCACACAAGACAACAGTGAAATCAAACGTGCCACTGTGCTGCCCGATTCTACCTTCAGATCAGTGGAAATGTCAATGTATAAATCTTGGTCTTGGAAAATGTTTTTAGTTACATCTGTGCCAATATACCCACTTCTTGGAGCCAACATCTTGCCTGGATTTAATATGCTCACAACTCTCAAATTTCTGCTGCATCTGGTTTATCTCCTTTTGAATCATCTCTTGGTTACCAACCCTTTCCCCTGCCTTCTTCCTTCCCTGATCGTGTGATTCCATCTGTCAGAAGCGACCTTCACTCCTGTGTCAGGATCTGGAACCACAACAAAGCTGCACTCCAAAGAACGTCCACTCAAAACGAATGAATCGGCAACTGAAAATGGCTATCGTCCTTAGGCCACGCCCCCCTGATTAGCGTATGTAAACTGTGCAAAACACCAGTCGCAGTTTGGTCACCAGTCTTTTGTTTTCCGTGACTTCAAAAGCCGTTTTTCTTTTTGGGAGTTTGTCCTACAGTTGAAGTGGTAGCAGCCGGCTGTCTCCTTCTCTGACATTATTGAGCGGAGAGCTAAACGTGTCAAGTAACGAAGTACAAATACTTTGTTATCTTACTTAGGTAGAAATTCGGGGTATTTATACTTCACTGGAGAAATAATAGATTGGCCTTCTTTTTACTCCTACTCCTTAAATTTTCACACAATTATCTGTACTTTCTACTTCTTACATTTTAAAAATAGCCTACTAACTACAATAGTTACTCCTGTTTCATTTCGGCTTGTCATAGAGTTAAAAGACAAAAAAACCTATCCAGACAAATTGTGTTTTCATAATAATTTTATATCTACCATTCTGACATCCGTTTGTATGCCATCCATTCCATACTGCTCACAGGGGTCGTGTTAACTGAATATTTTTCGTACCTGTCCAGATTTTTGGACCAGTGACCAAAAAGAATCTGAAGGTCATTTTGATAGATTAGATCACTTTATGCATGCAGTAAAGGTAACTAAATCAATAATAAAAAGATTCCCAAGCCATCTGAGCATTATCTCAGACCTGAACTCTGTACTCAATGTATCTGAATTCTGCACACACACACACACACACACATATATATATATATATATATATATATAATATATATATATATATATAATATGAATTCTACATATTTTACACACCTGGTGAAAGAAAGCTGTATGGATATTAATCTATCTTGAGTCATCATCTTTCTGTTGTAATGACTGAACTCATTCGAAAAAAAATATATATTAAACAAATGTATGTATAAGACACACCTGATGACTTACATTTTTTTTTGTGTGTGTAGCCGACCTCTGGGCAGGACACCAACCACTTCAGAGTCCAGCCAGCATGTTGCAGACAAAAAATATTAATCTGTTACCTCTCCCTCCTAGTGTGGACCTGGACCAATCCTCCTCTCCCTGCATCTGTTTATTTATTTATATTTATCAAATAAACCTTTTCAAACCATTCCTTGAAGTCCATAATTGCTGCCTGCTCCAAAATCTCAGTTTACACTGTTTACTACTATTTGAGACATGAGATTTGTGTAAAAAGTTTGTACTGTACTATCACACAGACGAATTTATACAAGAGCGTTTTCAGTTGTTCAGCATTAGTTCATGAATTAAATTCTGACCAGAACCATTTCACTCTGATGCAGCACCAGCACCTCTGTGACCAAGAGGCTCATAACTCAGAGAGCAATGATGACATTATGTAGGAGAGGCAGACGAGGTCAAAAGTACATTGTTAAGCTTAGCTCATTCCACCACCCCTGTTTGTCAGTTTCAGCTGAAACATGTCTGAAACATGTCGATGAAATAAATGTCTAAAAAACTTTTTTACTAATTCAAAAAAAAAGTTACATTTTAGATTAAATATAAGCATTTTGTAACCTAGGATTCCAGAGACCATTTAAATATTGCTTAGATGTACTTTTAAATGCATCTTTTAAATGCAATGTTTTCAAGAGGGTTGCAAGAAATGTGTTAAGAAAAAAAAGACCCAAGTTAACAGCCTAGGATTTGAAAAGAATCGATTGTGAAGCCACCAGGAACATAAAGTTCCTGTTGTGTCATATTCCTTTACTGCAGCCTACTTGGAGTACCAAGAAGTACAAGACATTCAATGCTCAGAGACATGGCCAAGGTAAGGAAGGCTTAAATCCGAGCACCACCGAGCAAGACACATCAGCTGAAACATCTAGACTAGACCAAGAAATATCTGAGGACAGATTTTTCAAAGGTATGATGGACTAATGAAATGAGAGTGAGTCTTTACAGACCAGATGGATGGGCACGTGGCTGGATCTGTAATGGGCACAGAGCTCCAATTCGAGTCAGACGCTAGCAAGGTGGAGTTGAGGTACTAGTATGCCTTCTTTGTTTGACCTGCCAAATTGGTCACACAACATTCTGTCTCTAAAGAACCAGTACTAGATGGTGAAAACCATTGAAATATCCTGCTTTTCCATTGATCCATTGTCCTCTGTGAAGCACCAGCAGGTACAGAGTGCATGGTCGTTCATGCAATAAGAAAGAGGCCTACATGACAAACTTACTTATGAACCATTCTGATGTTGTATTAATGGCAGCCATCTTGTTACAAGAGTAGATGGACCATGTGATGTCAAGAGTTATCAAGGAAATCCATTATGTTTTATGTACAACATCTTCCCCCTAGACAGACACACACACTTATTTACATTAAAACAATCATTATTGCTATTGTGAACATTGAATGGTAATTAGTATACAATAATGTTTAAGTTTAGCAAGACTGATGTTAATCATTGTTCTGGGTTTATTAAATGTGTGTGTGTTGTTTTAAAAAGTTGTTCATCATCATTTGTGTATGCATGTTTTGATAGCTGCTGGTTGAAAGATTAAATTCAAACCTTCTTTAACCCAGTGCTCCTGTAAGTGTAACATTTTTAAATTCCATACTTTTCCAGGCTAAGAATTCTCTATGTTTTCTGCAGTTTATAAAACATTCTACATATTTAAGTAAAAGTCTATTCATACTCTATTAACAAATCCGTAACGCTTAAATTTGCCAAATAAGGATTATAGTATCCTACAGTGAATTAAAAGTCTTTCAAGAACAGTTTTTAAATTTTGGTCCCATTTCTTAAAATTCAAGAATTGTAATCAGATCCACAGGTCCAGTTCAACTTGAATTCAAACTTTCTTCAGCCTTAAATGGTAAACTGGCCTATTTTAGATTTTTGATTATATGTACAGTCAGCCCCTCAGTCAAAAATCTGGTGAGTAAAATGTTAAAATCAAGATGTGGTGTGGTAAATAAGCAATAAAAAAAGATTTAGATATAAATAGGAATCAGTGTTGAAGCCAATACATTTATTAAGCATTATTGGCTAGATTTACTCCTCTTAAAGTTCATGACAAGGAAAAATCTGGAAAATCTATTTTTTCCATACTCATTTTTTCTCATTGTTATCCATACTTGGAAGATGATCAAAGAAATTTCCTAGACTTTTCAAAGCCAGCTAACCCTGGCAATCTCTCCGGTAGATATATCTATACTGAATTACACATTCTGGCCAAAATACTTTTATACCAGATTCGGTTATTGTTTTGTTTTTGTTTTTTCTGATTTCCTGTTGGTGCCCCGAGTATTTATTAAATGTATTAAGAATTCATTAATAAATATTTGCTGTCTTTGGATAAATCAATATTTGTTAATTACCAGACTGTCTTCTAAGGTGGGCTAAAGTTATAAAACGATTTTTATTTCCCCATCTATTTTTTTCCCTCAAATGTATTGCTGCTGTATGGGGATGTCCTGGTCTGATGTTTCAGATCAGGGTCCCAGCACAATTTCTATTGGTGTTCTTTATGAGGTGTTTCTGTTTTAACTGAAGCACCCTATAGGCTCGTTTAATAAAGTTTCAGATTAGGACTCTGTAGGAAACAATAACTTAAAAATAAATCCGGGTGCATATTATTACTACTGTAATGAGGTTTTGTATTGTGTACGGAGCCATAAGATAAGGTTCTGTGATAAAAACAGATCATGTGACCACGGTAGTGGTAGAAACCACAGTCTTTGGCCAGGCAGGGAAACCACGTTCTTCCTCATTAAAGATGCTGTTTAGAGAAGTGTAAAAACTTCACGCACAAACAGAGACAAAGAAGCCCAGCCCTTACAAAGTTTTCCATATACGTAGGTAATTCCCCTTTCAAAGACTGATTACATGGAAATTGGGGGTGTTTTCCTGTTTGTATGTGCATAAATATCAAAGCAGATTTTGTCCAAACAGCAGAGATAACAAGCTGACCTTAGCTGAGATTTTCAACCCACTGCGCCTTTCCAACACCAACAAACACACACCTAAGGATGGCTCGTCTTGCTCTGACTGCGATTGTGTTGATGATGGCTCTCATAGCTCTCACTGAAGGTAAGATGAAGCTTCATAATACAAATTAAAAAACATTTAGGAAATGTATTGACTGTCATCAATCAACTTTTTAACTTCAATAATTGTTTGAACAACTTTTTTTAATGTGAAAGTGGCGACAAAAATTAATAAAAATGTAAGCAATTAGATCCCAAGACACTGCAGCTTCCAACTTTTATGTCTTTAGTGACCATAAAACAATGTATGGACAGTTAAAGCTGCATTTGATCAAATGTGTTTGCAAATAATGAAGGGAAAAATAATTTTCTTGTGGTAATTAATTGCCAATTAAGCATTGCTTACCTCCACAGTTCAGAACGCGTTTAAATCGACCAGTGTTCTTTGCTTTGATCTTTTCCTTTCCTCCAAAAGGCTTTTAGGGTTAGATACTAATGTGCTGATAAACGAACCCTCATGACTTCATGGTTTAATATTCTTTTAGAAAGTAAGTTTTGTCTTCTCAAACCTCACGTTTAATTTTTAGCAAAGAAATTAAAAACAGATACAAATACATTTAATCTACTACATCTAAATGTATTCATTGTCTGAACCTGGGTTTTGATTTTAACATAAGAGAAGTTCATATCTAGACAAAGTAGAAACAGCACAATCTCTTCACACTTAAAAGAGAAGCTGTATCAGATGGTGTCCATTTACTGTTTAACAGGAAATCAAGAACGGGAACTCACAGAATGGAAGCTGGTGATGAATATGTTTCTGAGATATTCACTCTCTGTTTTCTGTTTGCAGGTCTACGTGGAGCTGGCCCAAAGAAGTGCTGCTTCAAATTCAATGACAAGCCGGTGTCAAAAGATAAAGTTGTGGGTTTCACCAAAACCAGTCAGCGCTGCTCCAATTCTGCCATCTTGTGAGTACTCACTGTTACAGAAGTGCACCAGTGACACTGAATCTGCTCTTGAATCTGCTGACGCTCTCCTCTTCCTTTTTTACATCCAGGCTGAATACAGTGGCAGGCCGTCAGCTCTGTGTCAGACCATCAGACCCCTGGGTGAAGGACCTCATCAGCTACCTGAAGACCAAAAATTCTTTGGGCGCAAACTCCAACCTGTAAACGTGCCAATAGTATACCTACAAATCAGCTTACATGAACATGATGGTTGGTTGTGATGCTACAGTTTCTTACAGAAAACAGCAGCTCTGTTTCTATGAAATTTACCAAATATTGTAATAATTGAGGGTAGACTATCGGGATGAGATGAAGGGAAATAATTTTTCTTCATGTAAATGAAGTATTTTCTAATTACTCTTGTAATATGGAACAACAAATGTATTTTTGTTAAATACAACACTTAATACAGCACTTTATCCGTCAACACTGTGAGCAATTTGTTGTTGTTTGAACTGACCTGAGAAAGTGTTTTGATTGTAAAAGACAAATGTCTTCCAGCTCCATGTGATGTAATTTTTACCATATAAGCTACTTAGCACTTGCTAAAGGATAAGAAATACTGCAATTACCTTAATTGTTGGTATATTATTTTATTTAAAGTCTTTTCATAGTCACGCTTTTGAACTCATTGAATTATGGACTGAAGTATTGTAATCTTTTCAGAGGTATGTAGTCAGTTTTTCTGTATGCTTAAAGATAGGTAATTCTTATAAAATAAAGCTAGATTACTTTTACAATCTGTCTCTTTTTCTTGTGATGTTTTTTTAGATGTTATTGAAGCTGGGAATAATGTTAATATCTTTAGCTCTGCCACCTCAAACTTTGCGTTCGATCTCTGCTAGAGTCTTCATCCCTTAACCATGCATCACTGCAGATCTCATGGTCATTTCATCAACAGGCTATCAAAGTAATGAACAGTGATGAGCAAATTTCTTTCATTGTACTGACTTACAACTCACAAACAAAAGAAATTGGCACCTTATACTTTCGATAGTTTAGTGTGAGCCTACACAAGGCTATTTTTGAACACAATTTTTGCTCTTGTGCTTTCTAAGGATTTTTTCTTAAACTTGATTAACCAAATTAGTTTTCACACCTCAAAAATTAAGTGGCTTTCTTCTTTCAGTCGAAAATGTTATGAAAACAATTGAGTGCCTAAACACAGTCATGAGAGTTTTGTCAGTGAGTTTAAGCAGAAAATGCATTTGCTAAAACCTTCATATATAATATAAAAACCCAGAAAAAATAGCACTTGTTAGCTTGTTTGCATTTTGGCAAATAATCCACACATACATCTAGGGTAAGATGACCATGGTCATTGTTTCAACTTAATGTTATGATAAAGATGTGTCAGGTCACCAGCAAGACAGACGCCGGGGCAGTAAGATAACAGTCGGGCCTTCGGATGTGCTGCTGCGTTGCGATCAGACTCGCATGAACCAGTTCTCCAGAGGCTGGGCGTGAAGGTTGGAGAAGACGTCTGCTGAGATAAACAGTGATTGCTGAATACTATTTAAGTGGGTAGTGAGAAAGGTTGGTTAGGGCGATGCACGAGTTATTTTCTGTCCCTTCCATGTTTTGGCAAACATGTTTGTATTAAATACTTAAACGCTTTTTGGGATTCAGTCTTCTTTTATTATGGAAACCCTGAGGTATTTTTTGCCATTACAATCTCCTAGTCTCCTTGCTTGTAAATAAACACTGGTTTATTCTTAAGATCCTTATCAAAAATGTCCTGGTACATTTCTACATTCATCCTTACTTCAATCACATGAATTCTGCCACAATCATGTGCTGTAAGACAGCCCACACTAGTCATTGTGATTGAGTTCATTACTTATTGTTTTCATGGGAAAACATTTTCCTGTTATTTTCAGTTCTTTCTGAAATTCTCTGAGTTCCTCTAGGTTCTTGGGAATCTCTATCAATTTTGTCCCCTCTGTCAGAACATTTGGATTTTGCGTTGGGGTTGGTGAGAAATATATCACTTTTCCACTTGGAATTCCTACTTTTGGATATCTTAATGTTTATTTATGCAACTTGGAAATGGGAAAATTCAAATGCTTAACAAAAATTAGATGTACTATTAAGATGCAGCCTTCGACCAAATTGCTAACTTTTTTATTTTGTTTTGGCATAAGAAACACCTGCGATGGACTGTTGACCTGTCCAGGATGTACCCCACCTCTTGCCCCAATGAATGCTGGAGATAGGCACCAGCCCCCCAGCAACCCTGCACTGGATAGGTGGGTATAGATAATGGAAGGGTGGATGGATGGATGGATGGATGGATGGATGGATGGATGGATGGATGGATGGATGGATGGATGGATGGATGGATGGATGGATGGATGGATGGATGGATTATAAGAAATGCAATGCATTAAAAGCATGTTTTAGTGTAGTGGCACTTGGAAACAATAGAATTTTCTCAAGTGGTACTTTATACAAAGTTGGATAACAACAGCATTAGACAGTATTACACAGAGTAGACATAGTCTGATAGTGGTCACATCTTGAACCCATGTTGGCTTATCTTCCTATTGTTTTCCATTCAGGGCATACAGATGCCACCGTGGAGTAATGTTTGAACTAATCGTGAGGGCACCCAAGCACACAGAGCAGCAAAGCTCTACACATGCAACATGGTTGTACGATAGAACCAACCACTCATAATGTATATTCACAGCCTTCGTTCTCGGTGCTAAGCTTTGCACTCAACATTTTTATTTATAAATATACAAGTACAGTAAATGTAAGTTCAACAAGAACAAATAAATTAGATCTATATTGAATAATACAGATTGACAAAGCCTTATTTAGATTACAAAACGTATGTTAAATACTTAAAGTATAAATTAGCTGTTTTTTTTGGGGGGGGGGGGGGGGGGGGGGGGGGATTTTCAACAATATTTAATTGACTGCTTTTGAACACTAGAGGGCGCAACTCGTTCGTTTTGCACCAGAGTAATTTAACCTTTGGTCTTTGCTGTGCTTTTACTATAATTGCCATGAGGCATCCAGTAGCTACTTTTAATTTGCTGATGTACAATGATTTTAGCTAACATCCTTTGACAAGATTTTAGGTCAAATCTGTTACATAGGGTAACCATATTTTGATTTCTAAAAAAAAAAGAGGACAGAAGACTTTTGATTTTAAGATATTTAAAAGGTGCATTCTCCATGCGGTATTGTTAAAAAACAAACTTCCGATAAGCTTTCACAAGCACAAAAATGACTTTAAAATCTCTGGAAATTAATTCATTAAATAAATAATTAGCCTATTCTTCCGAATTAGAACATTTAGCAGTGACAATAATACTCCAGTCTTTAGTTTTCATCTTCATCCTCCTCAGTCAATTTAAACATGAACTCTCACAGCATTATAATAGTTTTTGTGCCCATGTGACCTGCAGGATTAAAAGATCCAGTGTGCTGAGTCTGCCCCTTTTGTCCCATAAAGAAACACATATGCAAGCTATCTTCATACATAAAGCTACACTTGCGATTTGACGTCTTGAAAACAGCTGCTGCACAACACAACATGGCCCAGTGTGGTGCGGCAGCAGTGGCCGATGTCTGAACCAGCCACAAGGCAGCAGCTCAGGGAGGACGTCAGATGAGAGAAAAGCTGACTTCAGATGCTGAGAAAGCTAGCCCCAAGGTTGTATTCCATGCATCACTATTCACTAGTCAGTTTAAGTATGCTTGTTGGTCCCCTGAAAAACGATTAAATCCCAGACATTTTCATCAACCTATAAAATCGCAGCACCTGAAAAGAGGACATGCCCGGGGGAAAAGTGGACTGTTGGTCATCCTAGTGTTGCAGCTCAATACCCAGACATGTAAGCACAGGGAGAAACAGTAGATTTTACAAAAAACAAATTACCATGTACACAAAAAAATTATCTTGTCGAATAGGTAGACTTTATGTAATTAATTAAATGTAAATTTTCCATCCAATTTTATTATATAAATTCTACTTAGTCACATTCAAGGTAATCTAATGAAATGTTTGTATCTTTGGAGACAGCTTGTTGTCATCCAAATCGATCAGAACCTTCTGGAAGAGTTCAAATGTAGATTTTAGTTCTTGTGGGTAGCTCAGGCTGTGTATATTAGTCCAAAAAGCATAGTCCACCCAGAGGAAAGGCTTCTCAGGTTATCCAGCAGTCTTACCCCCAATCACAACACCAACATCCTCCGGCTCCTCTTCTTAATGAGCACCTTCTTTGTAAATCACATAAAGTCCCATCATGGTCAGCTCAATCCCCCCTTTCAGCTTCCCTGCAGTCGACATTCTGCAGTAAAAACAATCAAATAAACTAAGACTTCAAAATAAAATTTGCACGCCCAGTACTAAAAGTTCGCACTAGAATAGCACTCCTAACCAAGTATTCCTTGATGAGACAGTTGTTATCCTCCTTGAGGTAGCTACAAAGACTTCGAAGAATGCAATCTCTCTTCATCTCAATGTTGTCAGTCTGCAGAAAAACAAACCTCAATGATTTCCAAATAAGTGTTTATTTTGACTCAAACCACGAGGTACACAAAGGTTTGCTTCAGTTTCACCTATATTTCTATGTAAAACTTACCCGGCCCCGCCATACCAAGCTCTGTAGTTTACAAACATTTGTGAAGGTGTAAGTATGAAATGTCACTAAGACTTAAAACACAGTCAGTTTGGTGGCCAGTTATCAATTAGGTCAGAGTTAGATCAAACACTGTGGGAGACATGGGAGAAGACATGGAAGAAGACATGGGAGAAGAAGTGGAGGTGTATAAATACCTGGGAGTTCACCTGGACAACAGACTAGACTGGAGACTGAACTGTGAAATCGTCTACAAGAACGGACAAAGCAGACTGGACTTCTTGAGGAAGCTTAGGTCCTTCAAGGTTTGCAGCAACATGCTGCAGATCTTCTACAAGTCTGTTGTGGAGATTGTAATCTTTTCGGCCATCATCTGTTGGGGTAGCAGCATCAGAGACAGGGACTTAAAACGGCTCAACAACTTGATTAAGAAGGCTATATATATCTGCATGAACATTAATTTATTCTGCATGAATATTATTATTTTCTTTGTTTGTTTGCGGCATTGATCTTTACCGTTTTACACAGTCATTGAAAGCACCAGATTTTTGGCTTCAGCACAGAACGCCCCACACCCACAACCAGGGGCCTAGCCCATTTACGTTTGACCAATGGGAGAATGGATGTGAGATCCCGATAGATCCATCAAGTTACACTAAATATAGACAGCAATAGAGGGAAGTTGGCTGTCTTTTTTTTTTCAAAATAAATGTATACTAGCTTTTTTTTTCTCAAGGTCTGATGGAAAGTTAATGGCCTGTTTAATGTATACCTGGGCACTGGCAATATACTTCCTATTCAGTTTCATGTTTTTAATCATTTCAGTTTTTACTGTTGCTTAGCTAAAAAAAGAAAAAGAAAAACACTGTGGTTTTGTTAATTAAAAAGCCCATGTCAGTTTGTATACCTGCACTTAAAAACAAGCTTTAGGCTAAGTATATTGAACACAAAAGAATAAAATGTTGAGATGTAATATCAAGCCATTGTGAGACTTAATGTGTTTATAATGAAACTTAAGCTGTGCTAACATGATCAAACAAAACAGTTTATTATGAAAGAACTTATGTGAGAATTGTGCAAAGAATAATTAGTTCCTTCAGTACATAAATAAAATAGTGACATAAAGCTCACTTTAAATAACGTCATGATATGCTTTGATGGTGGGTATAATTCAAAAAGTAATCTTTATAATAAACAAATCCATCGCATTTGTTTGATTTGTCTTGATGGTCTATGTGATGGCTTAATCAGAATATGGTCCTATCCATTGTTAGTTTTTTTTTAAGTCTTCTAATAGATTGTTTAAATTAGTAAAAACGTAGTATATCAAAGAAAATGAGCAGATTGGTTGAAATGTGACAATGCTGCGATTCTTTATCCTCCACAAGCAACAGGAACAATTCCCTTTGAACAGGAAGCAACCTCGTGCCAAAGCAGGTTTAGGATGAGCAGCTATGTGCTTGCTGGGGATTGAGAGAATAGCAAAAGGACTGAGACCAACACTGATGCTGTTTACCACTAATATAGAGAAGAAAATAATTGAATTGAAATAATTGAATAAATGAATTACAACAGTGACAGTGTACATTAACATAAAGTGATCTTAAAGAACACTGAAGAAAAGTTGCTCATTACATCTGCTCCATCAACAGACCAGATCTATAGTAGCACAACTAAAAGGATAGTTCATTTGAACTACTCATAATTATTATTTTTATTTTTCTTGTACATTGGTGGGACTTTAGCTGAATGCCAGAACCAAACCATGATTCTGAGGTAATTTCCGGGTTAAGTTATGGAGCGCATCCTTCTAATGATGTGGACGCTTCCAAGGAGGACGATCTTCTGGATTTCTTGGGTTGTTGGATTTCCAGGAATCAGTTTCATTATCTTGTCCAATCCCTTCTTGATGAGGCCAAGCGCACCAACTACGACGGGTACCCTATTGTTGTCGCCTTCAACTCTTCTATTTCCAGGTCTTTGTACTTGGATAGCTTCTCAAACTCTTTGATGGTGACATTTCTTTCAGATGGGACGTCATGTCAATCACGAGGCGGCTCTTTTCTTCTTTGTTCTTGACAATGATGTCTGGTGTGTTGCCCATCAGTTCTCTGTCTGCGTTGATTGGCATGTCCCACAACACTGTGGTATTGCTGTTCTTGTTCACTGTTGGTGGTTGATGTCCATACTTAATTGTCTGTAGCTGGTAGATGGGAATGCTTGCAGATCTTTCAATGGATGTAGCTTGCTGCCTTGAAGTGCCTCTGGATGTACTCTGGATGTGCTGTTCTGGCTGGGGTGGAACAGCCTGAGACAATGTGGTCAATCGTTTCTTCATACTGGTTGCACATTCTCCACATGTGATCATTATAACGATCCCATCATGGTGTTATTATTATTACCTTATTTATTTTTTTCTTTCTTTCTTTATATTATTAGTAGTAGTATTATATAATAATAATAATAATAATAATAATAATAATAATAATAATAATAATAATAATAATAATAATAATAATAATAATAATAATAATAATAATAATAATAATAATAATAATAATAATAATAATAATAATAATAATAATATAATTTGAAAATCTCTACCGGAAGTAGCATATGTAAATACCGCTGATGCTCCTCGTGAGCAAAACCAGCAGTCGGAGCATTTCTTCTTCTTCTGTGTTCTCTACCCTGCTTCTACCTCCTTAGCGGCCATATGTAATTTGACCCGATTCATTCATTCACTTTTCCACCCAGGGCACGTTTTTGTTCCTCTTGCTTGATTGGCCTTGGGGTTGTTGTTGTTTTTGTCTTTTTTTAGCATAGAAAGCAGCATTCTGTGCTTAGCTCCGTGACTCCCTCCGACGTTCCTCGGTGTATGCCTCGGTGAGTGTCCGTAGCAGGCTGGGTGGTGACAGCATAATGATCGAGCGACCAGAGACTGCAGTTCCGAGCATCGCTGTAAGTCTATTTCTGCTTCTTCCAAGCGGCTGTTTATGAGTATTTGACTGGAAGTATATCAGGCTTCACCCTCCCCTCCCCATTCCCCACTCGTGTGTCTTTGTTTCTCCGTGTGTTTGCACACTATAATTCAGCCCGTGGGAATCTTATCTCGCCGTTCCTTCAGCCTCACTGCGGTTAAACGATGTCCGAATAAAACGCCGTCAGCAGTTAGTCAGGGAGAGATCGACGCCTTGTTTATAAGTTTCATCTTTGGACAATATCATTGTGTTAGATTCTGGGTGAAATGAGGCTGCTTTGAGCTTTTCCTCTCGAACAGCTTGTATCAGGAGGGACGTGGTCTGGTTTCAATTAAAGCTGGCTGCTGTGGGAAGAGATGTAGTTCTGCTAAGATAATGGTAGCAGTGATAGTATGCAACTGATGCCTCAGTTCTTGGGAGTAAAAGCGTGTAATTAAAAAGTTGATACGTCTTGCAAACTTATTTTCAAATAATGATCTTATGAAGGGAACGGAATCGTCTATCTAAACGAACATCTACAATTAGGTTTGCAAAGAAACAATAAGAAAGACAGAGACAATTAGAGATGCTTTAACTAATCGACCACAGATTTGAATCATCAAAGTTTACCATGATTGGATCTGGAGGTCAGGGGTTTGTGAAGTATTGGGAATCCGAAACCATTCCGCCTATCATTAAATGTTTCAAAAGTGGAAACATCAGATTTTGGCTCTTTAACCACATAAACCAATAGGATATAGTTTTGTACCTTTCTTTATGTTAAATAATTCAATTTAGTTGATTTCTGTAGCACCACACTCACAACAAATGTCAAAGCTGCTAAATCTATCAAAGAACCAGCAGCACATATTCTGCCCTAGGTGTTATTGTCCCTTGGAAAATAACATAAAAATCTGAATTGGCATGTCAGAGATTAAAGAAAACTGGAAATTTGCCAGGAAAAACTGGATCTGTGCAACTCTAACAACATTTGAAATCCCGAAATTCTTGGGTAACTTAAGCTGCCAAAATTACACTGAAACCTGTAAAAACTTGCTAAAATCAAACGCACAGAAAACCTTTTAGTTTAGAATTGTTTTAGATGTTACCGTAAAACAATCGACAAATGTTTGTAAGAGGTTAGAATAAATGTCATATAATGGAGTTGTTACGTGCTTTTATTCAACAAAAATGTTGAAAAACTGAATTTGAACAGAATATTTTGCCTTTGAGCAATAAAGCATAGTGCCTTATATTTCAAAGTAAACATTTGCGTTAAATGCTGAAATTGAGAGAAAAGTTTATGATGAAATTTGGACCTAGCAGTTGATGATCCATCAGTTTGGCATATGTGTACTATAAACATTATCTTTCAGACGATTTATTTGATTTCAAAAGTTCTGCTCATCTTTAGTGGGTTCAAAAACTGTTTTGTCAGATCAAAACTTTAACAAGAATCCCAACTTGCATTGGGATTGTTCACCAGTGAAACAATGAGAGCACAAACAAAAGAAGCATACTCGCTAATAGTAACATATCTACTATCAGAACATTCTCAGTCTCTTTTGGTCATCTTTTAGCTTCACGGAATTATTATTTTTCATCCTTGTTGTTGCTTTGTAATGATCTATCCATTTCCAATGCTCGGTTCATCCTGTTGTTTGGATCTGTAGCTTATCACACATTTCAGACTGTGAGGGGCCGGATATGGAGAATCTCAGGATGGATAACCATGGATACAAAAACACTCTTATCTTTGGGAAATTTAGATTGAATAATTAACATAACATCCGTATTTTGGGGCTGTGAGAGAACATATATGCACATGGAGAGCATGCATCCTCCACCCAAAGTTCTTCACCCAGATTCAATCCCAAAATCTACTGGGTAACCGGCCGTGCAGCCTACTTTGTCAGTTTCATCTTTTAGTTTTTCATACAACGTTTTTCACTCATTTCAATCTGCCAGCTATCTGAATGTGGTTGGTTTCTATATTTAGTTTATTTCGGGAATCAGTTCACTATAACATTTTCAACACACGCTCGGATTTAGAAGCCACTCGTGTCTCGATGTACGGCATTTATGCTTTATGGCTTTTTTTTTTTTCTGTCACTTTCATTTAGCTATGAAAGATTACTCACCATAATGTATGCTACACTGTGTCATTCTGCATCTATCTGAAAGAAAGCCAAAGGTGACTGGCAGTGACTTTCTTCGGCATAACAAGGTAGTGGTCGTGCAGAGAAAAATAGAAATAGCCGTGGGTTAAGTGCTAAAAATACAAAGAGGGCAGTAACAGGGTCGCTGTTTTCAAAGGCACTCGACCCTCCCTTTTGCACTGTTGACTAAAGCAATACTTAATGAATTATTCATATGGAATATGTAAAACTGGAAACAGCTGATGGAGGCAGTGAGACGGTCTGGGGATCAGCTGCTGCTGAATGCCTGGGGAGGGTGAGGGGCTTGGCAAAATGATGTCAGTGAGCAAGGCAGCTACTATCACCACTGGATGGACTGGGGGATGGGGTTGCATGAATGGTATGGGCTGACTAGTCTTTTTCTTTCTCATCCCCCATCACTTCCCTTTTTTTTAAGTCCTGTCTCTCACTGTTTTCTCGCTCTCTTTCAGCTGTGTAGAGCTGAAGCACATACCCATGTTCCTGCTTATTTGCATAGAAATGTAACCTATCAATTCTCACATGACCATGTACCAACTGATCCACACTACACATCCATCTTACTGCTTTGTTACATTCACACTCAGGCCGTTTTTGGATCTAAATGCTGACGGTCTGAACCACCACTTTCTCCTAATATATATATATATATATATATATATATATATATATATATATATATATATATATATATATATATATATATATATATATATATATATATATATATATATATATATATATATATATATATATATATAATTTTTTTTGAACTATCTGGGTAACCATATTGGAGCAGCAGGGAAATGGATGGCTCATCAGAGGTGGTGGTTTACGTAACACACTCAGAGCATGTGAATGTGGGTGGATCAAGCATGGGATCGTTGGAAAGTGCTTCAGGCTCGTTTGGAGTAGCTACGCCTGCTTTTTCAGCTGCATTCATCACAGTATTGATGAGGGGAAAGATTGTGCTTGGCTTTTTTTGTTGTTGATGCTTCTGTGTTATTATTGGATGTACTTTCAGTCTTTCTTCTTCCCCCCCCCCACACTAAAACCTGTAGTCGTCATGTGTTAGTGCAATACTATGAGTAAGACTATATGTTGTGATTTTTAAAACTGAATTTAACTGTAGAAAGACTGTCACATCATTTTAAACACTCAAACCTGTTTCATACTTTAACACATCCAGTTTTATTACTAGATCTAGTTGATCCACTGGAACGAAGAAGGTGAAAACAGCCACAAACTACCAGTCATACTTTTAAATTTTACTACAAAAATTACTGTCATCATTTATGGTTTCATTCAAATTCTGAAAAAATGAAAGAAAAATCGATACGTTGCTTTTGAACATTGTTACAATATTGCGATACATTGGCGTATCAATATATTTCTTGCATCCCTACCCCCCTAGTTAAAGTGGGGGAACCAAGGTGTAAAGAAACATCAGCTTAAGTTTGGTGAAGTTGTATCTGTATTACCCTTGGCTAATAACTTGGCCAATTAAAAATACCTTTTTAGATACTGAGTTTACTTATGTTTCAGAATTCATTTAAGTCTTAAATTAAAATAAAAAAATACTTCAATTATAGTAACTGAAACTTGCAGAAAACATAATTTTTAATCATTTCATTATTTTAGATTTGTACTAGATTGGATGAAATGCAGATCTAGGTCTATAAAAAGTTCGGACTCGGCCTTTAGTGTATATTCAGCTCTCTCTTAAGCTTTTGTTTTATTCACATTTTGAGATTTGCTTGATGAATCCTTGCATTCTCTTTTCCCTTTATGTCTATTATATTTCCTAAACAACATTTAGGTATAGTTTAAAATTGCTCCAAAAGACTTTACCACTCTTTTTGTGGAAAATAAAGCTGGCCGTCTTTCTGTTTCGAATCATTTGAAAGTTGAGATGCTTCGTTAGGTTTGAATTTTACTGTTAATTTATATTTGCAACGTTTGCAAATATGATTAAAATAGTTTTTAACTGATAAACAATTTTTTTCCTCACTGTATTTCTGAGGGAGAGAACGTGAAGTCCAGGTTTAATAGTTGGGGTGTGACTAGAGAGGTTTGCATGCAGAAATAAACTTAAAAGGCCTGATGTTGCTCAGTTTTGGGTTTAAGATTAACACCTACCCTATCAATATGTCAGCCACTTCTGCGCATTTCCATCCGTGCCATGCATGACAGAGCTGGCGAGGCCAACGATCAATTGTGTTTGCCTCATGTAGCGTGCAGCTCACTGTACAGTGATTGGAGGGTTTTTATAATAACAGGCTGAGAGATGGAGAGATGTCTTTGTGTTAACCAGCTTCTTTTCCCACACCCTGTCATACATGATGGACACGACTGAACACGTAGGACTATTGCAGTTTTTAACTTATTCATATGCCTCTATATGTCAGTATTGAGAGATTTTTTTTTAAATCCAATATTCCTGTTTTAGTTGTTTTGCTAGAAATGTTTCGTGTTTGCATCTTTTTCCAACTAATAGCCTGTCATTTTTCTCCCGCTTTTTCGCTTCCTCTCAGCCCCACCCCCAACCTCCACCTGCACCCACCCAATGCAACTGTTTTTCCACTACTTGTATTTATACCAGCTACACTTAAGTTGAAAGGGGTTCTGGTGATGTAGCAAAGGAAAAATGCTAATTGCAGCTTTTGAAAAGCAGCAGGCTTTTTGCTTCGTTTTATCGCTGCATTTTTTTCTTTTTTTATGCAAGTCTGGAGGAGGAAAAAAAGTACAGAAGAAGTTTGTTTTCATGTTTACATGCATCTTTCTGGTCTTAATAGATTATTTATCCCAGTCCATTGCTGTATTTGAGCTCATCCAAGTTTTGTCTTTGCGCTTTCTTTCAGCAGCGGAACTTGGAGGGGTACGTGGGCTTCGCCAATCTCCCCAACCAGGTCTATCGGAAGTCCGTCAAGAGAGGGTTTGAGTTCACATTGATGGTTGTTGGTAAGTTGGAAACACCTACGTTTCTAAAAAGGTTTTTGTTGAAGGCAAAGTGCTGCATGCACACCTGCACAGCTGACCGTTCCTTTAAGCGTGTTAGTCGTTGGCACAGCTTGACGTTGATGGAAGCATGTTTGGCATCCTGTGCACTCACCTGCTCAGAATGACAAGTTGACAATTTAAAGAGTAGTTTCTTTAGAGAGGTGATGTCCTTTGTGGCCTGGCTTTAATAACCCCTAGACTTCTGCTGGGTTGGGAAGAATGTGTGAATACCTCTGTTAAAGATGGAGATCTTTTCTTGTTTTCTCTGTTGGCCCCTGGACATTTTTTGACACATTTTTGTGTTTTAGACCATCTCATATGGAATGTGAGCTGCGGGATCTAAGCTCCAGTGTAAGTGGTGTTGGGTGCAAAACTGTAGCTAACTGCTTCACAGCAGCAGGGAAGTGAACTCTGGCATGGAAGACTGTGGGTTTGGCTGTCCTTACAGACATGAAGCAGATACAGCTGGGGTGGTTTTAATATATTGAACAGTGCTCCGTGTGAGTTGGAGCCCTGAGTAATTAAAACATTGATTTTACACAACGGGCTTTACAGAGTGGTCTCTAATATCTGGTGTAAAATTGATTGGTACACAACACACCAGTTTATTTTCAACATTAGATTTAATTCTGATGCAGCTGAAAAACGCAGATGAAAAGGTCAAAAAGGTACTTTATTCTGTATCTGTTTCTTGACTTTCTGTCACTCTGCAAGACAACGCTAAGATGTTTACTTTACAAAGCTTTAGTATTTTAAAATATAGTATGTAGTACTACCAGTTAGGCATAAAATCAGGGTTTTGCATCGGTAACTAGATCCTCCTGCACCAACAAGTATATAAAATTAGATCATTATTGCATTTAGGGTCAGCAGAAAAGCAAAACATTAAACAAAATAAGTGTTTTTTGGTATTTTTTTAAGACCGTTTTCAGAAGATTGATACCAAAGAAGTTTCAGAGGGGAGACCTGTTGTGTTAAGCTTGACATTTAGTTTAGAAGCCGAGCAAAGATGTTACCTGGCCCACCATCAACACTTTTTACAAATCAGTAAATAACATGTTTTTAGTTACGCTCTCTGTCCAATATTGACATTCAAAATGGTTGTAATATTTGATGCTTTCTTTATTGCTAAAAGACTCCGCATGCCATATGAATAAGATGTGCTAAACCAGCTCTCACTTCACAATTTATGCATTTGATCCATGCACAGGAAAGCCACTCTGGTCTACAGAGACCATCTGTTCCTCCTGTGTCAGATTTGAACTTGGTTGCCATTAAGCGGTCTATCCGGTGATAAAGCGGACAAAGTGCAGCCTGCGGTGACACTGTTCTGTTCAGTAAAAGTCGAGAAACAAACGCAGCAAGGCTTCCAGACGTTTTGGTCTCTGCCTGAGGCTTCAGCTTCCTGTTTAGTAAACATCAGCTTTGGACGAGCTGCAGAGTGATGATTTGGGTGAAAATCCGAGACATCCACAGATAAATAGGTCCTGATTCAGTTTTTCTCCTCCACAGGCCCAATCTTTTCAGCCTAACTTATTCAAACTCCATGTTTCACAATTTTGTTTGTAAATCAGAGGTTCCATGGAAAGGTTCTTGGTTGTGTTTTATCAACTTTACTTTAAATTAAACATTCTATTTTTTTTTTGATTGCTTTGTCCATTTATTTATTTTCCTACAATAAATGCCTGAAAGCCCAGGAAGCCTGTAATCTGGACTGACATTTCCAGGATAACTATCCTTCCAAAAAAGTTTAGATTCCTAAAGAAAATGCATTGCCATATTTAAAGAACATATTTTAGTTTTTTTGTGTGTTCATTTATTGCAATTTAATTCCATTTAGTGATTTGAAAGCAAGTTTTGATTTTGTTGCTCTATGTCCCAATCACATTACTAACTTTATGTTCTTTATTTTTTATATTATCTTTATTACAAGGCTCCCTAAAGTCTCACAAGACCCAAAACAAAAAATGTTTTTTTTAAATTCATTTTTATTTAATCTTTTATTTAGTCTTTATTTAAACAGGAAAAGTCCGAATGAGATTTAAAAACTTCAAGGGAGTCCTGTCCAAGAGGCAGATGTTGTTTATCGAATTCGGTGATATTTGAGTGTTTTAAAGCAATTGAGAAAAGCCTGTTCAATTTTGTTCAAACACTAGCTAAGTAAGGTTGTTTGTCTAAACGTGCGAGCGTTCCTCTAAATTGGTATGAGATGGGCGCTAGGTTTATAGTTAACAGATATAAAAAAGTAGGCTGAAAGTGTTGCAAAAGCAGAAAGGAAACCGGACAAAAGCAAAAGAATAAACAGTTTGTCTACAAGCATCTTTATTGTGCACAAAATATAAACTTATCAGAATTTCTGTAACCTGTTTTTCTTTCAAAAAGGGTTGTTTTTTATCTTTATGTCCTGATAATTGTCCCAAATGTCCAATTTCCACATGTTGTTTCCAGAATAGTCCACAGTCTTCTGGGAATAATTCCAGTAAGAGACATTCCAATAATGTCTGGTAATCATTCTGGTCCTACTTGCATATCCAAAATGAGCGCCTCCATTAACAGTCTGTATGGTACTGGAGTGTTTATGATCAAGATGATGCAGAGTCCCATCAATGACTCCTAAATAATCTCCCCAAGTGTATAATGCTGTTTTGGCTGGAATCTGACAGTTCTGTCACTACATTGTAAGAGTGTTTGGCTGGCTTATTTATGGATTTGTATGAAGATTGTCAGTCTTCCCCATCCCACATCTAGTGACCTTTAGTGTTTCTGAAATGTGTGTATCTTCAAGCAAATAGTTAATGAAACTGAAACCTTAAAGTTGAACCCTAAACATCCGATGAAATTTGAAAAAAATCAAAATTACCTCTGAAAATACAGCTGAGGTCAAAAGGTTTAAAACTCTAATACCAGAGGGGGCTTTAACGAGCAGGTTGCAGGTTAGAGCTCTCCTTAAACCACTGTTTAGAGAAATGTATTTGGATCTGTTTATAAATAAAAATTTACTCATACACAAATTTTTTTAGCTTTTGGAGTTGCTTTGGTGAGAAGGTTTAGCCTCCGCCAGACCGGAAGTGACGTAGCAGAAGGGAGTCCTGTCAGCTCGATCAATAGAAAACAATGGATTTTAATTCTCTGACACAGAAGAAACGTTAAATGTTTACAACTACACATATGATGGAGCACAACCGTACAGGTATGAGCCTGCTGTGCCCCCAGAGAGCAGAGAGAGACTAGGGGAAGGAATGATGGTCATAACAAAACATTGCGGAGCTAAGCTAACGTTATTAGCCTGGGAGCTGGAAGCTAGCTTTACTGCTTCTTTACAACCCACATATCACGTTGATTCTAATCTTTGATATCATTCTATCAACAAAGTAGGTAATTAGCTGATGTTAGACAACGAAACTTAGAATCCACAGATTCCGTCAGCGTAGAGCTGAGCTTCTGATGATTCGTGATTGTGTCTTCAGCCTGCAGCAGGTCCAGAAGCAGCCGCTGACAGCACGGCTGGTGTGAATCGCACCTGATCTTTGCTTCGGTATCCCTTGTTGAACTGCATCACATCGCTGGGATTTTATTCCCCGGTCGTTTTTCTGGCTGCTAACGTTAGCATCAACAGTAGGGCGATGTTCTCTTTTTTTTTTTCTCCAGATATGTCGGCTTTTCACTTTCTGTCCGGGGCATCCGGGGGGCATTCATAGATTGATAAAAATGTCCTGGTTCTGTCATGTGACTTCCTCTATGGCCCGAGCTGCTGCCTAGACACTGGTTTTGATCCGTTCATAGACGGCACAGACAGCGCAGCGCTACTATTTGCAAGACATCAAAGCGCAGGTGTCGCGTCAAATGTGTGGCGGAGTGCAACGTGCACATAGCTGGTTTATTTGTTTCTGTGTATGGCAGGTGCCCAACATCCTGTTGGTCACATGGACACAAAAACTATGAAAACGCTGAGCATTATTTAATGAAAAACTAAAGACTGGAGTTGCCCTTTTTGCAGTTCTTTGTGAGAACTCTGCTTATTATTTTTATTACATTAAAATAAAATACTGTTTTCTCAGAATGTAATTTTTAGATTGACTTTTTACCTTTTAGATGGCTGTGGGCAGGAAGGAGTTTGTTTTACAGCGGTTTTGATGAAGTTTATGAGTGAAGATGCCGTTGTATTACTTGTATTGATAGGAATTGCAAATACCCTTTGCACACGTCATATGTCTGCTGTAACGCTAATGTTTCATTTTATAATTAGTTCATAAATGTTGAATGAGCTCTCGTCTTAATTGTCAGTGTTTTAGATAGCACATAACACTTAGAGATAACACTTTAAGCTAGAAGCAAATGATAGTTATTTTAGAGCAGCTGCTGCCATAAGATACAATTTACACGAGATCCAATTAGTCGACTAATCGGGAAAATAATCGGTGATTGGTCAATTATCAAAATAATCATTTGTGTCATCCCCACTTCTGATATACTGATAGGTTAATTTTGAGTGCTGTAACGCCATGATCACAATGAGTAAATATCTAAACACTTAATATTTATAGTAAAAATGTAATACATGGTAGCATTTATTGTACACAAATAGTGTTAAACAGAAACAAATTAGTAATCAGGTAATAATTGTCAAACTTGATCAAAAAATACAAAAGGAAGCTCATATTATGTACCGTAATTGTCTGACTATTGAGTGCACCTTAATATAAGCTGCACCAGCTAAATTTTAAAAGATACATTTTGTACATATATAGGCCGCACCTGAATATAAACCGCACATTTTCAAGTTATTACATGAGATATTTACATGGAAGATTTTTTTTAACCTCTGCAAGGAGGTAAGGCCCATCTGTTTGGTTGTCTGACTGTTAGCAACATAACTCAAAAAGTAATGGACAGATTTCGATGACATTTTCAGGAAATGTCCACAATGGGACCACGAAGAGATGATCAAATTTCGGGGTTGATCCGTCATGAAGCGCGTATCCACCCACCAACAGCTCACAAGTGGCTCCCCTCATGGATTTTAGCTTATTTGGAGGGATTTAAACAAATCTATTAGCAATATGTTTGTTAGCTGTTGCATGGTTCTGCTCTATAGCATCTCTTAAGCCACAGCTCACATTTCCCACAACACTTTTGTTACTACCATGTTATGCCCAGGGCAAACATCTTAAAAGGAAAACCTTTGACAATAAATGTACATGTACAACGAGCGCTGTCTTTTGCTTTGTGCTTTTGAATCCAGAAAGCAAATTTTGGTTTTTTGGTCAGTCGATCCCTCCCTAACAAGGAATGCCACCAGAAACCTCTTTACTGGTGTATTTTTCTTTCTTTATCTTGTTTTTCCTCCCCTGTGTTCTACTCCGCTTCCCTTCACTCTTTGGGGGAAAAGGCTGCTTCCTGCCCCTCTTTGTCCAGCTGGCAGTTTGAATAGAAACTTTTGGAAAGATGAGTGAGATCCAGCGCCAGCATAGAGATCTGAACAGAGCTGAGAGTCAGATCAGAGCTTGGAGGAGGGGGGAAGTGATGCCTGTTTCACGCTGCTTCAGATGTGTAATGAGACCAGCACTTAATAGCTCTGTCATGCTTCTGTTTTCCTAAAGCAACCCAGGAGGAGAGCATAGAGGAGGCTGTGTGAGAGACTCTCCACTGCAAGCAGAGCTGTGATGCTGATTGAACATAATTTTCAGCAAATATTTTTAGGTTCTGGTCTAGATGGTCTAAAGCTATAACACAGCAGTTTTTGTTGAGGCATTACTATGATAAATACATTTTTTGTATTAAACAGGTTTAATTTATTAGATAAATTAATCGCTTCTCAAGTAAAAAAAGATCAATTTACAGCTTCTTAAAATCCACTGCCACATACATCAATAATATATAGAATCAAAATGACAAACTTTGCAGCAGTTAAAGCACCCGATTGACCCTTGATTTCATTTCACAGTGCAGTAGCATTTTGCCTATTAGGTCAAAAACAATTTATCTGTCCGACAGATCCTTGTTTGATTTGAAAACTGTTTGCCTCTTGTCCCTGCTGTCTGTCTGCTTGTTGTCATCCTATAATCTTGCGAGGTGTGTGTGTATGCACGTCCAGATAAGACAGTCTGACAGGCTTAGGATTGACTATCTTGCCTACTGACCTTGCAGAAAGAGGTGAATGAAGGCAGGCTTTGGTGTAGTTAATCTGCTGGCTTAACCAGATGCACTGATACTCGCATAACACACACACACATACATTAATTAACACTTATTTTCTATGACTGTTCATGTCTTTACTTAATCATGCTTATACCCCATCTCCGAGGATTAGCAATGTATGATCAGCAATTTTTTTTTAAAGTATTATTTTGTAGATATTTAATTAGCCAACCATATGGCAACCCTGCAGTGCCTTACCTTTTGCAAATACAAATACAAATCTTCAGAGTTTTCACACAAATCCTGTAAGGAGGGAAAATTGTGACCAAGGTGATCTCATCAAAAAAATATTTGATGTTTAAAAAGGGGAGCTACCACGGTTTCTGAAATAAATAAAACAAATATTAAAAACTTAATACACACGTTGGGCTGAATCGTATACTGGAAACAAATCCATATCACTAAATCATTGTGCATAATATTATTATCGCCTATACATTCCAACTGTAATGAGTTAAGACTCTGCGTGCAGTTGTAATATTCACCCTGTTGGCTAAAGTCTCACTGCAGTAGATTCTCAGACCTGTTACATATAACACGCCCCGAGATGCTAAAGGTCACAGATAGATTTGGAAGCTCAGATGAGAAGAAGAGTGAGGGGAAGGTGTGGATTAATTACAACTAAAAACATCAGAGCAATACTGACCAACAATTTCACTAGCACATGATTTTCTAATATGCAACACTTGTCACATATTTTAGACCACATGAATTCCTTTACTTTATTGCCATAATTAGCTAAATGACTGCTTCCAAGACTTTGTTGTATATGATAAAATAAAATTGATCCAAAACAGTTTTTAGAGAAGAAAAAGTGGTCATCTGATTGATCTTGTGAAATTTATATATTGATGTCTAAGAACTGAGGCCGTTTGAAAGGCAGGGAGGAGATATCATTAGAATATTCTTAGTATGTTGCAAGCAGTTTTATTACACTGTTACTTCCCAAAATGATTTCCTATTTTTAGCAGAAGTAAATCTGAAAATTACAAAAATCTCTGTGACATTTGGTATTTTGGGTTTAGCTGTAATTCCTCATTTAAACTATCAGTTTAGCCTGACTGAAGCATACAAGCTGAAACACAGTCTGTTTTACAGTAACCTTTAGTAACCAGCAGTCACTTATGCTATGAATTAATTTTGTTTTGATTTCTTAAGTTCTTGCATGTCAAAGGTAAGAAATGATGCTCCATGTGTTGACTTCAGTCAAGTTGCTGGTAAAACAGCCCTTTTTGAAATTGTGACAGAAGCTTATTTACAAGAATAAATATATTGTCTACAGATTAAACGGGATTCCCCTTATTTAGGGGTTTTGTGACTAAATTGACTCTTAAAGATGCCAGTGCAGCAGTTACAGGTAAAACTAAAAAATTTGAATATCATACAAATGTTAATTTTTTTCCCGTAATTCAACTTAAAAGGTGAAACTAATATGACATAGACTCATTACATGCAAAGCGAGATATTTCAAACCTTTATTTGTTATAATTTTAATGATTATGGCATACAGCTTATGATTACCCCAAATTCAAAATCTCAGAAAATTGGAATATTACATGAAATTAATAAAACAAGGATTTTAAATAGAGAAATGTCAGACCTCTGAAAAGTATAATCATGCATATGTACTCAGTACTTGGTTTGGGCCCCTTTTGCATCAATTAGTGCCTCAGTGTGGCGTGGCATGGATGCTATCAGCCTGTGGCACTGCTGAGGTGTTATGGAAGACCAGGATGCTTCAATAGTGGCCTTCAGCTCTTCTGCGTTGTTCAGTCTCATGTCTCTCATCTTTCTCGGCAATGCCCCATAGATTCTCTATGGGGTTCAGGTCAGGTAAATTTGCTGGCCAATCAAACACAGTAATCCCATGGTCATTGAACCAAGTTTTGGTACGTCTGGCAGTGTGGGCAGGTACCAAGTCCTACTGGAAAATAAAGTCCGCATCTCCATAAAGCTCAATTCAAATTCAAAATTACTTTATTAATCCCAAAGGGAAATTAAATGTTGTTGTAACAAATTATGCAAGCTCTTTCAAAGATTTGTTGTAGATGCTGATGGCTGTGGGTAGGGATGATCTCTTGTAGCGCTCTGCAGATCTGAAGAAGCCTCTGACTGAAGACGCTCTGTAGTTGTATGACAGTCTGATGTAGAGGATACTCTGGATCTATGGCGTCTTCTTTTCAACTCATCAGGGTTTTGTGGCTGTAGTTGAGATATTATTTGAGCTTTTGTGATGTTAATCAGCTGCTGCCAGTTGTAAACCACCTTGTTGCCATGGTTATGCATCATAACAAATGTCCAAAAATAAAAAGTATCAGCAGAAATCCTTCTAGCTGCACAGCATTCAAAACCAGAGAGAACAGTTGTCCACAAAAACAATGTTTCTACCAGAAATGGAAGAATTAAAGTTTAAAAAAAGAAAAAAAACATGAACCAAAGTAACAGAGCTACTCCAACATGCTGCCACCTTGAGCGGCGCAATTCCGGAATGCTCATCTTGAATGTAAAAAAAACAAAGGAGATGATTGTAGATTTCATAAGAAACAGGGATAAGTCAAACTCTGTTTCCATCATGGGAGAAGAAGTGGAGGTGGTTGAGGAGTATAAATACCTCGGAGTTCACCTTGACAACAGCCTGGACTGGAGACTGAACAGTGAAGCCGTCTACAAGAAGGGACAGAGCAGACTGTACTTCTTGAGGAAGCTTAGGTCCTTCAAGGTTTGCAGCAAGATGCTGCAGATCTTCCACAAGTCTGTTGTGGAGAGTGTAATCTCTTCAGCCATCATCTGTTGGGGCAGCAGCATCAGAGCCAGGGATTTAAAAAGGCTAAACAACCTGATAAAGAAGGCGGGTTCTATTCTTGGGACAACTGTGGAAAATCTGGAGATGATAAAGCAAAGAAGGATTCATCATAAAATCAAAAAAATTATGGACAACCCTTAGCATCCTCTTAATGAGACTGTCATACAACAACAGAGTGTCTTCAGTCGGAGGCTTCTTCAGTTTCGCTGCAATACAGACCGCTACAGGAAGTCCTTCCTGCCCACAGCCATCATCATCTATAACAACTCCTTAAAGAATTAATTATATGAGCTATACCAACACTTAATTTCCCTCTGGGATCAATAAAGTATTTTTGAATTTGAACTGCTGCAAGGCATCAGTGCTTCAAACTGTGCCACTGTGCAGCCCCGCAATGTAAACGATTCAACCAAATAAATTAATATCAGTGAGTTATTGGATATTTACAGTTTACTATTTCCCAAAAGACTATTGATACTGTTGGTGCCATTTGTCCAGCCGAAGAAAGTCCATGTTTCTATCTGGAGTGACCTGGTTGAGCCCAAATGGCTGTATCAATCCACCATTTTGCTTCAGACTGTCAGGTGGTCATCAAAGATGGTACGTTCCTGTGTTCTCCAGGTTTTATAGTTGTTTGAAAATCATCCCAGTAGACACACAATCAGCCGACGAGGCGGTTTGACGCAGCGTACCTCTGACTGCCTTGTCGGCTTCACACAGTGCAAGGCGGTATTTAGTTTTCCAACAACCTCATGGTGATATGACATCTTTTTACTACAGGTAAGGAACTTCAGAGTAAATCTTGGATTATCAGAATCAAAGTAACAGTAATTGCTTTATAATGACTAATAATCAGAATGTAAAAGTTTGGCAACAGGAGCAATAATTGTTGATTGTACCGTGATATCCTGAAACTGCTGTATTTTACTCAAGGTTATCACATTGTGAGAATCTCCTACAGGCCCCTGCTTATTACCTGAGATGGCTGGATGGAAAGAAGTAACCGTTTTTAGTAACATCTGGGCTTTTCTTGCTGTGACAAAACAGTGTGTCAAGTGTCTAGTCACGGTGAGTGACAAACGATTTGGCAAACAAAAAGCACTGAAATCTGAACACGTAGCTATCGTGTTTCTTACTTAAAGTCTATGAAACTTGAGGCTAATGTTTTGTTGTTACAATTTAGCATGGTGTAGGTCCCCTGCAAAGCTCTGAAGTCAAGAAGTAAAGAATGTAAGATAACAGTTTTACCTTTAAACAAGTTCAGTGCTTATTTATGCAAATGCAGAGCAGACTAGGTTGTATGTCCCACAAAACTAATGAAAAACTCTCCACCAAAATAAGCTGGGTTTGCAAGCCTGTATCTAATAGATGAGGTGCACATGTCGGAGCGCTTTGTTACATTTCACAACTATTACATTTGTAATGCCCACACGCCCTTATAGACTGTAATGGGCTTGTTTGCAGTTAAAAAAGATACTCAACTTACATTTTAGGTTTCTCAGTAATACTCCTGTGGCGTCATGCATCTTGTGGAATCATCTCAATGTTTTTGCAAGTTTGCATTGCACTGACTCGCTGATAAAATAAATGTTCTCAGCTCAAGTGTATTTCCTTTTAATTGAAATCAGTATCAGTATTTTTCAGATCTTTATCAGGTTACTTTATTTGGTTATCAACCATTAGTGGAGCACTATATCATCCTGTTTACAGACCTTCCTCCCCAAGTGTCCTCATTGCCTTTGGGTTCAACACTTTTCACAGACTAATATGTCAGAGAGCATCTCTGTGTGTATATTTGGGTGTGGGTGTGTGTGGGTGTGGTAAAAGGAAGTTGTGCATGTCTGCATGTCCGTGCATGCTCCGTTAAATTTCTTCAGGCAAATCTCTTTTTGTTTTCCTCATTCTTCTTCACTGCTGTGCTCTCGTTCTCTCTCAGCCTCTATTTTGAGAAGCACATGTCTGCTCTCACCCAGCACATGCTGATTCTGTCAGATTTAGTCTTGGGCTCAGTGGATCGCTCCAGAACACTCGGCCCCTAATTTTGAAAGGAATAATAAAGTCAGAGAAAAGTGGTATCTGTCTCTGCCAGCCTCCTTGAGCACCCAGATGCAGTAAGCAGACACACTTTCATTTGGGTCATGGCTCCTCCATAAGATCTGTCAGCCATGCAGATCTTTATCTTTTCCCCAAACTCTAACCTTTGCCCTCTGTTTCAGCCAGTCCCCTTTAACCACTACAATGGACAGTTATCTCCTCAAGCAGTCTGTTGTTTATCAAATACAACTTTCCTCCCGTCAGTCTGTCTTTGACTGATGTTTTTTTGTGCTTTATGCCTCTATGTTCCCCAGATGCCCCATTTCACAGTTTTTGGTTTTAACTTCACACATGTCTGTTAGAGGTGTGTGTGTTTGTGTTGGGTGTTAGTCTAAAGTCCTGTCAGGATGTGAGCGGACCAGCTGCTGCCTCTAGCCTGACCGATAGCAGCCGTGACAAAATCAGTGGAAAAAAAAGAGGAATGTCGGGAATCTCATGGGAATCCCACTGTGACCGTTTCTTGGTTTGTTTTTCTTTTGCTCCCAGTCCAGCTGCCCCAAACTCTTATCAGGGTATTCATAGTCATACATACCTGGTTTATTCACACACATAAGGTAAATCATCCATGCTACTTGGTACTTGTGTCTTACACTTTTTATGTTCTGGGCTGCAGCTGTATGTGTAATTTAACTCTCATTTTAATTTAAGGACTCATTACCTTAATAAGGAATACGGAGGTCTTGTAAAGAAACTACTGTGTAAAACCATAAATATACCCATAATGGCAGCAGAGCTTAGATTTCAGATGAAATGCCTCCACATGGCTAGTAGCATACAAATCACTGACTGAACAATCTAACAAGGTGCCAAAGCAAATGTAAAAATACCTTAAAAGTCAGAGGTCTACATGTAAGAAACGGTGAATAATGGCATCATCAGCTGATGTATGCTTAAGTACTTCTGCAAGACGTCTCATCGTCCCCATAAAATCTTAAATGCACTTTCAGCATACAGACATGTTATTGTGATATCTAGAATGCATCATCTAATAATGTCCTACGTCGTACGTGCTCATCCCTAGGTAGTTTTCGCATTCTGCGCATGCGCACTTTCAGGTGTATTATGTGTGATGAGTTTGATGCTTGACGATAGCTTGTTTATTGGCCTGTAGCACGCTAAAGTTAGCTATAGAGTAAATAGATTTTCACTTACCGGTGGTGAGTCTGACATAGTGGAAACGACGTGCACGAGGTGAACTAGGCTCGTGCATGCTCTCTCGTGCACACGGCGTTCCCTCTCGGGAGCAGATAGAGTGTTGCGCATGTGCATTTTTGAAAAAATTGGAGAGGGCGGGTCTTTTCTAAAATTCGGAAAGATCCTCCGCTATACCTTTTAAAAAAGATAAATTCATCTGTGTGGAAATATCATCTAAATATGATAAAAGGGCTGTCATTAGGGCTGGGTGATAAATCGATTTTATCGATTAATTCAAATTTGCCATTTAAGAAGATTTATTTTTGGAAAATCGAGATTTTCCCAAAAATCTTCTCTTCACCTGAGAAGATGCTCTCTTGGACTTCTGTAGTTTGGAGCAAGGTCAGCCAGTCCATCTCTCGCAGCGCGTAGACGTCAAAATGGCAACTAGCAAAGAGGAGTGATGGACGGATTCGTGTTTATCGTCGAAGGAATGAGCGTTACACTGAGGCAGGATCGATTTGGAGGTGGGGGGTCCGTCATGGTCTGGGGCGGTAGATCACATCACCATCGGACTGAGCTTGTTGTCATTGCAGGCAATCTCAATCATCCTCCTCCCTCATGTTGTACCCTTTATGCATGCTCATCCTGACATGATCCTCCAGCAGGACAATGCCACCAGCCATACTGCTCGTTCTTTGCGTGAGTTTCTGCATGACAGCAATGTCAGTGTTCTGCCATGCCCAGCGAAGAGCTTAATGCTTAGTTAATTGCCTTTATTTAAATAAAATAAATTGATTTTGAGTTTTTGTATAGATACTTAAAAACTGTCATTTTTACTCAAGATTATCATGCATTGAGAATCACATGCCATTCAGTACCTCAGTCTCCCAGAAGACTGCTAAACAACCAACTCATAGTTTGAGTTTCCTCTGGATGTGACCACTACTCTTTCAAAATGCAGCATTATAACTGATATTTTCAACAACACAAAAGCTGAAGTGGACTGCAGGGATATAGGTGAGAGATGGGACGAAAAGCTGGAGTCACTCATAGAGGAGGAATATGAACAGCAGGAGTGAGCTGGAAGAGTCAGCCATCTATCACCAGCATTCAGGTCATTAGTCGGTTTACAGAGAGCCAGCAGTGAACTTCCACTTGTCATGTGGAACCAATATCTAATTAAAGCTAAACAAGAGGGGGCTAATTGGGACAGTGCTTCCCCCGAGGGAGTTTAGACTCCTGCGGTGACTCTCTGCTTCCATCACCCTGTGAGCCTCTCTTCCAGCGAAATGAAATGATGAGCTATTTTCAGCTTCATCAGTTATATATGTTAAAACAACCACCTATCCTTTAGTCTTTGCGGTCAGAAAAAACAAATTTATCTATCTTGTCAGCATTGTAAACACGAGTGTTAAAAGTTTTAGTTAGAAGCTGGGGTGATTTCTCTACATTTTCAGATTAAAATGCCGGGTGAGATAGAGAACCGGCAACCGTAGCACTGCAGATACTTTTCTTGTCTTTTTCTTTTTTTTTTATGTCGGAAGAGTTGTCCATCCAGCCATATATGTTCGAACCAGAGTCTGACCCTGAGCGAAAGGAAAATGAGGACGATGAACCTGACGAAGCGCGCCTTCAAAAGAATGTCTCGCAATGGTCCAACAGAACATTTTGACACTTGGACTTTCAGCATACCTGAGCTTGGACTACAAACTCACAGCGAGAAATAAAGATGGCGGATTTGCTCAGCGTTTAGGCGGAAATCCATGACCAAGTTTGGCAGTACCAGTGCAAGTACTGTGACATAATCGTTCAAAAAACTAGTAGATAATAGGAAAACTGAACGGCTTAAAAAATATCTCCACAACACATGGAGTGACAAATTTATGCTTTTTGCATTCTTAGATACTCTAAATTCACTACTCAAAGCATTTGCAATTTTCATTAAATGTCCCCTTTAAGGGTCTATATATGAACCCTATACATTTCCTGGAATTTTTACCCAAAGGCTTTTTGAAAAATGAGCATGCTAATAGAAGTTATGATGAAAACGTTGTGAGAAATTGTCGCATCTTGAAGGAAATTTAGAAGATTTTCGGCGGTAGATTATGTTGGATTGTTGACGTAAGACTTGTGGACTGGCTATTTTATAGGAGTACATTAATTGGAACCTTGTGGATGTAAAAAGACTTTTTGTTATGATATGAGGTTTTAAATGATCAGTTGGACATCTGCACCTCCTCCAGAGGTAAAGTTGGCGTCTTGGCTGTTTTTCTGATTAATGCTCTCCTTTCACAATCTGTTTGTAGTTTTGCTATACTCTCTCCATTTTTGGAGGATGCATTAAACATCAGGGAGATATTCAAACCTTGTGATATAATTTTATAACCTAATCTAACGCACCTCTAAGCTTTTTCACAACTTCAACCCTGAGCTTCCTGCTGTTTTCCTTGGTCTTCAGAATGCAGTTTGTTCATCAATGAAACCTCATAGTTCCTCACAAAACATCTAATTAAAGGACTACTGATTGCACTTAATTGCAGTGGATTTTATTTAGAGGTATCAGATCAAAGGGGGTTGATCCCAAATGTGCACCTAGCTTCCTTGTAAAGCAAATTGTCCATGCACTACTTTGGTTTGTCTAACGCAAATCTAGATGGTCACACTTTGGGTGCAGACATTGTCAGAACAGACTAAAACACTCCATTTCCGTCTGTTTGTTTTAGTCAAGATAGCATCAGAAGTGACACCATCCTGCCAAGAGAGCCGAGTTAACTGGAATAGCAGATGTGTAAATATATACTGTGTATATGTATATATATATATATATATATATATATATATATATATATATATATATATATATATATATATATATATATATATATATATATATATATATATATACACACAGGCTCCAGTCCCAACTGGTATTACTGGGAACAGTTTACCCAGACTCAAGGAGGAGGGCTTTGTACATCTGTGCTATCCCATCTTGAAATGGTCTCTGTGGACACATGTACATGCTGGACGCCTAAACTCCAAATAGTCTGTTATCGATGAGTCGTTCATCTTCTGTTGGGAGAGACTGTGGGAGCGGCAGAGTGTGTTCATTATTCAGACGGTGACCGAATATCATCCATAGCTGTGCAAACACACTCATCGCACCAACTGGGAGTTGACAAAAACCACAAATCAACCAAGTTTTCATAGTCTGATTAAACATCCAGATGTCCCACAGTCAACATAAAGGAAGCACTGTTCTATTAAAGGGTGTGTCTAAGAGGGAAAATAAATGCATCCAGAAAAAGAGCGTGCCCATAAAGAAATGGTGAAAGGCATATATTTTTACGGAGCGGGCTGACTTTGTATATCTCACTGCTTACTACTGATCCCAACAGCCAAAGCTCCCAATATAGGACATCAGACAGACTGAAAGAAGTGCTCATCAATCTGGAGTTATTTGAGCAACATCTGATTATCATTTTCAAACAGGGAAACGTCTAGCTTTGTTCTTTCATTGTGCACACAGCTTGCCAGCACTGTACTGATCTTTATAGGTGCTGAAAGCAGCTTAGCGCTTTTGGTTGAATTCCAAGTATGTCTGCAGGAAGTATGCCTTCATTTGGCATCATGTCTGTAAATTGGAGTTCAATACAAAGCTTCCCATTCATCATGCAGTCTGTTCCAAAAGGACATTTTTAAGATAAAAAAAACAACACTTTTCTTTCCAGATTGTGCAGTTTCCAAGTGTACTGCAATAGACACATTTGGGAAAAAGAGAACTGGGTACATTTTTGTTTATTGTGAACACTGTGGATGTATTTGCTAATTCAAAAAGCTTTTAAAGAAATCAGCTTTTGAGAATATTTTCCTGCTACTGTTTTGATTCCAGAGTTATCAGAAACTTTTTGCAGTTTATTTTATTTAACAAATGACAAAAAAAAGAAAATGGAATTTCATCTCTGTGGCACATTCTTTAAAAAAAACACACCAACGTGAAAGCCAAACTGGGAGGAGACCCCAGGCAGACCCAGACTTTGTTGGCTTAGAAATGCTTTGGGATCCCCCAAATGAGCTGGAGAGTCACTGGCTGTCCAGGATATCATTTAAGCGGAAGACAATAGATGGGTGCATAATTTTAAAAAAATAAAAAAATTCTCTAATCAAATTTAAATGTCAAATAAAGACCCCCTTTTTTATGTTTCAAGGTGTTTTTAGGCATATTAAAAGTCACATTATGTTATTAGAAATGCCTTTGTGTCCTAGCAGAATGAGCAATAAAAACAATCCTAAACTGCTTTGGTAACCCAATCTTTTTTGCCTCCTTAGTCCAACGTATCACTTATAATCATGGAAAATAAAAACAGAACAATTGCTTCAACTTAATTGACTCTTGTCTATTTATTGGAATTATTTCAGGTTTCTTTTCCCAGTTTACAAAGTCGAATGTATTGAGAGGCGGGTGAGAGGGGATGCGTGATAGGAGACTATACACATTATTGCAAACATGAGAACAAAACAACCGATTAGTCCATAGTTCTGGGTTTTTATTCTTGTCTCAATCTATTGGGAATTATTTGGTGATTTCACAAACAGAAAAAAAAATTGTGAATAAAAATCTGTTCGTCATAGAATTACCCAGTTGAGGTTTAAGCCACCTTTGGCTCTTAAGGCCCTTCAGAGTAGCTTGTTATGATTTTAGGCAAAAATAAACATTCTTTATAAAAAGGCAATAGGAAAGGTTTGTTTTAACAGTTTGGTTGTTGAACACCTGCATAGAAATTCTACAGCCAAGTGATACTAATGGTACAAAGGGAAACGTAGCCCTTTTATGTGATTAGGCTTAATATTCATAGAAGATTGAGTGTCAGGAAAAAGTGTACCCGCAGCAGGGAAAACAGGTCTGAGAGGATCGAGCAAAATCCATTCTAGGAACTTCACACGGTTCCACAAAAAGATAATTGTTTTGATATCACAACATTTTAATACACCCCCTCTGCAGAGCTTGCCTGACAAAAGTCTAACCCCCCCGATTTCCACTGCATGCGCTCTAGATCCGGTCCGGTCCGCAGCCCAGAGGTGGTCAAAGAAGCATGCGCGGGAATTGCGAGATCTCTCAATAAAAGCCAGTAATAAATGCGGAAGTCAGAACAAAATTCTTCATTCCATGGAAAACGAATAGGAAAGAACAGTTACTCTCTGTCAAGATATTTTGGACAACATATGTATAAATGTACGCGGGCTTATATTTATATAGCTATGCATACAAAAAATGTCTAGTCCGTCTTTATTGATTTATTTTGAAAAACACCCGGAAATGTGGTTGTTCTCTATCCGGTTGGTGCTAGTTATTTGTGTAGATTGACTGCGGACTTGATCCGGCGTCCGGCAAAAATAGAATCGATCCTATTTTTGCCGGATGGCGAAACGGCGGCCGGCGCCCTGGAAATGCTCTCATTGACTACAATGGGAGCGTTTTTGCTGCGGAGTGCGTGCCGGAGCGGAGCGCATGCAGTGGAAATTGGGGGTTACAGGGACAGACTACCCTCCTCTTCAGCCTCACTCTTTGTTTTATGAGACATGAGCCAGATGCTCGGCCATCAATGACCGCCGTGTGTGTGCGTGTGTGTGAAAGAGAGAGAGGGAGAAAGCAGACCTGATATTTATGCTTGGATTAGCTGCACTTTGTTAAGTGGATGTTTCCATTACGATTCTGCATCTTCCGTGTTGCCGTCATCAGAGCGTGAGTGGAAAGTTTGTACACTGGAAATAGAAACATTTAGATTTACTTATAAAGGAGGCATTCAGAGAGATGGACAGAGGAAGAGTGGATGAATAGTGATGTTGAAGAAGGGAGTCGCCCCGAGGCGAGATAAAGAGGAAATGTTTTATTTCCTCTATCTGTGAGCTTTTTATGCTGGCAGATGAGCCCCTGACCTTTTTTCCTCACAGACAATGAATCCATTTATTTTTTCTGCTGCAACCCAGTTCCTATAGGCGTATGCAATGCGTGCACGTTGCACATTGTTTTAATGCTTAGTTTATTGCCTTTAGCATATGTATCTAATCACAGAAATCAACAGTCAGATAAATCTTTCTTTACTTTTTCCTATAGGGGAGTCTGGTCTCGGCAAATCCACTCTCATCAACTCTCTGTTCCTGACTGACCTGTACTCCAAGGATTACCCTGGACCATCGCAGCGCATAAAGAAGACTGTGCAGGTGAGCTCGGATTGCTTTTGGATCAGTTGGATTCGGCATCACGGTGGACTTTAAAGTTCTTTCATAGACTTGGTTGTGCAGATGTCAGTAGTTATTTAAATATAATAGACCTCACTGTCCAGTTCATCATACATTTTGATGAGTCCCAGTTGTTTGGGCAGATTATCAACTAAATCTCATAAATATTTCTTAGTTGTGGTTAAATGTTTTTTTGGCATGTGCTTGTTGATAGATGAAGACTTCTATCTGAATTCCTGCTACAGCAACAAATCCAAGTGTGAGGGAGTGTGAATGTGGGAAACAGATTTTACTCTAACATTTAGACTTTTTCATAGTTGGTCTGTATGAAACTAACGGGACCATTTTTTGTCGATTCAAAGCCAAATTACTTTACATCCAAACATTCCCTTCACTCATATTTTAAACTCTCTTACTCTTATAACAACTTATGACTACTGCAAAATTAGGGAAGACCTGAACAGAAGATTTCCTCCTAGGTATCAGTCATTATAATCAATGTTATCGATATTCCATAAAAGATCACAGTTCCGGTACATTTAATCAGGATTACCTGGTTTACTTTAGTATTACAGTTGTGTTTCACCTAATTTACCCACCAATTGTGCTCTGGATGCAGCAGTCTCTTCAGTCTGTTTTTGTTCACAGCGACACAGATTTTGTTCTAACAGCAGTTTCCATTGATGGGTTGTATGTATGTTGCACTTCAGAGATGCCATATAGATGTCATATACACATTTATACCAAGGCAACATAATTTACATGAAAGCTACACAAATGTTACAGCGCAATCCATTGAAATTACTTGTGTTATGTTATGTACATGTTCTGTCTTCACTGAATAAGAGTCCTTCACCGCAGCATGCCGAACGCTTGTAGCAATATTTCTATATAAAAATGTATGTCGTGTTTCCTTGGAAAAATACATGATCACGTTTCCACAGCTCCCATCACCTATAATTGATTTATCCCTATCTTTGAGTTCTTCATTGTCTTATCAATATTATCAATTGTTTGTTTTTGATATTTGGCTTATTTTGATCATTTTTAATGTGCCTGGTGTTTTCATGTCTTCTCCGTTGTGTTACACTTTGCTGTTTAAAGAGCAACTCGCCCGCCGACCAGATTCTTACTCCACCTACATTTCCGGTTTGTAAAATGCAGCAAAAGGAGGCGTTGCCTGGAGGGCAGAGGGACGCCTGGGAGGAAAGGGCTTGACGGCGTCAATACTTCTTTGCTATTCCAACTCGCTACAGAGGTGTGGCCGGGACTGGGCTTGTTTTATACCCGACAGCGGCAGGATGGCTGACGTCATCCATAGTGGCTGAACCAGTAGTAACGCCCGATTCAAGTGCAGTGTAAAGTTTTAACCTGAAGAGGGTGCCACAGTGATGGTTTTTGGTAACAAAAATTTAATACTTTTACTAAAATGTAATGAAATACCAACAATAATGACCAGACATTTTATTTGGTGGTGAGTTGCACTTCAAAAAGTGCTCTTTAAAGCCTATTTGATTTAAGTGACTGACCTATTTTCTGATTAATAATTTTACCTCCTGGTGTATGGGAAATTTTGCTTCATTCCTTTGTTTGACTGTCATAAAACAGGCGTTTGGATATGCCAACATTCGTGGCAGGACAAGAAACAGCTTGACCGCAGCTTAAAAGTTTAACTAAACATTTTGCCTCAAACTCTTATTTCCTGCCAAAATTAACAGATAAAACTGTGAAGCACAGATCAGTTAATCCATCCAAGCTTTCTTACTTTACTTTGGTCTATATATTTATGAGGTACAGATTTAAGCCACATTTAATGTGGTCTCTTAAAAAACGTTTAAAATGTTATAAAAATGCTCTTGGCAAAAAAAGAAAAAAACCTCTACCCCGCTTGTGGTTGAGCTTGCATTATTTTGACTGACAACAATCTGAATCTCTGGTTATTGAGTGTGAGGATAAAAAATGAACCAACCACAGTCGAAGGAATGCATCAGCATGTCCAAGTCAGACATTTGAGCTGCCAACCTTTACAGATGTTTATCAGTGCAGCATTATACATAAAGGGAATAATTTATGGCTTAATTTGAAAGCCTAACCACAAGTTTAGACCACTTTGAGGAAGAGTTTTGTGGTAGAAATGTGGAATATTTCATTTAGTCATTCTCTAATTTGTCTTTTTATATTTACCAGCTATTCAGCCGCCCTCCCTAAATGTAACCACAGATATAAAGACAATTAGTTAGATATCTGCTAAAATGTCAACACCATGCATTCCTGAGTTGTGACAGACTTTGCAGACGTTTTGTGTGGTTTTTGCCTGCAACAACTGGATAACGTAATGTGGAGTCAGGTTCACAGTGCCAGAAGGTCAAAGACGACTTTTCTGACAGCTTTGTTTCCAGCAACTCTGTCTTCAAAAGAAGGAAGACACTTAATGCGATGAGGGTAAAAAAAATCTGCTCCCAAAGGAGAATCCTATAGTTACTAAACTAAAGCTCCCAGTTTCACCTATAGGTGTTAAATGGTCAGAAGATGTTTTTGTGTGCGTTTGATTAATTGAGGCACAACTAGCTGTGAGAACTTATCAACTCAACCATATTTACATAATTGAACCAAATCAGATTGTTTTGTTATAAACTGATTGGTGATCTGTGAAAAATCAGTCTCATTATATCAAAATCAGTCTAAAGGATGACTTGTTAACCTTTTATTGAGTAATCTTTATTAGAAATAAAAGAAACAAGGAGATTTGTGTATCTAGTGTTAGGATTTATTTTAGATCACCAGTAAAATCAGCAATTCAGTTAACTGGTTATAAAACATCAATGGTACTAATAATCAGAATAATCAACAATTAAATTATTAATCACACTGAGATCTACTCACTAATGATTGCATTAACCTAAAGAAACAAATATGAAGAACAAAGATACTAATTTTGGGGATTACTGTGGTCCAAATTCAGGCTGTTATTCTACTCAGAGAAGTGGTGGGACCTCTTTGTGTGGTTCCAGAGCCCATCTCTAAGCTTGGACGACTTTTCAATCTCAGCTCAAACAGCTGTTGTTTTGGCTGGAAGGTATTTGATTTTGGCCAGGGTCAGCAGCTGTCTTTCTGGTTCCTCCCTTGGGATTCAGGGCAAGGTTTTTACTTAAGGAAAGTTACTAAGTGAGGCTATACACACCTAAGAGGGATGTAAGATATTTGCCTCATCTTGCGAAGCCTTACACACAAAAAACAAACATAGTATGATGTTTAATGGAGCAAAAACATTTTGGACTAGCTAACCTGACAGAATGATGAGTTCTGGCTCTGACCCAGGTGGGCAGTGCTTCATGGTGAGTTATACTGCCCCTTTTCCACTAGGGTCTGCTCGGCCCAGCACGACCTGGTTGTGTTTCCATTGTAATCTTAGGAATGTAGCAGTGGGCAAGGATATGGGCGGGCTCAGCGTAGCAAAAGTTGCAGTAAAAATCTGTGATCACTCACTGTTTTCTGACATTATAGATGCCGGTGCTGGAGCCTGTATCTAGCCCACTCTCTCTCTCTCGTTGCTCGCCGGCCTTTCACCATAAATGCCGTCCATTTCTGCAAAGTACTTCCAGTGCTTGTGGTCTGCCCCAATCTGGTTGTTGTGTTCCTTCATGGCCCAATATTCGCAGTTCAATTTCTTTAGCTTCCCCCCACTGGGAGCCATGTGTCAGGATTCTGTGACATCACTTCCCACTCACAATGCCAGGCCAATCAGTGGCGACCACTACGTAGGTAGGAGTGAGAGTGACATCACTTTACCGGATCATCCAGATGGGCTTGTTGGGTTACCTCGGCCTGCTGCAGACTGAGCCAGAGGTAGTTTGAAAAAAGGAGTCAGCTCGGCCCAGACAACGTTATAGGAAACGCGTTAAATAGGGGCAGACCCTAGACTGTATATAAGATGGACTTAGCCTCCGTGATGTCACCCGTAGGATTCTGAAGAGCTGAATTGAAGACAACTAGGCGGTTCCCACTCTTGGCCATGTCACGCATCTCGTCACGCCCGGAAAATACAAAAAAGCTGAGAGTGGTCCTGTGTGGGTGGGAGTAGATGAGTGACACCCATCAAACTCTGAGCCGATGTAGTTACGAGCTAAATGAGCTAACCCAAGCTAACAGATGTTATCCGCTAGACACCAGCGCTAGCGCTGACGACTCATCTGAGACTTGTCAATCAAAAGGACATGCCCCTTATTATTCATAATCTCGATCTTCAATTACATTTAAGTGGAAAATTCACCCCCCTCAGGAATTGTTGTCACTTGGCTTCACTTTTGGCCGGTGTAGTTTGCCCCGTGGGGCGGACCCCACCCGGTCCAAGCCAAGATGACAAGGGGCATTAGGTTCCTAACTGGCTCTCTGCTTAGCACCTGGTGCCTTTTGGAGAGGAGTCGTCACAACAAATCAGAAAAAGACTTGGGGTACTGCAAAGGATGCATGATGTTAAACAGCCAATGATAAAAACAATTTTTCCATAGACTAGACAGAGACCAAAAATCTCAGGGCCAAAGTACTCTCATGGTTTGGGTAGTTGTCATATTACAGTTTTTCAACAAAATGTAATCATGGAATTCAATTAAGGCCGAAGCTAAACACATTAATCAATCCTCAAAGTCACAACTTATCATGATTTAATTTTATTATTATTTTAAAGGGGTTTACCCCGGTGAACGAGAGGGTACCCTCCCTCCGCCTATGGGTGGGGGGACGGGTCCTGACTGTTGTTTGTGCTTACGCGCCAAACGGCAGATCAGATTACCCACCATTTTTGGAGTCTTTGGAGGGGGTGCTGGAGAGTGCTCCTCCCGGGGACTCCCTTGTTCTTCTGGCAAAAACTCGGGCGTGGGAGGAGTTTGGAGAGGCCATGGAGAACGACTTCCGTACACCTTCGAAGCGATTCTGGTCCACCACCCGGCGTCTGTTTACAGTGGAGATGGTGTGCTGCTGACGCGGGACGTTTTGGGTTGGTGGATGGAATACTTCGAAGAACTCCTCAATCCCACCGGCACGCCTTCCAATCTGGAAGCAGGGTCTGGGGACTTTGGGTCGGGCTCTCCAATCTCTGGTGCTGAGGTCACCGAGGTCGTTAAAAAGCTCCTCGGTGGCAAGGCTCCAGGGGTGGATGAGATTCGACCGGAGTTCCTCAGGGCTCTGGATGTTGTGGGGCTGTGTTGGTTAACGCGGCTCTGCAATATTGCGTGGACATTGGGGGTAGTTCCCTTGGATTGGCAGACCGGGGGGGTGGTCCCCCTGTTTAAAAAGGGGGACCACAGAGTGTGTTCCAACTACAGGGGGATCACACTTCTGAGCCTCCCTGGTAATGTCTATTAAGGGGTTCTGGAGAGGAGGGTCCGACGGATAGTCGAACCTCGGATCCAGGAGGAACAATGCGGTTTTCGTCCTGGCCGTGGAACACTGGACCAGCTCTACACCCTCAGCAGGGTCCTGGAGGGTGCGTGGGAGTTCGCCAAACCGGTCTACATATGTTTTGTTGACTTGGAGAAGGCGTTCGACCGTGTCCCTCGGGGAGCCCTGTGGGGGGGTGCTCCGGGAGTATGGGGTACGGGGCCCCTTGATACGGGCTGTTAGGTCCCTGTACGACCGGTGCCAGAGTTTGGTTCCCATTGCCGGCAGTAAGTCGGGCTTGTTTCCAGTGAGAGTTGGACTCTGCCAAGGTTGCCCTTTGTCACCAATCCTGTTCATAACTTTTATGGACAGGATTTCTAGGTGCAGCGAAGGTGTTGACGGGATCCGTTTCGGTGGCCTCAGGATCGGGTCTCTGCTTTTTGCAGATGACACGGTCCTGTTGGCTTCATCGGAACGTGATCTACAGCTTTTGCTGGAGCGGTTCGGAGGCGAGTGTGAAGCGGCTGGGATGAAGATCAGCACCTCCAAATCCGAGGCCATGGTCTTGAGCCGGAAAAGGGTGGGGTGGCTTCTCTGGGTCGGGGATGAGGTCCTTCCCCAAGTGGAGGAGTATCTGGGGGTCTTGTTCACGAATGAGGGAAAAATAGAGCGGGAGATCGATAGAGCGGGAGATCGATAGGCGGATGGGTAGGGCAACTGCAGTTATGCGGGCGTTGTACCGGTCTGTCGTGGTGAAGAGAGACCTGAGCCGAAAGGCGAAGCTCTCGATTTACCGGTCGATCTACGTTCCTACTCTCATTTATGGTTATGAACTCTGGGTGGTGACCGAAAGAATGAGATCACGGATACATGTGGCTGAAATGAGTTTCCTCTGTAGAGTGTCTGGGCTCTCCCTTAGAGATAGGGTCAGAAGCTCAGTCATCCGGAGGGGGCTCAGAGTAAAGCCGCTGCTCCTCCATATTGAGAGGAGTCAGTTGAGGTGGCTCAGGCATCTGGTCAGGATGCCTCCTGGACATCTCCCTGGTGAGGTGTTTCGGGGCCATTTCCAATTCCATACCCCAAGACTGGTACTGAGCTGGTTCCTGTAATGGCCCCGAAAAGAGCCCTGTCGGGTTTGCCCGGTGTGGTTGAGACACGCACATATCGTGAAGGTCCGGTAAAATTAGCCGAAATTTCCGATAGTGGAAACGTGCGTATTCCACCTAAATCTGCCAGGGTTATGAATAATATTGGGCTTAACGGTATATTGACCAGCTTTTAGACAAAAGCATAAGAACTTTTGAGATCATTCTGGAAAATCATCTGCAAGATGCAGAAGTTAGTTTGGCTAGACCTAATAGTAAACGTTCAACTTTATTGTCCCTGCTGGAACAGTTGCATTGCAGGCAGGCATGCAGGCAGGTCAGACTAAAAAAATGCACTCAAACATGCATTAAAATAACTGCAGTTAAATAGAAATATTTGAATGCAGATATCAAACAGGACTGTAGTATTTCATAACGAGTCCGACCTAAACAATGGGAACATTTGGGAACAAGGGAAAACTTAGTAAGCACATTATACTTTTTTCTTGTCATTGTTTGCAAAGAGTTGACGCACAAGAGAAAAGACAGCAGAGATGCTGCTGAATAAGGAAGACAGTTGGTGTGAAGGAGGATGGAGGAACTGACGGAAACTGCAAAAAGGCTCAGTTGTGTCCTTTTATGGCTATGACAAACTGAAGAGGAGGCAGGCTGCTGTTGGAAGAGAGTTCACAGAAAGAAGGAAGAGAAACTGTTTGTTTAAAGGAATAAATTAAGGAATTTTGGGGGGAAATTATCAGGATGTGGAAAAGACAATAAAAGCAATAGCAAAGGGGAGGAATAGATATTGATGGCAGAGGGAGAGATAGAACAATGTAGATCTAGTGTCTGTCAGAAGATGTTGGGAAAGATGGGACAAAGGGTTTAATAAAAACACATCTGTCAGGAGACCCTTTATATCCCCCGGAGGTATATGTGGGTCACCTTCAGGGTAGAAATGTTCTCATGAAGCATACCACCATTCTACTCATTCTTCATCACCCCCTGCTTTTAAAGCTGAAAAATCCCTCTGCGCCGTTAATAAATCCTGTGGCCCAATCATAAACCCCCTCCCACAAATTCGCAAAACATGTTTGTAAAAGAACATCAGCTCTAATTTACACTTTTACACCAGCGCAGTGTTGTCTTTGGACATAAACACAAACAAGTATCGCCCACACAAACACACACAGGCCCCACTGCTTTTCCTTCCCTGAAAGGATGCCTTTCAGTTTGCTGCTCAGCTGATTAGAAGTGCCTCTGTGTGGGTTGGTGAGCGAGAAAACTCAGCTGCACTGTGTGATTGTTCAGAATGAATCAGTTTGTGGTATCTAGAGCGTTTAATCCAAATTACAAGCCCTGCTTTAATTTTCCACATTTTCAGAGGTTCCTTCAGTGGCTTGGCTCTTTCTGCTTAGCAAACAGTCTTGATGAAAATAATCCAACGAGGATTATAAAGTAGAATATTTACTTTTAAAATTGTTATGCTGCATTTTAGTTTAATCAATCAGGACTATACTTAAGGTAATGCAATAAATGGAGGAGGTTAAACAGCCAATAATAAATCCAATAATGTCGTTTTCTTTACTCTGTATTTTAGTGGGAATGTCCATTGAACTCCATATTTCAAATTTGCTATACTTTGGCTCTCGTTTATCATATTTAGGTACAGCATAAAATTAGGTTTACACCCATTCGTATTCAAATTTCTGGATGCATTAATGAGGTCATGAGCATAAGGCTAATTGCATAAATGTGAGATTGGCTATGCGAAATTGTCATTGCAGTTGCCTAGTATTAGGTCAAATTTAATAATAATAAAATTGTATGTTTGCGTATTGATGTGGCTGGATTGAGGAAACTGGGGGGCAAAAACTTTTACCTTCTAAATCATAAAATATTTTTAGACAGCAATGACTTGAACTTATTTTGAAGAAGGGGAGTGATTCCTGCTCTACTGCAATGCATTGACACAGTTTGCCCTTGTTGCTCGTTAAGCTCCACAATGTTGCTCATCACAAAAGCTGAACAGAGCGGTTTTGTTTTATCTACACTAGGGTCTTCTGGACTCTGGAACTTCTAAGTGGAAGATCAGAGATACATTTGAACTCAAGCTACAATGGAGAGAAACGTCAGGGGTATTGGAGGGGAGATAGCTCTGCGTCTTGACCTGAGTAGTTCTGCACAATATTTTCCAGTCTGGTTTAATTTGGTTCTTTGTGGCCTGATTAATATGTATGGGTGACTTCAGAAGGGTCGTACCTCATTCTGCATTTTAATAAATCGCACTGTTGAATAAATCTATATAGTAAGATTGATTAAAATAGCGAAATATTGCACATTTGCAGTCTTTTTTTGTGTAAGACACTACATTTCAGGTTTCGCTTGTCAGTAATCATCTCTTGAGATGCAATCAATAAAAATCTGAGATTCCGTTCATTTTATCGTCTTTCATTCATCTGCATCAAAGATTCTGTGGGCATGGCCACAAAAACTAATCATAGATAGTAGTATGGGATGTAAATGATCTGCCACCAGATCTGTTCGGTATCTGATTGTTTGCTGGAATCGGCCAATGTTCTCACGAATTCATCAATTATTTGTCCTACGATCATTATCCCACCCAATATCCACAGCAGTTGTAGATAAATGAGACCCGGTGTTTTTCACCAATATCTTGTCGGCTGCTTTTTGTATCCATTCATTTCCACATTCATTTTAACTTTTGCACTGCAGTGAATCATAGCTTCTCATTTTACGTAAATGAGCATAGAAAGTTGTGTATAGATAGCTGCTGCATCCAAAATTTGATGCACACTGAGGGTAGATAACCTTTCCCTTTGCATCTGTCCAGCATGGCAGCTTTGTCACAATCAAGTCAGTGCATGAGAACAATGCTGCATTCATTGTCTTGGAGTAAAGAACTTTAGCCTCCTCCTCCCTGTGCATGCTATGACTGTGGCGTGGGTTTATATACTCTCCTCCAAGTAGGAGTTGGTGTCTGCAGGCGTGTTGGAAAAGGCTTCTGTGGTCTGAGGCTGACCGGCTCAGAGTATTTATATTACAGAAAAATCTACCATGTTTTGTCGCTCACGGATCAGATTTCTTTTTAAATGATGCTTTAGGGCCTGAAGGGGAATTTTTGAGGTTTTCTCCCAATCTGTTTTCCCTTACGGAAACGGTGGAAATAGCAGATTTGGTTTTGAGACGGCTGACATTTCACGCACAAACACTTTCAGCACAAACACGCATTTGAACACACATGATTTGTGATCAGTCAAACTCGGATATGTCAAATGGCTGCGGTGCGTGATATAAATGCTCAGTTATAAAGTCTGACAGATTATCTCAGGGTTTGTGGAAACCTAAGAATGTTTGTGTTGGAGTTAATAGGCTGTAGTTCAAGTTTAAAGGGTGATCTGAAAATAACCAGATGGGCCTGTGAAAGTATGCAATGCAGCAAAAAACAACAAAGAATCTGTGTGACTGAGGAGCAGCTTCTCTGTTTCAACCTGAAGCCACTTGCAAAGATCAATCCATTTCCTAACACCAGTATACATTTTTTACTTTTTCTGAATGAGATTTAATGTGGTACATTACATACATAAGCCTCTGAAAAGTCACAATTATTTCTATCCATCGAGTTCATTTTTAAGGAATATCATGTGGAGATGACATGTGAGTGGGACGGTGGCATCCTGACAATTATTACAGGTAAAAGGGTTACGGTTTGGCGGCCAATCCATGTGTGAGCATGAGTTGGGGTTATATAACTCGTTGCCAGCTAAAACATAATCATCCATGTTGTAATTATCCAGGGCAAGACTCATACCTATTTCTTACCTGTTTTTTGTGGAAAGGTAGTGTATAATTAAAGGGGCTATATGCAATTTTCTGAAATTTCAACTCGCGACTGACACCTGTGGCCAAAAAATGGAACTGCTCTTCCTTTCTGCTCGCTCTCGCAGCGCGCGCTCCTACGCCGGTCACTCTCAATCTTCGATCTTTTTGGGCCACTTGTCAGGGGTTTAACTTGTTTAGTCTTATGTGGAGTTACTGTTGGTGTCAAAGTTGTCCTTGGTCTCTCCTGTGTATTCGCACAATCCATTGAACTGCTTGCGAGTGCTGACTAGCGGTGGTGGCAGAGTGATCTGAAACATTTAACATGAACGCTTTTGACGTCACATCCGCAGACAGCGCGGGAGAATCAGACCCGACAGAAAATAGAAAAAATTTGGATACAGGCTGATAGCTGCAACCACTGTGAGCTGACAAAAGTATGCTCATCAGGAGATGTTTGAGTCATAAATGGTCAGATAAAAAGGCTATTGTTACGTTTATTTTGGGGGAAAAGTTGCATATAGCCCCTTTTAATAAATAGAAGAGCAGCTCTACAGAAGATACCCCACAGCATCCAGATCACCCTCTCCTGGACTCAGCTCGGTTCTGTTATTTTTCTGTTGATCTTCCACAGAAGCTGTTTGTGAGGATGCAAATAGTCTGCAGAGATTTCCCAGCCAGCTCCCAAACAGGATACTATGTTAGAGAGGCGGTCTGTGAAAGCAGCAGTCGGTTTTTCAGAGAATGTAGTAAATGCCTCTGCATGTGCGAGAGAGTTTCTTGTATATTGTTTTCCATTGTCTTTAGTCTGGATGCAGTTGAATAAATATGATTATGTTTTCAAGTGAAAACGACTCATCTAGCCTTGTGCATTTCTAAACTGGCTGTGAACAAGACGTTACAATTTCCAAACTGTAATATTTGGATCGTGTTCTCTGCTCTCTGGACAAACGCCTCTCCACTCTTCTTGCTCAGTTTTCCAGCTGTGAGAGTGCATGTCCAGAATGTCTGCTATGAAGCACATGTCTAAACAGAACAAAATACAAACAAAATTGTCAACACATGCTGCTGACTGGTATATTGAGAAAACGCAATTTATTCTGTATTCATGAATAAACCTTGCATTGATTTATGAATGTGGGAAATGCAAATAGGTGAATTAGATACATCCTTTTATCCTGTTTTACAGGATGTGAGACAATATTTGTTTCGCTTCTCAAAAGGACATCGTTGATTGACTCCAAATCCCTGAAATACTGTTAGTACATGGATACACATCCTTCAAATAAATGTGCATGCTATCAGTGTTCCTATGCTGTCTGTAGAATTTGTTTTAAGGGTTTTTGAGGTCTGATTTAGTATGGGAAAATAATTGCATTTCCAGACTTTATGTCCATATCTTAATGCTGTTTCCATCCCATCTGTACATCCATCTATCGTTTGAGCCATTTTTTCCGTCCCTGTGTTCTGCCCCATCCATCCTTTCGTCTGTCCTTCTATTCATTAATTGAATCACGCATAGCAGACCCCCGCCTATTAGTGGTTCAGTATTCATGGATTCATCTATTGGCTGTTTTTTGGGGGGGGATGGAACGTGATTGGGGTTATTTGCGGATTTTTTTCTTAGAGCATACCTAAAATATTCCCCAAAAAATACAGCTTGGTAAACTGAAATAAGGTGGCCAATCCAGGAGCACCATTTATTTTTCTTGCCGCTGTTTGGCTGTACCCCACAAGAGCAGAAATAACACTGTAGACTTTTATGCTCCCAAATGTATTGTGAAGGTCTACCGTGTTGTTCGGCAAGTTATCCTAACAGATAAGAAGTTAATCACAAGTGTTTGTGTGTTCTAGGTAGAGCAGTCTAAAGTTTTGATCAAGGAAGGGGGCGTCCAGCTGACACTGACCATCGTGGACACGCCGGGTTTTGGAGATGCAGTGGACAACAGCAATTGGTACGAAACGCCTACAGTAACATGTTCTCCCTTTTCCAGTAGTCCTGTCTGATCCATTTCCTCCATCTCACCAGCTGGCAGCCCGTCATAAATTACATTGACAGCAAGTTTGAGGACTTCTTGAACGCTGAGTCGAGGGTGAACCGTAGATCCATGCCGGATAACAGAGTTCACTGCTGCCTGTATTTCATAGCGCCTTCTGGACACGGGTAAGTAAAGCATAAAATATGAGCTGAAGGGAGACCTTTATGTGGAGGAAACGATTTAAATATAGCAACCGTGTCTGTCTGGGCACCACTGCACAGACGGATGGAGAGAATGTTTGCACCTCCCTGTGTTATAGATGAGGCATTCAGCCAGTGTTTGAGCCACAAAGGTTACATAACCCAATTCTGCACATGCTCAGAAAAGAACTACTCACCATCAGTGAACGACCCAATTAGAGAGTCATAGATGCTCACAAAGTCAGACAAACGCCTTATTCTGCCATTTTCCAACCACTCAAAATGTGTATGCGTGTATGTGCGCAGCTGCGGATTTGTACAACTTTAAATCCACCTATCCACTGTGGCTTTCAAGAAGGGTTTAAATCATCCCTGGAGTGTGAATAAATCTGTAGAATTTAATCTCCTGCCAGGTGTTTAAATCACATTAATATGTAAATATTTGAACGGCAGCAGTCACAGTGTGCCATACATGTTCCTGTTAAACTGGCGGCATTTTATTCAGACCTCAACATGTATATAAACTGAACTGCACAATAATGCAAAGCAAGTAAACCATGCACTTGTTTAATTAAATTATTCAGTTTGTGCAGAGCTTTGAACAACAGGATTATGAGACTGCATGCAAAACAAATCCTGCTATTTAAAAACTGTAGAAATGCACACCAAATGAGCATCTTTCTGTCCTAGAACTATGTTCATATGTTGTACCGGCTTACAAAATTTTTAATAATCTGCTTGTTTTGCTCAGTTTCAAAGCAGGCGCCTTTCTCCTTTTAAATCTTATCTAACAAGCAGCTGAAGCGCACTCCGGAGCCGCTCCCTCCACAACTCACAGAAAGCTGTAAACCTTGAAAACTTATAATCTTGTTTAGAGGTAAGCTTCAGGCACATGTTTCCAGGCTCAACCTTCTTGCAATGAGTTTATTTCCAAAAACGTTCCATCTGCAGATTAAGTTTTCTCTGGTTGAAATGGGTTTTATTGATGGTTTCTTAAATCACTGCCAGTGTTTACAAGCTAATTTATGAGTTCTAAATCACAAAAATGCTTGGACACTCAATATCTTGTCTCCCCTCAGTCTGCGCGCAGACAAACTGACTCCTGTTTCATCTGGAGCTGCTTTCCCTCAATCACTTTCAGCAGGACACAAACTTAATCTCAAGTTTTCTTTGTTCTTCTGCACAGATTCCGTCTACCATAACTTTTATTTTCCTATTTCCTTTATTCTGCTTTCCTGCACAAGCTGCCAGAGTTGTAGTCACACATAAATCATGCATCGTTTAGCTTTGTAAATAGAAATAACTACGTCCACATAAGCTGTTTACTGCCTATTTAATCATATACAATTATTTTCACACAATTGTCTGCTGTAATGGAGCACATATTTTCCTTCCCACACACAGCTCTGAATTCATTGTGTCAGGCGACACAACTAAGCAGAAGACTTATTTGATATTCGGGAGTGAAGACCCTGCAGGGGACAGACAGTTTGCTTGTTCTTTTGTTTTGATCTCATTTGTTCTTCTTTGTGGCCCTCTGCTGGTGACCCACTGGACTGCAACTACTTGGCAAAGTGGTGCAATGAGCAGGAAGGCTTAGATTCATTCGTCTGAATGTATTTTTACTGTGAGTAACACTGCCTGACAGCGTTGCTGACCCCAACTAAAGGTCACTGATGAATGCGGCAGCTCAGCATTTAATTGACCCAGAATATTCAGACTCAAACTCCAGAGACAGACTATAGAGCTGATACTCATTTTGAGCTCAAGCTGCTCTAATTGCCCCTTCAACAGCTTCTGCAGAAGCTTTTCCTTGTTTATTTTAGTACAAACCTTTCAGTATTCTAGTGTTGTATTTACTCTTGTGTGTTCTACTGTTTGTTTTAGTTATTTACATTTATAGAATCTACACTTGCAATTATCCATCTTGTCCTACTTTGAATGAAGACCTGAACGTTGTTCCCAGACAGTTTTCTTTTGACAATCTCGTATAAATTATATATGCAGCTAACAAAGAGGAAGTGGACAATTACATTTATCAGAGTGGTCTATGTTTTGGTGTATTTACATGCCATGCCCATATTTGTTCCTGGTTTCTGTTGCCTCAGCCACAGTAATATGGGATAGATGAACAACAGACGGTTCTGATTTTACAGTGACCGCATCAAAACAGTACATTGACAAACTAAAAGACCCCCCCCAAAATCTGGAGTTTATCACACAAATAAATTCTCCTTAAAGGAGGGGTGGCATGTAAAATCCACTTTTTAAAGCTTTTCATCACATTCTTATGCCATTCCCTCCTTGAAAACATTCCTAAAGTGTTTCTTAGGTCAATTTAGGTATGTTTGAGTAATATCTATAAACTCTCGTGGCCGCCATGTTGAGCACTGAACACCAGGGTCCTCCTAGGAACGCCCTAACCTCCCAGCAACGCCCCCTAAATTTTGATTACCACCCACATCTCTCCACAGGCCTCCCTCCCCTGCTCCCAGAGCACTAAAGCAGAGCGTTGTCAGCAGCAATCAGATAGCACCTGTGGAAAGTAGTAGCTCTTGAACGAGCTGCTGAACGCGCTCCGGTTCATCCAATATTTCACTTCAGGGTCAGAGACGGGATCAAATGCATAAACCAAAAGATATGCCTGTCTTCCAAAAGTCTGGCACACCAATGCTACACTACTGTAATGCTTCGTCCCCATGCGACTGGAGAATGTTGTGATGATGTTGACGGCAGCGTGTTGAAGGGGGCATGTCCGAGACTCTTAAAGAGACATGCAGCTAATTTCAGGCATTAAGTGCGGACATGCTGTGAGTGGAAAATTTCAAATAGGTAGTATAAATCATTTATTGAACTTACAGATCTATTTCATGTAAAATTATTGATGTACTAGACCTCAAAATTGCTCTTTCTGCATAAGAAGAACGTGCCACCCCTCCTTTAAAGTATTATAAAATATCTTGGTATTTTATTATACTTGTCAAGGAGACGTATGCACCAGTCCCATATTAGAACAGTCTCCCATTGGTTCATCAGTCTGCAGATCACCAAATCAAATCAGACTGTCCAGCCCAAACATCCTAATGCCAACAAAACCCTCACCTGGAGAGCACCTGCTCTGTTTTGGCTTTGGAGAGCCAGGTTACAATCCTTTGAAATCAATTTCTAGATTTTGTGGACCAATGACATGCCTTGGATGAATAAAACAACTTAATGCCATTGATTATTATGCATTATTATTAATATTACCATTTAACATGATAGATCCAGAAAACCCTTGCCTTTTGTGCACGGTTAAACTTAAGGTACCTGCAGACTCTTTAAATATCATGTACTTGTTATGCTCTTGTGGTAATTAATGTTCTATGTAAATGGTCAATAATTAGTCACACACGGTCCAGAGTCATACAACACGTACAATACTATATTGAATATAAAAGGATTTCTGCGGGGTAGTAAAATGTAGTAAATGAAATTAACTTAATTTAATGCCATTAAAAGTTTGTTAAAAACTATCAACATTTGACTTTGTAGTAAATTGGTAGTACATTTTTTTATGATCTCTTCAATATATTGTAACTTTTCCATTTATGCTGATATTTTTGTCTTGTTTTTAAGCTTGTAACTTCCTAAAAATATGAAGTGGTGCTACTGCTACTTAAGTACATTCTTGAGTATTTTACCACCTCGGCTTCTCTCTTTTTTTTTCCTTTGTGCATGTCTTTGTGAGAGGGAGAGTGTGTGTTACTCTGTCCATATTTTCTCTATTCTCCCTCCCTCTACATCCGTCTGTCTGCCTCTTCTCTTACCACTGTCTCTCTCTTTCCTCTGCCATCTCACCCCCACACAGCTCGCTCTCTCACGCGCACACTCGATTACTCAATCTGACAGGGATATTAAATTCTATCAGCTGATGAATACTGTACTTGTGCAGGTAAAATTGTTCCAACCATTTTTAAAATTGCAATGGTATCCTCTTTTTGCTGCATGTTTACAGTGGCATCTTTTATTTTGCGCTGTAGTTATTCATCTTAATTTTGCTGCTAAATGTTCTCCCAGCTCATTCTTCAGTTTGAGCATTTGCCATGTTATCAATATTCTGAAATGAATGAAACCTCGTCTTTTGAAATTTGAAAGTCCTCGCATTTTGTTTGTCCTTAAAAAACCAAAAGTCCTAAGTCTTCTGGAATTGGGTTTGGAATATTTGACGTGTGGATACGTGCATGGGTCAGTGTGCTGCGTATCTACCCCACAAAAAGGCAGCTGCTTGATGTGGTGTATGTAGTAAAACATATTGTAGAGTAGGGATGTAAGAAAATATCGATACGCCAATACATCCCAATATTTTATGTCACGATATTGTATTGATATTCATAAGCAATGTATCGATTTTTATTAAATTTTTTAGAATTTGAATAACAATTAATGATGACAGTGATTTTTGTAATAAAATTAAAAGTATGACCTAGCAGCCATACTTTTAATGCTGTTTTCCCCGTATTCGTTCCAGTGGATCAACTAGATCTAGTAATAAAACTGGGTGTGTTAAAGTACGAAACAGGTTGGAGTGTTTAGAATGCTTTAGTAGTTTTTCTACAGGTAAATTTGGTTTTAAAAATCACAATATATAGTCATACTCATAGCATCGCAATATATAGCAGTATGTATTTCGTATTGTCCCTCCTGTATTGTGATGCATATCGTATCACCAGACTCTTGCCAATACACATCCCTATGTAGATGTAGTAGAAAAAGACAATAAAAGTTAGTAAATTCAATTCTAGGATTCCTGTAATAACCCTGTGTTATATTTCAGGTGCAATGCATTCACACTGTGCAGATTAGTAGGATATGTGACCAGTTGAAAGGCCTTTTACTGCTCTTGATGCCGAAAACCTGATAGATTTGATTGGCTGAAAAGTTATAGCCCAGAGTGGTGGAGACTTTGTAATCATCCAAAAGTAAGGTTTTACTGATATCATGCAGAGCTCAGGCACTACCAGCTAAAAATATTTATTCTTCCTTTTTCTTGTTGTAGTTGCTAAAATTTTACCCGTCCATAAATATTGTTAGATGGGCGAGTTTATTACTGAACAAGTCTCAAAATATTTATTTTACTAGTTAGATCATGTTAGGCCTCCTACACATGTCCGCCTATCTCCTTTTGACTTTCCTGCCTTTTTCTCTCCCTTTCTTCAGTTTAAAGCCTCTGGATATTGAATTCATGAAGAGGCTCCACGACAAAGTCAACGTCATTCCTCTTATTGCAAAAGCAGATACACTGACCCCCGAGGAGTGTCAGCTGTTTAAAAAACAGGTTTGTTTTTGTGATATCTCACCTAGTATCAACTGTCATTTACCACATTTTGTCTACAACGTGTACGCTACTAAAAGCAGCTCAACCAATCATGTCAGGAAAAGGGAAGAGCCTTTGAACCATTTCGTATTCAGTACTTCTTGTTTTAGAGATGAAACAAATGATGCTATGCCTGTTAGAAATTAAATAATCAATGCTTTATAGCATTAACGTTACAATGTAATTACTTTAAATCCCCTACATTTGTTCTAAAATCTTTTTTGCTTCCTTCTTAATAAAATGAAAGCCTTCACACCATTCTTCCACTGCATTAAGTAAACAAGTGTTTTTGCATAATTTTGTCCCCCAAAAAAGGCAGTTAGCAATGTATTTTTTTTAATTCACAGCTAGATGGTGGTGTTAGACAGTTGGAGCTTTATGCTTTATAGTCTGCTGTTTATAAAGCCTAGTTCATACTTCTCCGCACGTGTTGACGGAGACGTTTTCCTTTTGTTGCAAAGCAATTCTCCACAGCAGGGGGTGCAGACCTTTTCTGCCTACCATTGCAGTGACAACTACAAAGGTTTATTTACTTCAGCTTGTAAAACGCACATCCACACAAGGACCAATGACCGACAGAGAGCGAGTTTTGATTGAGCTGGAAAGCTTTTTACTAGAAGTGCAGCTCATTGAGTACTCTAAAAACGCATGTAAACAAACAAACACAGCTGTCTGATTTATTGTTCTCTACACCTCCTTCTGTTCAAAATCGCCAAAAAACCATATTAGATAAACTGACTTTGCAATATAAAGCATGTAGTGGCCAGAAGCTACATTGACTACTAATTACATCAACTATAGAGCACTGTTCTGGTGAAATGATCGGGGGCTGATTTTGCTAATAAATCAGACGTGCGTGCGCTCTCTATTGCGTTGGACGGATTGTTACAAAAAAGGGCTCTACTCCATCCGTGCTTGCAGGAGTGACGGACAGCCCTTGCGTCGACGGATAATGGTGCTGCTTGTCTCCACGCCTCTGCAGATGGAGAAGTATAAACTAGGCTTAAGATTGCTGTAAGGTGTGTTTAGTTTACGATGCAGAAAACTAGATTCCATTTACCCTTTAGCTTTATACGTCAGAGGAAAACAAAATCAAACAATTTCTTATTTTTCAAAAAAGCTTTTCCAATGAATACCACATTTTAATCGAAATCTCAGAATTGTCTTTAATCTGACTTCTAACCAATTGAAGCTTTGTACTGTATTTCAGGTCTTTGGCTCGTGTCTCATCTTCGATTGTGAATGTCTTTCACTCTCTTGCAGATAATGAAAGAGATACAGGAGCACAAAATAAAGATTTATGAGTTCCCTGACACTGAGGACGACGAGGACAACAAGCTCATCCGAAAGATCAAGGTAATCAACACCAGATTTTTAGTCACACTTGATTTAAGGATTTGTAATCAGTCTGTTTAAGAACTAATAAACAGAGCGTTACCAAGTCAAATCTCACTCTGTCCACTCTTGGATGCTTCTGACCCAAGTCAGAAATGGGTGTGATGATGGATAGAAAACGTCTTTATCTGTCTCTCATTAAGGTTGTAATTCTGAAATCATCTTTTTTGTTTGTATGTTGTTATTTTTTGTGGGGTTTTTGCCCTTTTTTTCAGGAAAAGATGCCTCTGGCTGTGGTTGGCAGCAATGTGGTTGTGGAGGTGAATGGCAAGAAGGTCAGAGGTCGCCAGTACCCATGGGGCGTGGCAGAAGGTAGGTTAACTCTGGTCCAGCTCTGGAAAAGAGCAAAAAGGCTCTAATTTTTTAAACAACACAGACGACTAGAGAAAGTGTTTAAGTAAACCAAACGGATAAGAAGAAACGGATAAGATTTCTAATTTGGCACTGTGTAAACTCTCACTGCACTTTGTCAGCCAGGGAGTTGTGCCAGAACGAGGCTCAAACATGTTGCTGTTTAAAGGTGGAAGTTTTTGGGAAGTATCCCACAGGCTGTATTTCCTGTTTGGATGGATGAAGCATGATTTTGCAGAAAGGAATGGCACACAATGCATGTTATCCACAGTGACCCCTTTGTGTCCACTCAGTGTGTTTTATTACCGGGTAATACGTTAACTTGTCAAAATGTAGATGAGCCAAACTAACCTGTTTAAAATATTATTTAGAGCCCCGATGATTGTTTCAAGGATTGTTTTAAGTAGTAAAAGCTAATGACATGTACATATACAGCATAATGGAATAAAACTCAAGATGGAAACCCCTGGATGGAACTCGTTTCTATTGTCACTCTTTAGCTATGATGATGCTTAAGAATCTTATGTTTAGCATTAGCTATCAGCTAAACCACAGATCTGATGTGTGAACCATCGAGTTTTGACAAGTGAGAGGTTATCCGGTTAGAACTATTTCCCATCCTCCTTCCCTTCTGCACCAGTGTACACACTTGTTTTGGTAGAGTTGATCCTGGTAGGGATTCTGGAAAAGGAGAACAGACCCAGAGTCCTTTGGTATATCACACATCCTCACTATCAGCCACTATAAACTGTTCCTCTTTTCCTTTTTGTCGTTGATGTTTAAGGAAGACGGCACACTGTATATATCCTTAAGAAAATAAAGTGAGATTCCTTTTTGTTACTTTGTGGTTGACCATGTATCAGTCGTTCACTGTTTCATTCTTTCTTTTCTCTCTTTTTTTCCTTTTTTTTTGTTCTTTGTCTACTCTATTCCATGACTGGCAGAGGGCATTTTTGGTAAACGATACCATCTTTCACTTTTTTCCCCCCCATCACTTTTTACCCCCTCCTCGCCTCTTGCCTCGACGTAAACCCCCACCTCCCTCCTGTCAGAATCTGCCCATCCCTCCTTTCCCTCCACTTTTCATTTGCTTTGTTGTCACTTCATTAGGCTGAAGGTCAAACAAATGCTCGAATCAGACTTGGGCTATAGACTGAAAGTCTCCGAACACTGTCTCCTGACAGTGATGAATTTAGAGCTTTTTGTTTTAAAACATGCTATCCGATGTATAAATCCCTGACAGTCAGATATTCTAGGGGCAATGAAACTAGATTACATTTGCCTTTCAGATTGCTCTAAATGAACTAGTGTAATAGTATTTCCTATTGGTTCTCCCAGCAACTTGATTCCATCGTTTTGATGTATTACAAGATGCTGTAAGGTGCTGTTCCTCATGTTTAGGACCCTGCTTGCTAACACGATGTTCAAACATAAACAGTCTGCTGGAAAAGATGAATTGCGTCTCACTCCTGCTGAAAGATACATTTTAAAACGTCTTTGTTCTGCCCGGAGATGAAGTTTATTCCCAGGTCTGATGCTGTAAATAGTCATGGAGAGAACTAGAGGCTGTTTGGTGCTGAACCCCCATCTGCAACAGTGACATCACCCTAACATTGTGGTTTCCTTCTTTGCTCCCAGGGCGCTTAAACATATCACCATCACTCTTAAATCTGAGCGCCGATTCACCCTGCAGCTCAGCTTGTGACGCTGCTGGCTGAGCTGAATGGTGCGGAGTGAGGATGGTGTGAAGGCCCTGCTGTATCTCTGGATCAAGGACTGGAATCTAACATGCTCTAACACATCGCTTATAGTTTCATATATAGCTATGGTTATTTTGGTGTACTAGCAGACCATGTGGCAGCCCATTTAAGGAATTAAGGTAACGTGTGGCTTGTCATAAATTTTCACTCATTAGCATACACCGAGTTTGAATGTTAAGAGCTTTAACTTGGTGGAAAGACGTCCTGCACAAACATGGTTCTGCATGTATTAAAAGGCTGTGTTCTCTTTTTCATTGAACTAATGTAGTTCATCATTATAGCCTAAATGAACCCAGTCAGTATTTTAAAAAAGCACTGAAAACACCTGATTCACTGGAAACAATTATATTAACTGTATTCTGATTGGTTAACTTTTAAAAGTGGTATCAAATAACTAAGGAGCAGCAGTAATCAGGTGTTTCTGTCATTTATTAATAAATACAATTCTTATATTTGTAGTTCAAAAGCTTTCTTTTTTTTCCTTTGACCCTCAACCCCCCACATAGCTCCCCTTCCTGGTCCCTTACTGAGGCTTGCACTCCCTGGTGGTCATGCACAGAACCCCCTAAAACACCCCCATCCAACCACCACACTCCCCTCTACAAAGACCTGTGCTACTTAGCCAGTCAATTTGGTCACATGCAGGTGTTGGTGTTTGAGCCGGGCCAAATCTGGGCTGAATCTGGGCCAAAATATCCTGGCCAGTTCTGGGCCACGTGTGAGCCGGACCAATCCCAGCAGCTCCAGACCCAGATTTAGCCCCTCGCTGGGCGCACACAGTAACTTAAAAACCATACCCCTCCCCTTCGTCAGAGCTCCCTCTAGAAGAGACAGGAGGTCAATGGCTGGTTTGGAAGGCCAAGGGCAAGGACAGCTTAAGTTTCATCAATGGTAAGGTGTCCTCCTTCTTCCCTCCACTGGTGATGTGCTGCTGAGTTGGTTGGAGGCTAATCTAAAAGGAGCAACGTACTGAATGAAGAGGAGGCTTGGAGATCCACCACGTCAAACCTGAGCAGTAGTTTATCTGCAGTCCTTTTCCAGAATCCCGTGTGACCCTTTAACCCTGTGCTGTTTGTCTCAGTGAAATCTTACAACCATCTAACTGAACCATGAAGTGTGAACAGTTGTGTTAGCTGTCGTTTGACCCACAACACCTCTGTTTGTGTTGCGTTTGTGAGTCCAGTAGAGCACAACTGTGATCGGATAGGACGCTTTTTTTTTCTGCTAAACTTCACTGTTCACTTTCATCAAATGTCTGTTGTTTCATGCGTTTAGTTCCAACTGGTTCCAGCGTTGCTCTTGCATGACATGTTCATGTTTGTTTTTCTACATACAGTGGCCTGCATAATACCCAAAAACCTTTTCACTTTATATTAACCTCAAACCTCAATGTAAGCTGTGATTGTATCCAATAAACCAACGCAATGTAGTGCATAAATGTGAAGTGGATGGAAAATCATACATGGTTCGAAGGTTTTTACAAATAATGTATATTATAATATATATTATTGTGTAGTATCTTTTAGAGCCACCTTTTGCATCAGTTATAGTTGTAAGACCTATGTGGCATGTCTACCGGAGTTGTACATTTGTAAGTGAGCCTGTCTATATGCTTGGGGTTGTTGTCCTCTTGGTAGGTGAACCTCCACACCAGTCTCAGGTTACCTATAGGCTTGTAGTTGTGACGTAATCTCTCCATTCTCAGATGATGGACTGAGAATGCTTTCACTGAATTCACATTCATTTGTTCAACATTGTAACTACACATAACAGCTGGATTTATATTGAGATTGATTTACCCTTAGGGGCCATACTTTTCAGATTTTAGTCTGTGCACAATTTGCAATCATGCATACATTCATTTTTCCTTTTACTTTTGCTCCACAATTGTGTGATACATTGTGTTGGTCACTCAGAAAACAATCCTGATTAAAATACGTTCAGGTTTGTGGATGTAACAAGACTTTTTGGGAAAAATTCAAAGTTTATGAATACTCTTGTGCAATTAAGATGCTGAGGTGGCGTTATTTATTTTAGAAATAAATTAGTTAACATTGTTGTACACACCAACTTATCAATAATGATTTGGAGCAAAGCCGAAAGGCTCTGATTAAACAGGGTTTGTCCTCAGATTGTCCTGCAGGTGTCAGCAGAGCACATATAGATGCCCTTAGGTGCTCGTTGACTTCCTGGATGTTTTGCTCTGGGCCTCCTAATGACTCTGTGAGAAGACTTTCATTTAAAACGTTAAATAGGCCTGAAACTAGGTTTGTTTAATGAAAGCATCCGGACACAATGATAATGTTCACTGTGTCCTAATTATGAGAGAAAACTCGGTGTGTCTTGATGCTTTAAAATCTAAACTATGAAGTCTAAATGAAACCATCCTATCTGATCATGGTCTGTGATCTTTCTGCCCCTTGTTTTGTAAATGTGTTACTACAACTGATACTGTACTAGTCACACTTTAAACACTGGCACCACCTGAACAGAGCTTGTTGATTGTGGACCCCTTCCTTTAGAACGGCTGGCTGAATGAATGAATGAATACGTTGTCTTCTGTTAGTTTTATAACTATTTGCATTTTAATATCTTTGTTTCATTGTGACATTTTTCAATCCATGTTCTATCTACTGTAAATAACATACTGATCATTGTGTTGGTCTCTGTCTGTTTGGAGAGCAAACAAATCACAGATGACTGGAAATCCACTGCAGAGCTGTTAGACATTCATGTTTCTGCCTCAGTTTCTTCTGAGACGAACTGAAGATGAGTTTGATGGGAGTTATGGATGCTAAAATGTTTGTGTCTCTCACTGCTGCTGTGTTCTCTCTGTTCCTGTGTTTCAGTGGAGAACGGAGAACACTGCGACTTCACGGTGCTGCGTAACATGCTGATCCGGTGAGATACAGTTTTACTTCAGCACAGCTACCAATATGCTTTTTCAACCTCTGTAATAATGTGACTCATTCGAGACGAGTCTTCTCCTTAATGTTGGTCATGGGGAACATTCTACAGAGTGGCTTTCAGAGCCGGAGAGAAGGGTTCTTTGAGAAAGCCCACATTTTAATACAGATGCACCGGTCAGTCTTTTACTGCCTGATGCCAATTTCTAGTTTTCTTTGACATTTGTCCTGCTGGTTCTGAGTATAATCGCTTTGTTTTAGTCCAACAGTTAAAACAACTTTCGACCTTAGCAGACAGAACGTGCTGCAGGTTCATTAATAGAGTGCTAAATCTAGTAGAAAAAGTAGGAATTACAAGATCCTTCAGAGCATTTTTCCAAAACAAAAATTACATCAATGTGTGCCTGCTGTTTGCTGATGCATTTACAGACGAGAAAATGTGGGAATTTCCAGTTTTCATAAGTTTATCACACTAGAAAAAGAATTAAAATCTTCAGGATTTTACATTGTATTTATTGACCAATTTATTGAGCATCATTTATATGAAATTTATGCAGTTTAGGGCTAAAAATAGGTTCAGTTTTGGGTAATCACCTAATACGCGTTTATGATAAACTATCTATTGTATTACATTTCTGTATAGAGAGAAAAACATTTATTTTAACTGCTTTTTACTTTCAAAAGGACAACTCCATTCTTTTAGCACCATTCAAATACAGGATAGTTCAGAATGGGGAAACAGATAAAAGAATCACCTTAAAAATACAATGGATATCAAAAGAACCATAGTAAAAACTAAACATTTCATTATTAAAACACGAATTCATCATTATTGTTTTCAGTATTTTTAATTTAAATGCACTCAAATAAAAAACAAAAAAAACTTTATCATGTTTAATGCGATTTATTTTATTTGAATTGTTTCAGACTTTAATTATGTCTTTTATATTTTTTATAATTTTTTTTATTTACATTTTATTGTTGGTCTTACTGTATATTTCTATATTTTAACCCTTTAACATGTAATGGACCTTGACAGTGTTTATGTGGTTGGAAGCTAAACCAGAAAAGAAGAAAAACATTTTCATCTTTTTATTATTGCAGTAATGGATGTTTTTAGATAATGAGAAAGTGAATCCTCTTTTTAAAATAGACTGGTCGACTGTGTGTAGAGTAGTTGTCTTTTAATCTGAATGTTGTGGGTTTAATTCTAGCGTCCTCCTGTTAAATGTTCATTTGGGCAAGGCATTTAACCAAGTTACCTTTTTCTCCGTGTGTCAGTGTATGAATGTTTGAGTATCACTGTGTGAATGTGGCTCTAGTGTAAAGCACCTTGAGTGGTCTGTATGAACGGTCAGTATACATTTTCAGAATACCAAGAATGTTCTGGAATTATTACTTTTGGAATGATGTTAGATGGACATAGAAAATATGTTAAAATGTTAATCCCAGTTAGGATTACCTCAATACACAGCGTCTTATATTCTGGTGGAATTGCAAGAGGTTTGTCTGTTTTGATTTCCTTTCTGCCCTTCGAAAGGACCCACATGCAGGATCTGAAGGACGTCACTAACAACGTCCACTATGAGAATTATCGCAGTAAGAAACTGGCTGCCGTCACTTGTAACGGGGTGGACACCTCAAAGGCCAAGGGACAGCTCACAAAGTAAGATACCAGTGTTCAAAATTATGCTTGAAAGAAGAAAAGTGCATTTCTAAGCAGGTCTGAAAACACAGAAGGCTTGCTTTTAATGAACAGGTTATGGGGGCCAGATATTTTTCAGTAAGCTAATATTTATGATCTATAGAATCCTGCACATTAGAAGTGCTAGTCAGGAATCCAGATCAGGTTCTGCTGACTGAAAAACCAAATCAGACATGGGGGGGGGGGAACAGTGAAGCTGTGCAGCTTTATGCATGCTGTTCTTAATCTCCACTTTATTCTCACAATCCACAGAAGTCCTCTGGCTCAGATGGAGGAGGAGCGCAGGGAGCATGTGATGAAGATGAAGAAGATGGAGGCAGAGATGGAGCAGGTCTTTGAAATGAAGGTTAAGGAGAAGAAGCAGAAGCTGAAGGATTCAGAGGCTGAGGTTTGTGTGCTACTGATACTAGAGTCCGGCACAAACATTCAGATCAGCATCAACTTTAGTCTAAAGAATATACAATCTAGGGATGTCCTGATCACATTTTTTTGCCCACCCGTGTCAAGTCCGAGTCTTTTGATTTTAAATATCTGCCGATACAGAGTCCTGATCAGATCCTTCTGCAATGCAATAAAATAATAATAAGGACAACACATCCAAGTTGTTCTTTTATGTAAATGATGCTCTACCATGTGAGATCCACTCAAGTGTTTTGCATGCAAGGTCACACATTGTAAATAAAACTTCAACCCACTGTGCAGTAAAGCTTAGCAGTGACATCGGACAAACAGACAAACTCCATATGTCCATGTGGTAACCCCGACGTTTGCAATCACAAACAGCAGCTCGTCCTCCAGTATGATCAGTCCGGCTGTCTTGGTTATGATCTTCTTTATTCGCTGTCCTTAGGCAATTTCTCCTTTTTTAACTTATCTTTTGGTGTCTGCTGGCTTTGTGTTTTTGTCAGGGTACCGTATCAGATTCTCAGTGTTGAATGCAGCTCAGTCTTTTCCACCACGTGAAATGCCCAATTTGCGCACATTACATGTGGCTGCTGCGCTGCCTTCGCTTTTCAGCTTATAACACGTCCATACTGCTGACGTTTTCACTCTAGTGAGGCAACACATTTGCCCTGCTTTAGCCTACTAACTAGCAGCTCATTATTGTGTTGTCTGAATTCCCTGCCTGCCTTAAATTGTGTGACGTTACAGTGTTGTAGTCGTCCATGCAACAGTGAGTATTGATATAGTGGAACTTGTTGAATTTAAAACTCCACTGTCAATCCGTTTGACAATCTCTGTCTCAGGATGAATTTAAAACGTCGTGCTTATTTTATGAGGTTGTATCCGATCATTCCCATCCGATTCCGATCCTTTAAAAATCACGTGATCCGGACCGATTGGGACATCCCTAATACAATCCTTAATGGTGTAGATATAGAAAGGATAAATTATGAATTTTTATTATCATGGAAATATGGTTAAAAATGGGTCAAATTACATGAATCCATAAAGACTGAAAATCAAATCATCTTTTAATTTTCTTGTTTAACAATTTTCTCAAGCTTCCATTTTCATTGAAGATGTCTAGAATTAGCCTTAATTTAGAGTCTGAGAGTGATTCTGTGCCATTTTTAATCCAAAGCTGGAGAGGCGCCACGAACAGATGAAGAGGAACCTGGAGGCACAGTACAAAGAGCTGGAAGAGAAGAGGAGAGTGTTTGAGGACGAGAAGGCCAACTGGGATGCTCAGCAAAGAATCCTCGAGCAGCAGAAACTGGACGCCTCCAAGTCAGTAACACCCATGTTTCTGTCAAGCTTTGTGTTTATCACCTTCTGTTCTTCGCCCTGAGAGATCAGCTCTGTTGAAGTTATTAACATCTTTACATGCGTCCACATCATGTGTCATATTACTAGGGCTGTAAAGTCCTAGTCGACGGGTCGACTTATTGGTCGATGCGTTCTGAGTCAACCAAAATTCAGATTGGTCGATTTTATGCCGTGTTAATTCTTGAAATTTGATTGCACAAGAGACATTCCATGAGAGCTGATCGGTGCTGATGTTAGAGTAGGCTACAATAGCGCTGCCTCTCGTCTGATATTGCTTTAACAGTCTACAGGGAGATCGAAGAACGTCCACGTTATTTAACGTTCTGTGGCTTCAGTGCTTAATTTGTAAATCATTAGGTGCTGGAACGCAAAGTACATGACAGCTCAGGCATGACCAGAGACGCGCACAGGTCCCGGAAAGCAGTAAATGGTAGCGGGAAAAAAAAACTTGTAAAAACATGATGTGGGCCTTACAGGCCTGAATGTTTTAAATATTGTAATGTTCTCCGATAGATGCAGACAATGGTTGTAATCGAATGCTTTAATGCTGACTGCTGTTGGCCGCAATCACGCCGTACAAAACAGTAATCAAAAGAACTCTGACATCACACCACACACCAGTTCACCGGCACTCAACTGCGCACTCCCCCGCGCGCAGCCTGCAGAACAGTGCCCCACCCCCCTGAACAGTGCAACAACACTAACGCAGAATCTTGGCATAAACCATTACATATATAAATCTGAGTTTACAAAAAATAAAACACATTCCACAGCATTACAATCTCGGGATTTGGTCTATGAATGCCTACGCATATTATTATTTTATTTAATAAATTTAAAATAGTTTTGTTTTTTTATATATAATATTTTATACATGAGAGGGTTGCCGGATCAGCCAAAATAGGTCAGAATCAACAGGTGGGGGATCCGGTTCCGGCAGGATCCAGCTCAAATTAAGCCATGTGTGGCTTGCTGAATATTTTTGTTTAGCGTTTACTACAGCGAGTCCTCTACCATGTCAAAGACATCAGCAGTGTGGCAGAATTTGGTTGATTACAGCCCTATTTATTTTGTTTCATTTTATTGCTAATAATAACGAACATATGGTTCCCTTTTATTATTGTGCAGATGTATTTCTGTTTACTGGATTTGGTCGGGTTTTTTATATTTTTTATTTTATTGCCTAAAGCGCAATTGCGCCGTGCCCACAGTCTTTGTTTTGATCCCAATGCACAGCTTTATTCCGTTTGTACTTGTTTTGATCTGGCATGTTTAATAAAGATCATTTTCCCTGAATTGCCTTGCTGTTTAGTGTAATTGCAGTAATCACGGCATATTATATTGCATATTAAAATGCTGTCAGAGGAATTTACCCCCCCCCCCCGCGCAAATTAGTCGATTTTCGGTCGGAATTTCAGGGTTTCAGTCGACCAAGAATTTCTTTGGTTGATTACAGCCCTAGATATTGCTGATCTTACAACCTTCACACAATCTGAAAGAAATGAAGTAAAGCACCAGACTATTTGTCATCATATTTGTAGTAACTCATACATACTACTGTTTAATGTGTATTATCAGGCCTGTGTAATTTAACAAATTTCTCATTCAAATCCAATTTTGGCTCCAAGGAATCAAAAATAAATTTTAATAATCAAAGAAATATATATATTTAAAAAAAATTGTTTGTTTTTTTTAAATTCATTGTTGTTTCTGGTTTAGAATATTTTTCCAGACATTTTTAAATTGGTCGAATTATTGTACTTATTTTTGTTTAACATTCTACATTTAAATAAATACTTTAGGAGGAAAAGTATAAAGACATTTTATAAAGTCTCAATTCAACCCCCTGTTTTTCAGATGAAATAAATTGACTTTTTGCTGGATGTAACATTATTCAGAAGGATTTTCTTGACAAATTGTTTAATTCTTTATAAATTGTAGGGGTGTTCCATCCTTGGTGCCTCACGATTTTGATTCGATTTCAATTCGATTTTAAAATGATTACCTTATTTGAATGTTTTGTTTTCCCCATTTAGGGTTTTTTTCTTCCTTCCTTCCATGGCTACTTCCTACTGTTAAATCCATTCAGTTTCCACTAATTGAAGGATCCAAACAAAATATGTTTCATAATCACATCAAGGTCATATTTTAATGAAAACTAAATGAAATGTGTGTTGGCAATTTAAATATAATATAGGGTGACCCTATTTTGATTTCCATAATATAGGAAACTTGGTCCAATCCTTAAACACATAAATCATATTTTGTTTACTTAAAGAAGACTTGATTTTAACATATTCAAAGTATTCCTACTCTATGTGGTTAAAAAAGAAAAAATAAATAAACTTCAGATTAGCATTTACAAGTCAACCATTGCAGAAATGATTTTAAAATCTAAAAAGAAATAATTAATCTTCTATATTAGACAGTAAACCTATAACAATAATAGCTCCCTTTTTAAGTCATACAGGACAAAAATTACACAAAGATCTGAAATTATATTTTGAGAAAATAAGTATTATTTTTCTGTTCAAAGTTATAGAAAATGAAAACCAGCATACATACTCATACATATACTCCAGTCTTTGTTTTGTTTTTTATTTAATACAGAACTTTAACTTTGCACAACGTTTTCATACTTTTTGCCTCAAAAAGTTTGACCAATGGGATGTTTGCCACCTGTCATACACAGAAACAAACCTGCCGGCTATGAGTACGGTGCTCTCTGCCACACATAAGTCGCAACCGGGATGGAATGAAGGAAATTTCCTTTGTGTTTCATACTTAAAGCTACATTTGGGCTAACGTCTGGTAAACATAAGCTGCGTTGTGCTTGGGTGGATGCCCTGGACAGCACCGAAAAAGTGGACATGTCTGGGGAAAAGAAGATGTTGCTGCTAACATAATACACAACAATAAAGATGCTTCTTTCACAACTAAAGTGCAAAATATTAGCTGTATTTTGTAACTTTCGCGTTGCATGGCTGAAACACTAGCTGCAGCCATGCGGTTTCACCGGTCAGTCCCCTAAAAATGTCGGTGCGGCACGGCAAATTTAGTTTTCTCATTTATTTATTATGGGGGAAAAAAATCGTTTTTTAACACTTTTGAATCTCTATAGATTTTGCACGTTTCACATCGCAATTAATCGATTTATGATGAATTGGCACTAATAAATTTAGTTTTTTTACTTTAGGTATATTTATTTGATTTGTTTTGGTTTGTAACATATATTATTTTTATTATGTCTCTTTTAGGACAATGGAGAAGAACAAGAAGAAAGGAAAAATCTTTTAAAGCCAGAAGTGACCTCCTGGTTTGGTTTCAAACTCCTCTTCCTCTCTGTCTCCTCCAAAGTCTTCGTGTCATGTGAGACCGCTCATTCAGTCAGAAACCAAACTCAACCTCCCCATACCACACGACACATAAACAGACTCGTCTCTGCAGCGCTTCTCGTTCTCATGAGGAATGCATGTTTGTGCTTTTCTATTTTCCTGTATCTCTTGACAAAGAGGGGACTTCCTCAGAGTTAATACGTGGCAGGGACCATGCATAGCCATCTGTAAACATGTAGTTCTTCATAGATTTGCTGATAAGCAAAAGGTTTCTTTCACTGTTACAAATTTAACATCTTTAAACCTCGTCAAGCGTTCTCAACGATTCTTGCAGCGAGTTCCAATAGATGCAAGGTCACACCACAGATGAGCTCAGAGAAATGCTCAACTGGTTAAGCTGTTACTGCCTCAGGAGCTGCTTCGTCCTACTGCTGACGGACTAGTTAGTGAAGATGTTTAACCTTCAGTAGCTGTCAGCTATTATAACATCTCCATCTGCCTCAGGATTTTACATCTTTCAAAGAAAAAAGAGTAACTAAAACTAATAAAATATGATTTTGTAACCATTTTCAAGTTTTAAAACGTGTGTTGGCAAAAGGTTTCCCAAAATAACTTTTTGTTTTCTCTCGTTAAAAAAGTCTTCTGTAATTAACAGACTCAAACAAAGGTCACCATTAAATTAAATAAATGGTTCACTATCTAAAAATTGTTCAACTGAAAATGGTATTTAAATCTTATGTTCTGTTAACCAGTTTAAAATCAAAATATTAATATGACGAATGTTACACTTTTAAAGCCATGAATTTAAGGATTGCATATTTGTATGAAAGGTAATTCTTTCCTAATTCATTCATAATGAAACATTATGATTTAATCCCATTTCTCTAAATTATCAGGTGTAAAATTGTTGCTTCTGGCGGGGTGGGGCCTTTAGAAATGATTCACTGTGTGGTAGGAGATTTATTTGATCAAACACTCATTATTGTCGAGATTTTTTCACCTGAAACAAACTAAACAAAGGCAGGCAAATTCTTCTGCAACAGCTCTCATATTTTTAGACGTTAATCAAAAGCCAAATTGGTTTGGAATTTTTCCAGGTCACTGTTAATAGAGGTGTTTTTAATATTGTGATGTGTGTGAGAGATGTTGTCATAGACCTGAACCCCCCTCTTCAGATTTTGGCCAAATTACACAATTTAAAAGGTTTTTTTTTTTAGGACCATTTAAAGAACTTGTCTAATTGAACCAAAGTGTTTCATTTTTGTTTCAAACCACACCTTTTGAGTTGATAAATAGTAAAGTTCATACAGTTTAAATCTCTACTGTTCTTTCCTCAGAGTTGTAATGTTTTATTTTCTTATGATCTAAAAAAAATACTCTATGTACAGTTGAATATAAACAGTTCTTAAAACCTCTTCTCCTTTTGTTCAATGACTCAGTGGATCTGTTTATGTGTTGAATTCATCAATAAAGGGACATACCTGCAGCACATAAAGCATTAACTGTACGCATCTGCTTGTGATAAGAATGGCATATGTGAACATACAGGAGGCTGCTCAGTTAGTTTTTCTTCCATTTAATCTTTTTCACATAGAACAGAAAATCTTTAAGAACCATGTCTATACACATGCATCTATACAGCTTTGCCCTTAAATAAAGTTTCTCAGAACTTTTTTCCATTATTTTACATCTAATCTGCGATCATAAGGAACTGTAACAACTGACCCAAATGCATTTGTTTAACTGTATTTTTTTGTAATATTTTCTTTTTTACATATATATATATAAATACAGTGTTTCTTCTTTTCTTCTTTATCATCTGTTCTGTCTCTTAACTGTACATGGTTAATATTAAATTTATGCTTTAACAATAACTACTTGTGACTTTATTTGGATTTTTTGTTAACACCTGAATTTTAATTTACATTTTACTGCAATTTCTATTGAATAACATTTTGGGGGGAATTTATACATATTTCAAATGTTTAGTTTTGAATTTTCTCAAGCTGGTGATATATATGTGCATCAAGGTAAAACATGGCAAAAAGATATATATTTCAGTAATTTATTTGATAAGTGAATTGGACCGAGTGACATAATTTTAATGATTTCGACTTGCACATAAGCATATTTTGTTAAACCAACTTTCTAAACTCTTTCCATGTCTTACCAAACCAAAATTGTTGCAGAAATTCATATACTAATGCTAAATTAGACAAATGATGATTGAGCTTTAAATTTATTTTATGCTCATACAAAATGTTTTTATATAATAATTACATGAAGTCTCTGACTTGTCTGCACTTTAAAAACGAATCAGGTCTCATTCTTGTAAAACAGGACTTTAATGATAATGATGAAATGTCAGAAAAAGCAAATTTAGATGGATAGATAGATGGATAGATATGGATAGGTAGGTAGGTGTAAACTGCGTACAAGGAAAAAATACAAGTTTTGGAAAATACAAAGGAATAGAGTGAGGTTTTAAAGTCTGCCAACTAATAGTCTATTAGATTTTAAATACAGAAAGTCTGCACATTCTGAAACTTCTTCAAACATGCTTTGAAGCTTGAAATAAATTCACAAAACATTTGTCTGTATGGAAGGGGTGTTTGGGTTCTCTGTGATGTTCAGAGTTTTAGACCATGCTGTTACAGTGGGGACTGATGCACTTCATTCTGTTTGGCCTGGAGGCGGAATGGTTGAACCCTTTCGTTCACCATTGCCCTCTGAGGCATTCGGGGCTTTCATGAAAGCTCTGATGGCCCATTTCTGAGTCGGATTCACACAGTAGTTTCCTTGGGGAGTGTTGATGCTGCAGAAAGACAATCAGTATGTTTGCTTTACAGGGGACTCAAGCTGTTTATATAAACCTGAATATCAGTGAGGCAAAAACGTACACAAATCCTCGCTTTGAGCAGCTCTCGTGAGTTTTGGCGATGGACAAAATGTGGGCATCTGGGATCCTGCCTGTGAAGAATTTAAAGCAGCACCTCCCGGGCTTCAAGTCATTTGGTCCGTGAGCTGGAAAAAAGATTTTTAAAATTCTGACATCCTTTAACTTCTATTTTCATCAAATATGCCATCAGTAAAACATTTCCTCAGGACCAGACAGGTCTGTCAGATGCAAACATCTACTCATTAAAACTCTTAAAACCTCCTGTCAGACACAATAAACTGAAATCAGGGACCATTTTCAGGTTTCAATAGGTATCTAAAGTATTTTTCAGAAAACTGCATTAACTTTTGAACTCTTGATAGGTAAATAATTCACAGGAGAGCTACATCCCTTGTTTTTACAGTGTAGAAAAGTCAACTGGCATGCAGGAAATAGTTCTATTAATTTGTTGTATAACCACTGAGAGAACTGCTTCACATCAGGACCTTCCTCTGAACACATATTCCAGCCGTGGACGATTGGTATGCGCTCCACATTTCCCTTACATCTCTGCTTAGTTTTGTGTCAGCATGTTTGACTTTAGCAACAAACAAAAAATCCTCCAGCCCCATCACTTAAATTGACTGGGCTCTCCATAAAGTAAATCTAGCTGGTTTAGATCCAAGGTGCTGGTTTATTTGGAGTGAATTATTATATTTTCAAGGGCATTTCTTATTCAGTATAAGGCAGGGCTGTCTAGCTCGAGGCCTCAAGAGCCAGTATCCTGCCAGTTTTAGATGAGTCTGCTCCAACACAGCTGATTCAAATGGTCCAACTACCTCCTCAGTATGGCGGTGTTCTGCAGAGGCCTGCTAACAAGTCTTTATTTGATTTGGGTGTGTTTAACCAGGGAAAGAGCTAAAACATGCAGGAGACCGGCCCTTGAGGACTGTCTTTAGGCCCCCCCTGGTATGAGGCAACTTCTTCAAACATTTTGATTTATTCAAATTGTTCTTCAGTCCATATAATCTTTTGCAACAAAAATACTTGGGGCGTCTTACCAATTGCTCGGCTATATCTAATTGTTACGCCACTCAAAGGTAGCTGTAGACCCTCATTGACCCATTTAGTCCTCATCACTGGCTACATCTTTCATTTTGTTTCCATTTTAAAGCATTTTAGATCATTTTTAGCTGAGCAGTCTCTCAATTTCTTCACTTTCTATACATCCCCCTCTCCAAACAACCTTTTAATCAAAGTATGGTGTTCCTCTGGGCAGGATCTGAAATTAGCCATTTTACTTAGATTTTTAGAAAGCAATGCACTTTAAACGGCATGTGCATTTGCTGCCTTCTCTCCTAAATAAGCAGAAGCTAAAATCTTGATGGTGAGTGTCTGATGTACCAGTTTGTGACATCAAGCTCAAACACACTGGAGTGATGCAGAAGGGCAATGATCCAAAAAACCCTAGCTCTTAATGACTCAAAATTAAGATTTTACAGTGGCCTGGTCAAAGGCTAAAAATAGAATTAGTCATTATTCTCAAAAACTGTCCAATATGCCTGATTTAAAAATATTCTGGAAGCAAAATGGAGCCAAAGTTCCTCCGCAGTAATGTAAAAGACTCATTAATTAATTATGCGATAATGAAGTTTTTGTTGACGAGAGGTAATTATGTTTTCACATATGGCCTGATTGGTTTCGAGAAGGCTTCTCGTTGAATGAAATCATTTGAAATGTGCATTTTGTCTCAGGTTATATTTTACACTGACAAAAAAGCAAAACCAGAAGAATTCTGTACGGTTTGTTTGATAATTATTGTTTTAGTATCATTTGTGTGCAGAGAGGAGGCAGACTTACGCATTGCAGTGCAGCAGTATAGAACAACAACCAGCAGCAGTCCTACGGTGACACAGAGAGTCTTCATGTTGACTTCTCTTCAGACGTGATGAAACGTTTGAAATGGTCTATCCACGAAACCTCGACCTATATTTGCCTGATAATGCTCATATGCATATTCATGAGCTAAAGGGAACGTCTTTGGAATTTACCTGCCGCTGGTTACGTTTAGTATGCTTTCCTTTGAAGTTAGGGTGCAGAAAGTTTGGGGGGTTTGAGGGTGACTATTTCCTGCCTACCTAGTGTACTCAAAGTTTCTCATCTGCTGTCTAGTTACCACTGTCTATCTTTTGTTCATGTAAGAGAAAAGAACCATGGAGTCCATTTTCTACAGAGTGAGTCTGGCCTCATTCAGAGAAAAGGTTATTTGACTGACCGTTCCCCCCAGTGGACCCTGCAATTTAACTAGTTGTAGAACCACCTTGAGTAGCATTAACTTAGAGTTGTTTTATCCTACAGTCTTTTTGAAAATTTTGGCCCACTCCTACAATATTGTTTTAGTCTACTGAGATTTATAGACCTATTTGTTGCACAGCTTTCCTAAAGTCCCACCTCTGCTTTAGGTCAATGTTCAGGAGTTTGACAAAGCCACTCCAATACACTCACTTTTTTCCTGTTCAGCTCTACTGCGTCTGGGTTTATTGTGTAATTGATAACTCATTTTTCTCCAAGCTTCATCTGTCATACAAATAGTCTCCCATTTGACTCTATGATGCTTAGCCGGAGGAGTTCATGGTCGACTCAAAAGCTTGCAAGGTGCCAATGTCTTATAGCCCATATCATCAGCCCACCACCACCCTGCTTGACAGTTGTTGTGAGGTGTTTGTGCTGTTATGCTTTGTGTTTTTCAGTGCTGTGCAATGAGGCCACACATTTGATCATATGTATTTCAACGATATTGTTCCAAATGTTTTGTTGTTCATTCAGGTAAATCTTGGTAAACCACAGTCATGCTGTCTTGTTCATTTTAGAAAGAAGAGCCTTTTTATCCCTGAAGCCATGGGAAGCCAATTTGGACATTAATTGTTTGTAAACTATGTTAAGTGTCACATGACATTTATTTATCAATACCACATGCTTAGTTACTGCCAGGTGGTACTTATTAAACATCTGCTGGATTTTATCAATCATGATGTGGTAAATTTTCTTATTGAAAGAAATTAGCTTCAGTGGGTTTCCTGTTTTTACTGAAGTTGATGACTGAGATGAAACAAATGATTTTCAATGGATTTAAAGTAGACCTGTAAGTTTTAATTTTTGTTTGAAGCTGATTTGAAATTGCATTTTATTGAAATTATTCAGTTGCAGCCTCAAGAGGAAGAGTTCAAATATTTTGGAGTCCAGTTCATGAGTGGTGGAGATGGATGGATTGGGCCCTGGTCTACTGTGGTAAAAAAGGAGAAGATAGGAGAAGCGAAGAAACGAAGCTCTCAATTTAACGATACATTCTAAGTCCGAACCTGACATGTGTTCGTGAGATATGGACCGAAAGAAAAAAGCTCCCAGATAGGAGAGACTCAATAGCTCATCCTCCACAGGGTGACCGGAGATTCAAGTCAGGAACTCAAAGTAAACCCAAGCTTCTTCACTAAAATGACCCAGTTGAGGTGGGTCAACTGGGTCTGGCATCTGGCCAGAGTGACCCCAGGGCACATCCCTCAGGAGTAGAGCTGGGTATCGATTGAAATTTCTAAAGAGTTAGAATCGATTGTCACGATCCAATCCAATCTGTTCCAATTCAATATTGATACGGGTCAGTGCTATTAAAACATTTTTGATATATGTTATCTTAATCATATGCCTGTAATTCAATGACGCAACACTGGGTGGGGTCACAGTTCATCGTAGGAAACTGCATTAACCCTTTCAGACCTAAGCCTTAAAATGCCCGTCTGGACTTTCCCCTCCTATTTTAGCTGTATAAAGGAGAAACCATGTTAAACGATTAAATCGACTTTTGGACGTCAGACTCGGTTTTTAGGACTTTTTATAAGAATCTATTCAGAATCAGAGAATCGACTTTTTTCAACACAGCACTACTTAGAAGGATTTTTCAACCATGTCCATTGGGAGGAGACCCTTGAACAGACCCAGAACTCAATGGAGAGACAACACATCCTTTACTGTATATACTGCATCCCCCACAAGAAGCTGGAGATTGTTGCTGGCGACAGGGATGTTTAGGTTAGGCCACAGACTTGTTACTACCTTTGGGTGAAAGGAGGGCAGTAAAACGACAACCACAACAAAATGGAGTGCTTTCCCCTCCCCATGGCTGCTATCTTACGGTGGTCGAGGGGTTTGAGTGTCCCAATGATCCTCAGAGCAAAGTTCTCGCGGCCTTTCTGCCCCTGGTAGGGTCACCCATGGCAAACTGGTCCTAGGTGAGGGATCAGACAAAGTGCAGCCTGAAGATCCCTATGATGAGCACCATAAATGGACCTAGTGTTCCCTCGCCTGGACGCGGGTCACCTGGGCCCCCTTCTGGAGCCAGGCCTGGAGGTGGGGCACGTTGGCGAGCAACTGGTTGCCGGGCCTTTACCCATGGGGCCTGGCCAGGCTCAGCCCAAAGAGGTGACATGGGCCCCCCTTCCCATGAGCTCACCACATGTGGGAGGGGCCAAAGGGGTCGGGTGCAGTGTAGGATGGGTGGTGGCCAAAGGCGGGGACCTTGGTGGTCCGATCCTCGGCTGCAGAAGCTGGCTCTTGGGACGTGGAACGTTGCCTCTGTGGTGGGGAAGGAGCCAGAGCTGGTTTGCGAGGTGGAGAGGTTCCAACTGGAAATCATCAGACTCGCCTCGACGCATGGCTCTGGCTCTGGAACCCGTCTCCTCGAGAGGGGTTGGACTCTTTTCCACTCTGGAGTTGCCCCCGTTGAGAGGCGCCGAGCCGGGGTGGGCATACTTGTTGCCCCCCATCTCAGCGCCTATATGTTGGGGTTTACCCCGGTGAACAAGAGGGTGGCCTCCCTATGCCTACGGGTGGGGCCACATGTTTTGGACACTCTGGTGAGGAGAGGGGCAGAGCTGTCCACTGACCACTACCTGGTGGTGAGTCTACTCCGATAGTGGGGGAGGACACCGGACAGACCTGGCAGGCCCAAACATGTTGTGAGGGTCTGCAGGAAACTTCTGGCAGACCGTCATAGAGGGTGAGGCAGGGGACATTAAGTCCGAGTGGGCCATGTTCCGTGCCTCCATTGTTGAGGTGCTGACTGGAGCTATGGCTGCAAGGGGTCGGTGCCTGTTGCGGCGACAACCATTGAACCCCATGGAGACCGGTGGTGTGCTCTGGATGTTGTGGGGCTGTGTTGCATGGATTTTGGGGGCAGTTCCCTTGGAGTGGTGGTCCCCCTATTTAACAAGGGGGACCACAGGGTGTGTTCCAACTACAGGGGGATCACACTTCTGAGCCTCCCTGGTAAGGTCTATTCAGGGGTTCTGGAGAGGAGGGTCCAACGGATAGTCAAACCTCGGATCCAGGTGGAACAATGCGGTTTTCATCCTGGAATACTGGACCAGCTCTACACCCTCAGCATGGTCCTGGAGGGTGTGTGGGAGTTCGCTCAATTAGTCTATTTGTGTTTTGTTGACTTGGAGAAGGGGTTCAACTGTGTCCCTCTGGGAGTCCTGTGCAGGGTACTCCATGAGTATGGGATACCAGGTCCCTTGATTCGGGCTGCTAGGTCTCTGTACGACCGGTGTCAGAGTTTGGTTTGCATTGCCGGCAATAAGTCGGGGTCGTTTCTGGTGAGAGTTGGACTCGGCCAAGGTTGCCCTTTGTCACCGATCCTGTTCTTAACTTTTATGGACAGGATTTCTAGACGCAGCCAAAGTGATGAGGGGATCCATTTCAGTAGCCTCGGAATTGGGTCTCTGCTTTTTTGCAGACGATGTGGTCCTGTTGGCTTCATTGGAACGTGATCTGCAGCTTTCACTGGAGCGGTTCGCAGTCGAGTGTGAAGCGGCTAGGAGGAGAATCAGCAACTCCAAATCTGTGACCATGGTCTTGAGCCGAAAAAGGGTAGAGTGCCTTCTCCGGGTCGGGGAATAGGTCCTTCTGCAAGTGGAGGAGTTTAAGTATCTGCGGGTCATGTTCACGAATGAGGGCGGATTGGTAGGGTGTCTGCAGTGATGCGGGCGCTGTACTATTCTGTCGTGGTGAAGAAAGAGCTGAGCCGAAAGGCGAGGCTTTCGATTTACTGGTCAATCTACTTTCCTACCCTCATCTATGGTCACGAACTCTGGGTGGTGACAGAAAGAAAGAGATCATGAATACAAGTGGCTGACATGAGTTTCCTCCACAGGGTGTCTGGGCTCTCCCTTAGTGAGAAGCTCAGTCATCCAGGAGGGGCTCAGAGTAAAGCCGCTGCTCCTCCACACCGAGAGGAGCCAGTTGAGGTGGCTCGGGCATCTGGTCAGGAAGCCTCCTGGACGCCTCCCTGGTGAGGTGTTTCAGGCACGTCCCACCGGGAGGAGGACCAGAGGAGGACCAAGGACACGCTGGAGGGACAATGTTTCCCGGCTGACCTGGGAGCACCACAGGATTCCTCCTGAGGAGCTGGCCTAAGTGGCTGGGTAGAGAGAAGTCTAGGTCTCTCTGCTTAAGCTGCTGCCCCCGCGACCCGACCCCTGATAAGATGGATGGAGGGATTTTCTTTGTCAAAATGTCAAAAGGCTGCAAAAACTGTGGGGGGAGAAAGAAAGCGTGCCAAATCAAAGAAACAAATGAAACAAAGTGGTCTAAGCAAAAAATCTAGGAAAAACCCTGCTAACAATAAGGCTCACCAAACATTACATGGGCGGCACCACCCTACTTACCTAGTGTCTTTACAGAAAGAAAACCTACGTGTGAAAGATGTACAGGATACCCCAAACTAACCTAGTCCTCAAAACTCCCACCACAAACCTTTAAACACAAAACTAGAAAAGCACTCTGACTGAGGCGGAGGTCTACACTTTGTGTGCTTTTCCAGTTTCGATTTGAAAATACTTGATCAATCCTGAGAAGAGAAATTACATGTTTTTGTAACTCAATCTATGCAAGTGCTTCAAAGATTTGTTGATGATGATGGTTGTGGGGAAGAAAGGATCTCCTGTACTGCTCTGTATGACAGTGGCTCAGAAGACGCCTCTAACTGGAGTCACTGCTGTTCTGGTACAGTCTCATGAAAAAGATGCTCATGGTGGTCCATTGTGTCCATTTTATGAAGCATCCTTTCTTACGATTTTGATTAAATTTTCAGGAAATGTCCACAATGAGGTGCTTATCCACCCACCAACCAGCGGTGCTAAGCTCCACTCCTCTCAAGTGTCAGAGAGCTCACAAGCGGCTCCCCTCACCCAGCAGCCCTGCTACGATGAACATCAAATTAAACGCTCATGTATGAATCTTCTCTCTCTGCTCGAAGAGCACAGCGACAGCACGAATACAGCCATGTATCCCAATACATTTTATTGGAAAAGTACTGAAATTTAGAATTAGATAACAACATGGGGATGGGAGGTGTAATGAATGGCCCTGGTGGAGGTATGTGCACTCAAAGTGCTTTTTTAGTTTAAACGTGCTTCTGAGGAAGTCAGAACAGATTATCTCTCTAATCTAGAGACTATCCAGAGTAAACAGAAATGATCCCACCATAGAGCCCTGTGGAAAACCATAACTTACTCTTGTGTTTGTCAATCACACATCATTTGAAAATGAAATCCTCTGGGGGAATTTTACTCATATGTCCTGACCTGTTCTCTTTATCCTGAAAATGTGTTCAAGATTTTTGTTAACTGAGTCAAATATAAAATTAACATCCAACAAAGTTAGCAGTGAAACTGGATTAAAAACACATATCATACTACCTCTACTGTTAGACTCAACATATGGTGAGAGTGAGGGATTTCAAACAACTGATGGAGTTATTCTGTCTTGTGTAACAAGTTGTATTTTGCTGTTCACTCAGATTACTGTCCTGATAACATTTAACAACCAAGACTATCTGGGAAAGTACAGATTCTCTGATTGCAATCTTTGACCCCAACGTCTATTTATATAAACTAAAAATGCATTTAAGATGTGGAACATGAAATATACTCAGGAATTCAGATTACATTTAATAAATGTTAATGCACAAAAAAATCACCTGATAAATTAACCTGTTAAATAAGAAGTAACTTTGGTTTTATTTTCAGTGCTCATCTTATCTCAACTTTTTCAATGTCCCACAACAAAAGAAGTCAAATATCCTTTTCTCTGTAACCTAGATTCACCCACCTCTTTTTCTACAAGTGGGCTTCTAGTTTGATTTTGATGAAGATAAGGTTGCACGCTGCATGGAAGCTCAGCAGTTTCTTGTGATGCTATTGGAACAAACTGTGGTTTGTCTGATGCTGATGTGGGCCATGGTCAAATGATAGTATAGATTATCTGCATCTAGTGCAGTGCAACCAAAACCTCACTGATCTTATCTCAATATGGAAACAGACGCAGTGCGACTTTGCACAGGATACCAGAGCAGATCTCTTGATCATCTCTGAAAGAACAAAATGTTTTCGGGTGTATTTACCCACTGAAAAACCAGATACCTCATAAAAAATGATAAATAGTTCATATTTAGGTCATTTATTCCTTAACACTGTAATGTTAATACATGGTTTCAAATGTACTGTACATTAATATAAAATCAGAGTTTTTTTTTTAAAATGAAAAGTCCTGTGTGTTTTAAGCAAAAAACAGATATTTGTGAGTGGCATGATAGTCGAGATTATTAGAGAGATAAATGAATTTTGCATTGAAGCTTGTTTCTTCAGAAACAAGTCCATCATGCTAACTGACACTCCCATCACCAATGTGGACTCATTCCGCTTCCTGGGCACCACCATCACCCAGGACCTCAAGTGGGAGCCCACCATCACCTCCGTCATAAAGAAGGTCCAGTAGAGGATGTACTTTCTGAGGCAGCTGAAGAAATTCAATCTGCCGGCACGGATGGCAGTTCCACACTGCAATCATTATGTCCATCCTCACCCCCTCAATCACCGTGTGGTATGCTGGAGCTACCATCTGGGACAAAAAGAGACTGCAATGTGTTGTGCGCTCTGCTGAGAAGGTGATTGGCTGCAGACCCCCTTCTCCACAGGACCTGTAGACCTCCAGGACACTTGGGCGTGCAGGTCAGATCAAAGCTGACCTTTCTAACCTTGGACACAGACTTTTTGACCCGCTCCCCTCAGGCAGGAGGTTCCGGTCCATTCGGATGAACAACATCCCTAAGACTGTTCCCACCACCTGGTCTGATTCAGTCACATGACCCTGTTGTGTTTTTGTACCTGTATGGATTTGCACTGATCATAACCTGCACTCATGTAGGCTATATATGTATATGTTTACGCCATTTTATTTTTTATTTATTGCATGCTCAGAAGTGTGTATTTTATGTTTACACAAAGTACCGCAGCAATTTCCTAATGTTGTGAACCTGTTCACACATATGGCAATAAAACCATTTTGATTCTGAAACTCAGGTAAGGTAACTGTTCGAGATCAAGGCCTCTTTATCACATCAGGATCTTGAGAGTTGACCCATTTCTTTATAACCTTATGCTTAGACAATTGTGACTCATTCAACACTGGGTCAAACCAGAATTCGCTTTGTCGCCCGTAGTCTTTAAAACCCTTTAACACCGAACGTACACATTTTTGCTTGCTCACCTTGGATTACCGTTACTCCGCAACGGTTTGTGCTATCGGAAAAACTTTAACAGATTTAGAAAGAAAACAATTTGCGCTTTCAAGTCTGCGTAGTGTTGTTACGGTAATTTGCCTCCCGCGGTTGCAGGAAGCCCGCATCTTTGTCCCCCCTGTGTCACACACACAAACAGTGCGGAGTGAGGAAAAGAAAATGGGCGACAGAGAGGAGAAACAGATCGGAGCGCAGGAGATTATGTCTCAAAAACGACTTTCCCAGATTTTAAAACTACCACAGAGGTACCTGGATGGTTTTGAGTTTGAAGGAGAAGCTGAAGCAGCAACTTCTTGTGAAAAAAATTAAGGTTTGACCGATTGAATAATGTGTTTTGATCTGAATTTCTGGATGAAGGAAGCTTGCTAGTGTCGAAAATAAGTGTTTTCTTTACTTTGTACACTCAGTTGGATGCCTTGATACTCTTTATGTGTTGATTTTATTCTTTTAGAACAGTGTACCAAGTTTGTACAATGTACATACGTTTGTACTTTTTATGCGTAAATGGGAGCTTTTGCGCACTATACAGATGGCACTTTTAGTACAGTTTACCACACTCTGCATGTATGTCTGCATAGCTTACCATGCCTTTTCTGTATAATAGTGTGGGTTTCAGACCAGCTGATTTTTTTTTTTTTTTGCACTACTTTTAGAGTTTATTGTGATGAAGAGCAGCTGGTTTCCTGTGGAAGAACTAGGAGAGGAAGAAGAGGGTATCTGGTGCCTACTGGAGGAGGCTGAAGGAATGCTGGGAGTTCTGATGATGCTGCGAGGGACCGAAGCCGCTCACCACATCATCCCAGGTGAAAGACTGAGGCAGAGCAAAAAAACTTCTGCCCCCAATTTGTTGGTTTGGCTTTCTTGTACTGTTTGATACCCAGCCTGGCCTTAGTTGCCACCATTCTTTCATTAACTGCAAGGTGCTGTCTTGGGTGGGTAGAAGACCCTGCACCTTGTGCCAATCATTTCCATCAGAGGTCATAATCTTCTGTGCCCTTTTTGTCTTCCTTTTCTTGATCTTTCTCCGGGTCACTCATCCGAATGTTGGTCAAAATGACCATGAACTGATCTCGGGGCATGATGGTGGCAGGCAGTTCTACATGAAAAATTGTTCCAGTACCCCAAAAGTCGCTGATCTTTGGGAAGCAGTTGAGGTACTCTGTGATCAGAGTACAAGTGTGAGAGCTCAGCTGTAATGTGGGCCTGTGCTTGCAGGTAGACAGGAACTGTCACTGGCTGTATGAGGAGATATGCAGGGAGGGGAAAAAGTCTGTACGTAGTTTTAATTATTGGCCTGTTTTTTTCACAAGTGAGACAGAAAGAAAAAAAATTGTAAATATGTTCTATACTGTTGAAATTGTTAATTCATGATGAAAAATCTGTACTTCATGTTCATCTGCCGTGTTTTCTTATCACTAAAAGTCTCAGATCTATTGTCGACTTTGTTTTTTTCTTCATTTCAAATGGTTTTTACACTGGTTTAGTATACAGTTTATTGAAAAATAATGCCATATTGACATTTCCAAGTGTTCTGGAAAAAAGAGCCAAATCATTTCCTCATGTGACATGTTCTGCCCATTTTATAGTTACAAAAAAAATAAATAAATGCCAGGCGGACATTTTGAGGCTTAAGTGTTAAAGGGTTAAGCTGCTAAAAGTTTTGAGCACATTTCTCCAGGTTCCTTACATTGGTTTCCAGTGTTCATGGAACATGGCACACCAGAGTCTTTCAGATCTTCTAAGTAATCGCACACCACCAGAGCTCTGAGAAATCAATTACTTTTACAAGCTCCTAGAACAAAAAAAATCTAATTTCCTTTTTGTTTTTCGAGTTTTCCACACCTGCTGGTCACCCTGATCAGCCATCCCAGTCGTGATCTGTTGGACTTTAAGAATATTTTGATGATCTTGGTTCCATTTGCAACATCTTAATCTTCAGTGTATTGCTGTGTTTTTGGTTAATACTTTACCATAGTCCTGTCATGAGTCTGGGATGTTTGTATAGTTTTTGTTCTGCTTTCCCTCTTCTCACTGCCTAGTGAGTCCTCCAGGTGGCGCCAACAGAGGCTGGAGCTGTCAGTCACTGCTGAAAGGCGAAACCCTGCTGATCCACCTGAGCACTTGGCTGGCATCAGTGATCAGCTGGCTTTATAAGGAGCTAGTGGCCAAACATTTAGTGTCTGAGTGTGTAGCCCTCTATGGTAACTCTTAGCCTCTGAGTTCCCTGTATAATTGTGCTCTACACACCCCCAACGGTGATCCGAATCACCCCCAAAATCTAATCCCCTTTAACTGGTCCCAATGTGGACATTTCCTGAAAATGTCATTAAAATCCGTCTAATTTTCGGAGTTGTGTTGTTAAGTAACAAAACAAACAAACTAACCCTGGCAAAAACATAACCTAAAAATGTATATTTTAACTGAAACCAGCCTTAACACAGATACACTGGCTGAATCCTCAGCACCAGGTTTTAACCTTAACTATTGGTCCAGAAAATGCTTTGTTTCAGTAAGAACCTTCAGTGATGCTGATTTCACTTCCTTCTGTACCAGAATTTGACTTTTAACAGTCCAACTAATATATGTGAAACAGACCACCGAAGGGATTTACCTCTTAGTTTTATAAATTATTTTGTTCCCTGGGTTCCCCTAGAATTATGGTTTGTTTTAATTTGTTCCTGGACGATCAGCCTGATTCTTTATCCTCTTAGTTTTGACATCTTTACCTATATACACTCAACATGTGATATAACCTACAGACAATAAAGACGACGTTCTAGATCTTGATATAACTCATGACCTTTCTGCCAACACCTCCTCAGTTTTAGATGTATGCTTGTCTAACCACAGTTGTGTCTGTTGTACTCTATAAGTCTTTAATCTTCAGGAACTTCTTGAAAGCACTATTTAGAAATGCAATATTATCTCTGAGGTGGCAGATAGTGCTTCATATTCTTCCAGATATTTTACCATCTTAGTTAATTTTATTGTGAATTTGTTACTTTGTGACATAATTGCTACGGCAAGACAAGACTTAAGATGGACACCATAAATCCAAAACCAGAGTAAATAAAAAGCATGTTTAAAAAAATGTTTCATTTAATGGTATATGAAATGGAGAAAAGGTATTGAAGGAAATGTATGTTAGAGGAAATGTATAACTAGTTAGTAATTTAAAATAAGTCTTTACAACAGGGAAGTGAGTAATTTTTTTCTAAAATTATTTTAAATCATAAGAACCCTGTTCAAAAAATATTTCCCCATTATTTTCAGTCAAAAATATGTAAATCCCCCACCTCACATCAAAATCCAGAATATAAGTTTCAATGTAGCTCAACATCAAAGTGGAGATTAAAATTTATAAATCCTTCTTGACAGGTGGGAAGACAAGACTTTTGTTCTGATTGATAGTGGGTTTTTTGACTAAAACAGATAACTCTTTTTATATCCAATAGCTGCATCACTTCTTAAAACTTTCTTAGCTTTTTAATGTAAGGTTTGCTCGACATTGTTCATTTTTTGTCTCCACGTGGGTTAGTTTTCCACTGCCTTTAAGACCACTGCTATCAAAACCCCTTCTGAGAAGTTACCTTGATGTCTCCATAATTGATAAGTGCTGACAGATTTCTAAGTTACTGTTTTCAGTTTTAGACAAACTTGTTTAATTCAATGAAACAAATTTCTAACCAATATTATAATATATTTGAAATATTCTAGTTTGGCTTTAGATCCACTCAGACCACACAAACCATCTGACTGGACCAGAGTGCAGCTTTGATATATTTGACCAAAACATCTTAGGGCTGCACAGTGGTGCAGTTTGTAGCACTGTTGCCTTGCAGCAAGAAGGCCTAGGTTCAAATCCCAGCTGGGGGTTCTTTCTGCATGGAGTTTCCATATTCTCACTGTGCATGTGTGGTTTCCCCCTGGGTACTCCAGCTTCTTGCCACAGTCCAAAAACATGACTGTAAGGTTAATTGGTCTTTCTAAATTGCCGTTAGGTATGATCCGTGTGTGCATGGTTGTTTGTTCTGTGATGGACTGACGACCTGTCCAGGGTGTACCCCACCTCCCCCCCGATGAATGCTGGAGATGTGCACCAGCCCCCCGCAACCCTGCAGTGAATGGATGGGTATAGATGATGGATGGATTTTAGACTGATTGATGAGCATCTCCAGAATTATTTGTAAATGGGGCAAGTCATATTTGATAGATAATTATTTATAAGCAAGTAAAACCTGGTTATGGAATCCCGCAAGGCTCAATTTTAGGATCAGTGGTTTTTCATTTACACTGGGAAAGATCATAAAGCGGGATATTAATCTTCACTGCTATGCTGATGACACACAGCTTTACCTTGCTGATTTTTTTCACATCAAAATGCATTTCACTTAACACATTAACTACAGAGAATTAAATTATGTTTAATCAGAATAGAACTTTAGTTTTAATCATTAGTAATGACCTTCAGAGAAAGAAACTTACATTAGAACTATGACTCTTCAAATGAAGGCTCGACCGGGAGGGAGTTGATGCAAAGTCCGAAATTCATTTTACCGGCACGGTGTTTTTATCAACTGGCATAATAAATCTAGTTTTGAACAGGAATGTATCTCATTCACTTTGAGTCTGTTTATGGGATTGGATTGGATTGAATTGACTTTATATGCATGTATTGCATTGCTTAGTTTTGTAAAGTAACTAAGGACAACATTTATTATGAATCACCACTTTACAATAAACTGAACAAACTTCCAGACCACTGCAAAACTGCTGAAACACGGAGTTTCTTTCAATCAAATCAAATAATCCATTTGTTTAGAGCTGCTTTTGAGTAACTAATTAATAATAGAATCTCCTAACTGTAGTTTGTTTTAATGTTCTTTATGTTTTTTATGTGTTTTCTGTTTTTATTGCTGCTTGTATTTTTTGCCCATATCATGTAAAATACATTGAACTGCCTTGTTGCTGACAGTGTGCTATACATATAAATTTGCATGCTGAGCCTCGGATGCACTCTGTATGTAGTTGTTTTGCTGTTTTTTGTTTGCTTCTTTCATGAAATGCAACTTGATGCTGCATACTTTTGGTTTTAACTGTCAAACTCAGACTGAGACACACGTTGTAATTTGAGAACAAAATATATTTTTTAAGTTCACATAAAAGGGAAGATTACATAAAATACAGTTACATTCCAGCACATGTTTTACTTGTCTGAAGCTCTGAGACACTAAACTTTGATCATACATAATAAGGAATGTATCAGCGATTCTTCTGAAAGGTATTGCCAAGTCATCTATTTACTGATAGTTGTCTGAGTATTCGTTTGTTAAAGCACAAGGTCTCACCCAGTCATTATAAAATAAAAATCGATAATCTCTTCTTAAAGGGTTTTTTATTTAAATACAAAACAAATTAAAGCACATTCACTGCAAAAGACACAGACATTTCCATAATGCATTGCAAATAAAAAGAGTTCAGGATGTTTATTGTTGCAGACCGCTGCCTTCAGGGTTGTGCATTTGATTGTAGGTGTTCAGAGCCCACTGAGAGAACTGACTAAAACAGATAGCTCGTCCCTTTACAGTCGTTACTCTGCAGAATATAAAAATACAAACAGAAATCAGTTTTTATGCTTTGTTCACCTGGAGGCCAGTTTCTAAAACTTGCTGAAAAAATACACAGTAAGCTCACATGAAACCCTTCCTCATGCAGGAGTTGTCTGTCTTTTTTATGTCAGAAACCAAATGTACTGGTATTCTAAAGGTGCCGAACCGGTAGCAGCAGGTTACAGGAGCTGTGTTGTACTGTATTGCCTGAGCTGTGAGGAAAGCAAAACAATTAAGTCTGTATGAAAGTATATTTAAGATGCATTCAAATGCATTACAGAAGAAGCAAAGATCACTCACGCATGGCATCGCAACAGCAGGCAATGAGAAGCAGTGCTCCCAGAGACAAGCAGATGGTTTTCATGATGCTGTTGTTGGAAGATGATGAAGATGGCGATGATGTTCTGCTGTTTCTTCTCGTTCTGCTTTGACTGTTATGAAGCGCTGTCTCTTATAAATCATGTTCAATGGGGAACCAATTTTTTTTTTTTCATGCTAGTGTTTCCGGGGCCAAATCTATCTGCAGAAAAAAAGGTTAACGAAAGCATAGATTCCTTTTACTTTCCACAGTGGAGAAAAAGTTAAATCGCTGCTGCTACCCAGTCTCATTACGTCACAAACGAATTTATACTAAAGGGACTGACCACGGATGTGCTACAGAGATAAAGATCTTCTTCTGTACCACAGAAAAGTTTTTATCAGCTTCATCTTTGCATCTTCTTGGAAATTTTATCTGTAGAGATGAATCATTATATTACACCTTCAGTGGTATGAAACTGAGATCTTTATACAGAGTACATTCATGTTTAATAGATATTTTGTGGTATAAGTCATCCAATATTAGATTGTTTAACAAAGTAGCTATAATTCTAACTATTTTGTTCATTTTTAAACACAAACTGCTTCAATAAACTGTGGCTGTTTTTCATACACAAGTTTACAAAGTTACCTATCTCCATCGGTCATTGGGCGAGATGGGTACACTCTAGACAAGTCCCCAGTCCATCGCAGGGCATTAAAGAGACGCACAGGACAAACAATCAAGCACACAAAAAACGTAGAACTGTGGTGAACCTTCCCAAGAGTGTCCAGCCATACCATAATTGCTCCAAAATTCCAGAATTCCTCCATTGTTGTTTGACTCATCCAGGAGGTCACAAAAGAATCCAGAGTAATATCTAAATCCCTGTAGGCTTTACTCACCTCAGTTAAGATCATTCAGCATTAGGACAAAGAAGCTTAGACCAAAATTACCTCCATGTGAGTGTTTCAGGGAGGAAAGCATTGCTGAGCAGAAAGATCACTTTTGCCAAAAAATATATCCTGATGATCCAAATATTATGGGGCATATATTATGAGGATTGACTAGACAAAAGCCGAACTTTTTGGAGGGTGAGTCCTGTTACCTCTGACACAGCAGATTAGTAAAAGAACATCATACCAGCTGTGACTAAAAAAACCATGAAGGGTATACCAAACAATCCTGATGGAGAATGTTCAGCTATCGGTTTGTGGCCTTAGGCTGAAACACTAGGGTGATGCAGAAGGACAAGCATCCAAAAAATAGAGGGACATCCACCTCTGTTGGAATGTTTTGGAGAGATCTAGTCAAAGTATGGAATTAAATCTAACCCTAAAGCTATAGAAGTTATTCAGGCACACTTTAACGGGCTGAATAAAAAAACAATTCTTCAAAGAAAAGTGGGCAAAGATTCCTCCATAGTCATGTAACAGACCCATTCCCTGTTATCACAAGCATTTGATGGTGATTACTGGGTGTCACAACTAATTTAGGTCAAGAGACCAATTACTTTTTACATAGGTTGGTTTAGATAGCTTGTTACCTTCACAAAATTAGATTGTAATCTGAAAGGCCAGGTCATGTTTGTAAATAAGAAGTGGTTCTCAAGCGGTTTACCTGAATAAATAAAGGTTAAATAAAAAAATAAAATAAAGGTTCTTATTTTTCCTCTTACTCTCTGCCTGAAATCAGTAAGAAGAATTGTTTTTATAAGGCCGTAGCTACTTGAAGAAGTTATTCTTCTGTTTATTTGAATTCGGTGAACCAGCCCTTTAAAAAAGCAGACGTTACAGTAATTCATTGCATTAGTCATTCTTTAGTTTATGACTGTACATTTACATATTACTGTGGGGGTTACATGGAATGCTGAGAAAGCCATGGTCAGACACAGAAAGTTATTTTTAAAATTACGTCAGAGTTGACAGTTTCGGTGATTGTTGGATTGTAAATACAAACTGAAAAATGTCTAGGTGGAAAACTCACCATGATTCAGTTCCTCTTTGTATGGTAATCTGTTTGCAAATTTAGATGGGGGAAGCTGTGTTGGAAAGATCTTATCACTGGTACTGTGAGATGATATCACAGACAGAACTGCAGCCATAACGTACTTAGATTGCAGCTTTCACACATGTGCCTGCAGGCGCCACAGTTGCAACTTGTTATTCAAAGGTATACTGAAAGCAGTCCTGCAGCTATACAGACCCTTTCCAAAAAATTAGAATATCATGGAAAAATTTATTTATTTCCATAATTCCATTCAAAATGTTAAACTTCCATAGATTATAGATTCAGGGCCCACAACTTAAAGGATGTCAAGTATTTAGTGGTTTATTTGTAGATTATTTGGGCTTCCAGCTGATAAAACCCACGAAAACAGGATTTCAAAAAAATAGAATACTGTGAAGAAATCAGTCCAAATTTTACAGGGCATGAATGTTTTAAACAGAGTGTTACACACTACTCATCTACTAAACTCAAAGCACCTGCACAGGTGTGTCCCAGGTGTGATTAAATGGCTTCACTTTGATTTAATTGTCTCAGTTAGGTTCAATATGGGGAAGACTGCAGACTTGACAACTGGCCAGAAGACCATCATAGATACCCTCCATAGGATGGGTAAGCCACAAAAGTTCATAGCTAAGGAGGCTGGCTGTTCACAGAATGCTGTGTCCAAGCATATCAATGGAAAGTCTAGTGGAAGGGCAAAATGTGGCAGGAGGAGAAGAAGCACCAGCAGAAGAGCTGACTGTGGGCTTCAGCGGATTATCAAACAGAGAAGATTCATGAATCTGGCAGAAATCCAGAAAGAGTGGAATGAGGCGGGAATCACAGCTTCAAAAACCACCACATTCAGATGCATCCGGGAGATGGACTGCAACTGTTGGGTTCCTTGGGTCAAATCACTTCTGAGCCTGAGGCAACGTAGGAAGGGTCTCAACTGAGCCAAGGAGAAGGACTGGATTGTTGGCCAGTGGTCCAAGGTCCTATTTTAAAGTAAAGTGTGCCTTTCATTCAGGCATCAAGGTCAAAGGGTTTGGAGGAAGACTGGTGAGTAACAGAACCCAAGCTGCTTGAGGTCCAATGTGAAATATCCACAGTCAGTCATGATTTGGGGTGCAATGTCCGGTGCACCTGTGTTGGTAAACTCTGCTTTCTTAAATCCAAGGTCACCGCATCAGTCTACTAGAGTATTTTAGAGGACTTCATGATTCCTTCTGCTGAGGATCTGTATAGAGACGCAGATTTCATCTTCCAGCAGGACCTGGCCCCTGCCCGTACCGCCAGAAGCACCAAAACTTGGTTTGATGCCCATCCCATCACAGTGCTTGACTGGCCAGCCAACTCGCCGGACCAAAACCCTATTGAGAATCTATGGGGTATTATCAAGAGGAAAATTAGGGGGAAAAGAGCTGACGGCAAGCATCAAGGAAATCTGGGCTTCCATAACTCCCAGGCGATGCCAGAGTGCATCGAGGCAGTGGTTAAGGCAAGGGGCTCCCTACCAAACATTGAAGATTGACATATTGTTTTGAAAGTACCATATTTTGATTAATTGAATGTGATCCTAATTTATTTTTTTTCCTGCAAAAACTGAGAATTATGATTTCTTCATAGTATTCAAATTTTTTTGAATTCCTGTTTTCATGGGTTTTAAAAGCTGAAAGCCCAAATTGCGTACAAAGAAAACAACTAAATACTTTAAATCGTTTAAGTTGTGGGTCCTGAATCTATAATCTATGGAAAGTTGGTGTTTTGAATGGAATTATGGAAATAAACATTTGCATGATTCAAATTTTTTGAAAAGGGTCTGTACTACAGCTTTCTGAAACAGTGACATAAATCAAAGTGTTTATCAGTACCTGAAGCTGATTTTAAAAAAGCTTGCATTTATATAATTATTTTCAAGACTCTCAAAGCACTTGACATCTCCATTATTTATTCACTCTCACATTAACAAACTGGTGGAAGCAAGCTATGATTGTAGCCACAGCTGCCCTGGGGCAGACCGACAGAAGCGAGGCTGCAATTTCATGCCATCAGCCCCTCTAGCCAACACCAGTAGAAAAGGTAGGTCAAGTTTCTTGCCCAAGGACACAACTGCATGTAGCAGGCAACGAACCCACAATTTCCAGGTCGCAGGCTGACAACTCTACCACTGAGCACCAGTGGTAGACAGATGTTGTTTTTGTTTTTTTACACATCCTGTGTTTGGCATTTTTTGCATACCATATAAAGAACGTGGTTACCTACATGTGCCAGGGCTGGGAAGAAGGAGATCTGAAGACACCATCCTAATCGTATGTCTTTCGCAATCCTTAGAGACCAGACTTGATTTTGAGCTGCCGGTGAACACAATTCAAGAACAGAGCAAAGGTCATCCACCACCAAAGGAAGTTGACTAAACTTTGATAAAACAGCCAGAAAGCAGCAAGCTAATAAACTTTGTGTAATGAAACAACCCTTTTTAAAGAGTACTTGTTTATGTGTTTGTTTACTTATTCTCAAGGTAGATTGAATTATAAATAGGTCCAAATACTAGTCAATTTAGAAAAAAACTGCAACATGCAGTCCATGAGGATAAAATCAAATACATAAAGTATGTATTTGATTTTATTGATTAAGAAATGCCTGTTTGGAGATAGGCACCAGCCTACCCCACAACCCTGCATAGCATGGAAGGGTACAGATAATGGATGGATGGAATGCCTGTTTTTTCATTTCTTTCTCTGAGTCTAATTTCATTGCCGTAATGATGTTTCTTGTATACATAACGATAAAATTTTAATTTTACTAGTGTGTTTGTATGGTAATGGAAAAATACAGTTCTCTTGCCTGGAATCAGGTCATAGACTGTATATAAGATATAAGATCAGATTCAAAGTTGTCCCAAGAGCCGGATTGGCTTTTCAGGAAGTCTTGTGGTCGTTGCTTGAGAACCTCGACAGAATCTGGGCGGTTTGTTTGGAAATGTTCTTTTGTGATTGGTAAAAACTGGTTTGTGACTGGATCAAGATGTTAGATCAGGATGGAGATGAGGAAGATGATATGAACTTTGACGAATGGATTCCAGCCTCTAGTAGAAAGGGGCTTTGATCCAACAATCCTCAATTTAGTCAGAATAGTAAAAGAAGCTGGGATGAAGTTAGTTCAGATGACGGAAGCAGAGCTCATCGTAAGAAAGTTGGGAAGGAGGAGATAAAAAAATTCTGAAATTCAGGAAGGAAGATGAAAATAATATCAATCCGATAGCGTTATCTAGGGAGTTGGGAAAAAAAGATAGGAGAGGTGGAAATGGCAAAAACACTGAAGGATGGAAGTTTGTTGCTAATGTGTTAAACAGAAGAACAGAAGAATAAAACCATGCACATTGATACTATATGTATAAGTTGTGTGTGAGAAAACAGATTTACTCAAGGGGTGATAACAGGTATTACCTGTAGACGAGGACTTGGAAAAACTCAAACAAAATATTCACGGAAGGGAAGTAAATAACATAAAACAACTGATGAGAACAGAAAATGGAAAAAGGATAGAAAGCAAGTCAGTACTCTTAGAATCTAAGGAATCGGTTCTACCGGTTCGGGTCATGGTCAGGTGTTTGAGTTTCCCGGTTAGGGTTTACGTTCCTCTGCCATTACGTTGCTTCAAATGTCAAAAATATGGACACGTTGCTGCAGTTTGTAAGACAAAGATGTCCTAAGTGTAGTGGAGATCATACTTTTGATGAATGTAAAGATAATGTGCAGGAGAAGTGTAACTGTGGCTGTCAGCATAGAGTGACATATGGGGGTTGTGCAGTCAGGAAACGAGCAGTAGAAATCCAACATATTAAAACAGTCAACAATGTAAGCTACACAGAGGCAGTAAAGAGAGTTGAAAGAAATAATGAAAATGTGACATACCAAAAAACCAACATTTGGAACCAGTCAAAAGAAATAAATGATTCAGGACTGACAGCAGACAAACTAATTTTGTTTATCGCATATGTCCTCAACTGTACAGATCAGGTTAAGCATAAGACAGAAAAAATAAAAACAATTTTAAGAGGAGCAGAAAAATGTCATGCCATAAAATATCTGTCCTGGGAACATGTTACTAAAAAACTTGAAACAGAAGAAAAGTCAGGTGGACCAAATGATAGGACGAACTGATTATTTTACAACGGAATGCCAGAAGTCTTTTAGCAAACGGACAGGAATTAAAAGCATTTATTAAAGATCTAAAAGAAAACCAGATGTTATATGTATTCAAGAAACATGGTTGAACCCCACATTAGATTTTGTTAATAAAGGTTATGTTAGTTTACGGCGAGACAGAGATGAGGGAAATGGAGGGGGGTGTATTACATTCATTAAAGAGGGAATACAATATAGATTGGTACAGACAGATATTGATTTGGAATATATAATAGTTGAAATTTAGACTAATGATTGTAAAATTAAAATATAAAATTTCCATAATCCCTGTAAAAGGCTTTCTTTGGAAACATTAAATATGATTTATTCAGATTCAAATTAAAAGATTATTTGTTGTGGGGATTTTAATGCACATAGTACAATATGGGACAGTCATAATGATGAAAATGAAAGGGTTATAGAAGAGTTTATGGCTAATAAAAATTTAGTATGTATTAATGATGGACATGGTACAAGAATTAATGTTAGAACAGGTGTAAAGTCATCTATTGATATTTCCTTAGTTTCTGATAAATTAGAAGCTAAATGCACATGGGAGGTTGTTTTAGACACAACAATAGGAAATGATCACTATCCAATTGTTACAACAATTAATTTAGCTTTAAAAAGTTGCAAAAGAAAAGGAATACAAATATGGGTACTTAATAAGGCTGGAATTTGTATTCTCATATCAGTGATCAAGAAATGAATAAAATCAAAATTAACCAGGATGTTAATGATCTAAACAGTTGCATTTGTGAAGCAATTATAAAAACTGCAAAAAAGGCTATTCCAAGATCACATGTAGGAAATAGAAAAAAGATTGTACCATGGTGGACTCAAGAACGTGACAAAATTATTAAGTCTCGAAACAAAGCTTTGAATTTGCTCAAAAGTAACCATAACTTTCAGAATTTAATTAAATATAACAAATTGCAGGCTGAAGTACGGAGGACGATTAAAAGAACAGAAAAAGATTTTTGGAGATCTTACTGTAATTCAGTTGGAAGGGAAACTGATATAAATAATGTATGGGGAATGATAAAAAAGATGAATGGGGTGAAACGACAGTATCAAATTCCAGTATTATATGAAAATCGAATTCCAGTATTATATGAAAATGATATAGTAGCAGTGTTGGACAAGGAAAAAGAATTGTTAGCAAGAAACTTCTATAAAATGCATAGTTCAGAATACATTAGTAAAGAAAAACAAAATAGGAGACAAATTACATTAATGGAAAATAAGGACTAATTAACTCAATACGATGGAACTTCAAATTTACTAAACATAACATTTACAAAATCAAAATTTAATCGGGCATCAAATAAATCAAAGGAATCTGCACCAGGCAAGAATCAAGTCTGCTATTCAATGTTACGTCATCTTGGTGAATTATCTAAAGATGTATTGCTCGAGCTCTATAATAGGGTATAATAGTAATAATAATATAATAAACTTTATTTATAAAGCGCTTTTCATACAAAAAAATGCAGTTCAAAGTGCTTTACAGAATAAAAATGCCCCCCCCCCCCCCACACACACACACACACAAATTTAGGCATGAACACAATTATACTACCCTCCCCCCAATCCTATCCCCATGTGCAGACACATTAAGGAGCAACATCAAAAGGACATTAAAATAGAAAATAGGATGGACACTGGGCCGAGTACAGATGAGCCAGGTTAGGCAAGGAAATGCTATCCAGGGAGTCATCTGCACCAGCAGCAGCCGAGGCACCGACCAGGGCGTCCAGAGGAGAGGAGGCCAGGATCCTGACCTCCACCCAAGCACCACCTGGAGAGCACCCAGGCACTCAGGCAGCCACAGCAAACCACCGCTCCCGGGGCAGAGGGCTCCCATAGAGGAAACATTGAAACGATGTGTCTATGTTTTTATCATCCGTGTAAAACAACAGGCTGACATGTTAAAATACACAAATAAATAAATAGATCGATAGTTAGGTAAATTAATAAATAAATAAGTAAAATAAAATTTACGAGATAAATACAAAACCAAGTAGTAAAACACTGATCAATAAAAGCAGGAAAAGCAAATAAACAGGCAGTAAATAGTAATCAATTAATTAAAAGCTAGGCTAAAAAGTCTTGACCCTGGTCTTAAAAACATGAACGTTCTCTGCGGCCCTGAGGTCCTCTGGCTGCCTGTTCCAGAGGTCAGGGACAAAAAAACTGGAAAGACGGCTCACCATGAGTGTGTGTCCTTACTTTTGGGATGACAATGAGACGGCTGCCAGAGGAGCGCAGAGACCGCAAAGGTTCATATGGTAAAAGCAGTTCTGAAAGATAAGAAGGCCCAAGACCATTAAGACACTTAAACACCTTTAAAAGAACCTTAAAATCGATCCTAAAACATATGGGGAGCCAATGCAATGAGTCTAAAACCGGTGTAATGTGTTCCCGCCTCCTGGTCTTTGTCAGGACACGTGCTGCTGAATTTTGTAGGAGTTGTAAACCAGATATACTCTTTTTGGGAAGACCAGAAAGCAGGGCATTACAGTAATCAATCCTACTGGAGATAAAAGCATGCATCAGCGTCTCCTTATTGGCCCAAGAGAGAATGGGGCGGACTCTGGCGATTTTCTTAAGGTGAAAAAAACCTATTTTAGTATGGGAGAAAGGAGAAATACCTCACAGCTGGAAAGAAGCCATAATAGTCCCTATATGCAAACCAGGAAAAGATCATTCTAAACGAGATAGTTATAGGCCGATTGCATTAATAGCAGGTTAAGTTATTATATGGAAACTAAAGGATACATAGCTAAATACCAAAGTGGCTTTAGGAGGGGAAGAAACACTATGGATTCAGTTTCTTTAGAACATGAAATACAGAAAGCACAAGTGAAAAAAGAAATATCATAGCTGTCTTTTTTGACATTGAAATAGCACATATGATGTGGAAGGAGGGATTGTTAATCAAACTTAGTAAATTAGGAATTTCAGGTAGAATGTTCAGATGGATCAAAGATTTTTTGTTAAATAGATCCATTCAAATCCAGGTAGGAAATCATTTTTCAGGAAAATATTTTGTTAAGAATGGTACTCCTCGAGGAGGTATAATAAGTCCATTATTGATTTCAATTACGATTAATGCTGTGTTCAGTGAATTGGGAGTGAAATGGGATTTTCACTATTCGCAGATGATGGGGCTATTTGGAAAAGAGGAAAGAACTTGAAGTTTATGGTAAAGAAATTACAAGAAGCTATTTCAAAAGTTGAAGACTTGTCATATAAATGGGGTGTAAAGTTTTCTGTCGACAAAACAAAGCTAATGCTTTTCACAAGGAAAAGGAGTAATATTAACTTAAACCTTGAATTGTATAATCAGGACTTGGAAAGAGTACAATTTTTCAAATATTTATTTATTATATATATAATATTTATTTTTGCTTAACTGGGAATTGATGGGGTGCAGATAGAATAGCATTAAAAGCTATCTTTATTGGATTAATAAGGTCAGTAATGGATTATGGGTGTGTGGCGTTTGGATCAGCAGCAGATACAATTCTTAAAAATACTTGATTGTATTCAGTATCAGGCATTACGTCTTTGTTCAGGAGCATTCAAAACCACTTCTGTTGTAGCTTTACTGGTAGAAATGGGAGAAATGTCATTAAAATCAAGAAGAATTCAATTATTAGTAGTATACTGGGCAAGTTTACAGTGCCATAATAGGAATCATGCAAAACAAGACGCTTTAAAATCTGGTTAGGAAAACGAGAGGAGGGAAATAAAAAGTTTTGGATGGGTGGTAGAAAAGAAAACAGAAGAACTAAGAGTGGCAAAACTTGGTATTAGTCCAACTGTTTCATTACCAGTCACACAACCGTGGATCCTCCTAGAAGCGAAAATTTATTTTTCTATACTCGAAAAGAAGATGCCAAACAAATAATTTATTTTGGAGTCGCATAGTATACAGAGATACATTGTTGAATACTCTAATTACATTCAAATCTTAACAGATGCATCAAAAGATCCAGAAAACAAAATAGGAGTGGCATTTTTTATTCCAGAATTTCATGTTTGTGTGGGTAAAAGGATAAGTGATGGTTTATCAGTATTCACAGGAAAAATGACAGCAATTCTTTTAGCTCTACAATGGACAGAAGAAATTAGGCCAGTTAAAACAACATTATGTTCAGATTCCAGTTCATCTTTGCACTGTTTATATAATAGTCATTCAGAGGGATGGCCAGATATTTTAATAGAAATACAATATACAGGTTACAAAGAATGGGGCTGGAGATTGTATTCTTGTGGATTCCAACACATATTGGGATCATTGGAAATAGATAAGACAGCAAAGGAAGCCACTAAAAATGAAAATATTGATATAAGAGTCAATTTCAGTAAATTAGAAATTAAAAGTATTATTAAAGGGAAATTGAGGGAAAGATGGCAGAATGAATGGGAAGAAGACAGGAAAGGAAGATGGTATATAAAATACAAAGGAAAGTTGGTGATATGAGAAATGGTGGATTAAACAGGAGGGAAGATATAATAATATCAAGATTAAGATTTGGTCATACTGGTTTAAACAGTTCATTATTCAAAATTGGAAAACATGCAACCGGTAACTGTATTCATTGTAATCAGGAAGAAACAATAGAGCATATTATGATTCACTGTAAGAAATACAGAAAGTAAAGATATAGTCTCATACAAAATCTTGAAAAAAATAAATTAAGATATAGGCTAAATTGTCAGAAGTGTTAGGGGAAAATATTTGTTACCCACTTATTTTGAAGTTTATTAGATGCACTGGTTTATTTTCAAGAATTTAATAAATTTTGTATTATAGAACTTAATGTAACTTAATGTAAAATGGAGTTTATATATATATATATATATATATATATATATATATATATATATATATATATATATATATATATATATATATATATATTGTGAAGTAGATTAGATCAATCATGATCCACACTCCGCAAAGATCCACAATGCACCTTAAAGTTGATTGCCAACCGCCATTAAACACAAGAAGAAGAAGGAACTTGTCCCATTCCATCCTGTTCTCGAGTGGCACTGCGCAGAATGGCAGTGTATTACGGTAAGAGGGACGATCCCAGAACAGAGAGCATTTGTACGCTCCGCCAACGTCAGAGGACCCGCGGAAATTCAAAGTTGTTGGAGGGCACAGAAACCTCTTGAGATCTAGGTGACTGTTTTTTTCTGTTTTATGCCACTTGGTTTTGACCTCAACCGAATTTAAGCTTTTAAGACAAATTCTCAGGTAAGAGACTAACGACAGAATTTGTGCCTATGTCGAGAAAACCAAGATCATTTCCTACTCATAATGCTAACTCGAAGCTAAGCTAGCGTTATGATGGCCAACTGTAAACAATATAGCTAGGCTAAGTACGCAATCTCTAAAAGAAGCTCAGCTCTTGGTATTTTATTTAGTTTACTTGAAAAGAGTAAGAACAATTGCCACATAGTTGTGTTTTGGTTTGTTGTGTTAACTCGGAAACTCTGTGAGTTTTCTAGCGGAGCAGCAAGCAGCACAACTAGCTACCTGTTTTACCTGTGTTTCATTTAAAAAATACCTGCAGTCAGTCTGAGCGCTCTGAACTGGGCGTTGTCTCCTTTCACAAACGTCTTGGGCGTTAACTGCATATATTTACGTTTCAAAACTAAAAATATTTAAATCTAAGTTGAATCCTCAATAGTTTTTCATTTATTTATTGAAAGCCATTGACAGATGTGGTGTATTTACACGGCAGATAAAAACTCTAATCTGCTATAAAGGTTAAAAGTGAAGTGTCACAAAAAACTAACTGTACATAATACGTTTGAATAAGTCAAAACTTAGAAACCCATTTATTTAAAGTGGTATTTCTCAGTCTCATTCTATATTTAAATGGCTCCATTGTTTTTTCCTGATCATCTTGATTTTTGGACTTTATTGTATTTATTTTCATTTGTATCTTTATACTATTATTATTGTTATTGAAATCTCAGATCTGCCTGTAGCTGTGAAACAGGGAAGACGCTGTCACATATTTAAAATTTCCACAGCAACAATGTGCTGCTCACAGATGTGCCTTAATAATTGGCCACAAATGCTCAGTTAAGGCCCACAGATATGGCCTTCTTCTAAAAAGAGGGAGTATCTCTAATTTGACCTTTTAGTTCATCCACATCAAGCCTTGAGGTTAATGTTTTATCTTTGAATATGTTAGCTCTAGCTTTATTGAGTGAGAACCTCAAGATTTTAAACTTGCAACTTTCTGGGTATTACGGGTCTCCATTCATTAAGCGTTAAATAGGTCTTGTGTAAAGTTTAGGTTTTATCAATTCAGACCATTTAGGTAGTTTCACTTCACAACAAATGCCACCACAAGGCTCTTAAAAAAACAAACTTCTATACTAAATTACATCACGCTACTTGTATTGACAGACTACAATTCAGTTACCTACGTTCCAATTCAATCTTAGTTATAATGCTACTTAATTAAGTTCAGTTTCTTTATGTCTGCTAGTAAAAAGTTTTTTTTTCTCAATCATGGGAAACCCAGCTAATTGTTTTGAGTTATTGACTCTGCAGCCATCTTGTGTGACGACAGTGGAAAGAAACAACTCTCCTCATGCAGAATGTCAGGGATTCAACTGTAAAAGTGCTTAAGGCTGGGTAACCCCCCCCCCCCCCCCCCAAAAAAAAAAACAAGATGAGGAGGTTGCAGCCACCCTCTAAAAGTTTGGCCAAAAAAACATGTAAATCTGTATGTTACCGAGTATTTTTCTCTTGAAGTGTTTTTCTTTTGTTTAATTGACTTTTGTTTAATATTTCATTTGGAGAGAATTAAACTTCTAACATGCTTGTTTTGTGCCTGTTTCTAGTTCAGTATGGAAACTGGGGAGGAAAATGGTAGCAACATCACCTTAAAGAGGCAGAGGGAACCTCTGTCGGACACCGAAGACAATATCGTACCTGCAGCAGGTGTGTTTTCACCGATATTTGCTAGAATGTGAAGAACCGAATCTTTATACTTGTACTGTGCAAATATTTAACAAGGGTTGGTTTTGCTGTTTCAGATATTAAAGATGGACTGAAGCGACGCCGTCTGGAAGCAGCTGGTCAGGAGAACCGGAGTCCTGAACCGTCCTCATCTGGACGTCTAGCCGAGTTCCTGGCTAAACCGGACACACCAGTGATCCCGTCAGTCCTTTCCAGAGTCCAGCTGCTTACCCAGAGAAAAGATGGTAACTGCTCCTTATTCTATAAAGTTAGCATGCTCATATTGAGTCTACCCACATTTACATTCATCTCTAACAATGGTCCACACTTAACTATTACTATAACTATGGAAAAACATATTGATAACGTTTGTCAAGATGCTGACAAATCATTCCAGTAATGCTGACATCAAGCTGCAGGTTGAAATTGTAAATGTTTGGTTTTCAGGAGGAGCTCCTCTAGCCCAGCGCTGTCTCTCAGATCCGGGAACTGAAGGCCCATCAGTTCCCAGCAAGGGTGTCAGAGAGCATCTTCTCGGTGAGGATGCAAATGAGATCACACCTTTACACGCATCTACAGCTGAAATATCACCTCTGTATTTGGGTTCTTGGTATTTCTGCAAAGACGGCAGAACTAATTGAATCAGTGCTTTCTTGAGAATTGGGTATGTTGTTGTCTTATCATCTCCAGAGGGTTTCTCCCAGGCCAAGAAATAATTATTAATGCAAGCCAATGAGCCTCACAAATACATCACAACCAACAAGGAGAACACCAGTTGCATTAAAAAAAGCTCATGAGGCTCCATTGTGTATTAATGTGAATTAGGTGGTGTTGCTACATGGACAGTCTAGAGTGTGACACAGTGAGCGCTGAGATGTGCTTCTGACTGTAAACTTCTAAATTCATGTTAATAAATCATATTACCTCGTTAGGTAGGGCAATATAATCTGGAGTCTGCTGTGAATTATTAGAACCAGCATATAACACATGACAGAAAATGACTAACAGGTTAAATGTTTTAGAACATGATTTAAGCAAGAATGTAAAAATATTTAACAAATAAGTTAAGTAACAATTAAACAGTTTCAAGCCTTTAAAATGTAAAGTCACATTAATGCCGTATTTCCTTTTACATATGTATTTTGTTACTAGTTGTACTTTAAGGCTATTTTAACACATAAACAGGACGGTGTTTTTATATTGATCCATCTTAGACAAAAAGTGATATATTTGTATTTGTTAATAATGCTTGGTGTCAGGAGTGACATGGGTGGAACAAAAGGTTTCTGGCAGCAATTAAAGATTAAATAAAGTAATATTCTTCAAAATAGTTAAACTGAAATCTAATTAGAACTACATTTTAAAAGATAAAACTCCACAACGCATTGCATAATTTAACCATCAAACAGGAAACTGTAGCTGCTTCAACCGCTGTAATAACTTTATATTCGAGGGTGGGTGTGAGAGAGAGAACAGCAGCAAAATACCAGCCCCGCAGTGTGACATCACATGACTTGTACAGTCATATTCATCAAGCTAAAATAAGACCAACTGTTAAGGTTAGTTTATACTTCTCTTTCATCAAGTTTGCACACACACTCACACGTATTGCCTTTATACTTCTGTGTTGGTGTGTCAGTGTTTCGAAGCAATTCCCCACCAGGATAGCATTGCAGTGACTTCTCTGGTCAACGACAGTTTATTTACATCAGCTAGTAAAACACACATCCACTTGAGGAGCAATGTCCGACAGAGAGTAAGTTTTAATTGAGCTGGAAACTTTTTTTACTAGAAGTGCAGCTCATTGAAAACTCTAAAAATGCATGTAAACCAACAAACACAGCGGTCTGTTTTGTTTTTCTTTACACCTCCTGGTGTTCCAAATAGCCAAAAGACAATATTAGATAAACTGGCCTTGCAAGATAAAGCATCCACTTCCAAAAGCTGCATTGACTACTTATTACATCAACTATGGAGCACCGTTCTGGTGAAATGATCTTGGGTTGATGTTGGGCTGACCAATCACACACGTGCGTTCTCCTTTGCGCTCAACGGATAGTTAAAAAAATTGGGTTCTACTCCGTCCCTCCTTGTGTGCCTGTCGGAGAGCCCTTGCATTGACGGATAATGGCACTGCGTGTCTCTCCACCTCTGCAGACGGAGAAGTATAAACTAGGCTATAGTCTGCCGCAGAGCAGGCTTGTCCAACAGCATGTCACTGTTCAGGTTAGACTTGTTTGTTGAAGTGAATTTTGGGAAATTAATATAAAAGTGTAATATAAGGGTTTTTTGATGTGATTCTGTTTGGATAACTTTTTGTAAAAAAAAAATTGGCTAGGATTCAGCTTTTAGGCTGCTTTTGACAAATGGGACCGATTTTTCTTTTTTCCAGGTGAGGAAGAATTTCATCAACGGATGGAGCGCTTCAAGACATCAGCCTCTCAAGCCAACACCACCCAAACGCCGAGCCCTGCCAGCACCTGCCCACGGCCCCGCTCCGAATTTGTGTCTGGCATTCAACAGAAACTACAGTGCTCAACCACACCCAGCTCCAAGCAGGCTTCCATCATACGTCAGGTTGGTTCTGCTGCTGAAGATACCGGGGATATCTGTACTTCTTAGCTATTTATTTTTGTCTTTTATCATAAAAAGACTTTCAGCCTGAGTAATGAAGTGATGAAGGTGTGTTTGCAGAATCTGAATGTTTTCTCTCTTTTTTTTTTTGTTTGAGTTTTGTTTTTGTTTGTTTTTTAAAATCAGGAACGGGAACTGGAGTTAAACCAGTTGCCTTTCCAGCCAATCAGTGAGAACGCTTGGCTGAAAAGGTGCAGCTCTGATTCCTCAATAACTCAGGTGGGTTTGCCATTAAACAGATTTATATATTTTTTATTTAATTATAGTTTTCAAGTTTGATTGAAGCTTGTTTGGAGTTTTTAATCCTTAAATTGATCCATTATAAATCTCTAAAAGTCTTTGCTGATGTAATTAATTAATTAAATTTAATGTAATATTTAGTTATCGTCTTTTTTTATTAACTTGCTGTATTTTGTTTGACTCTTGTTGGTAATATTTTCTTTGCATGTTACTTTGTAAAAACATTAAAAGGGAGGGCCCCCTGCTGGCAGCTCTTCCCCCTTCTCACGGGTTCCTGTGTCTAAAAGGAAATTTTGTTGGCCTCCCATGCAGCCCTGGGATGTGAGTCAGTGATTTAAATGCAACTTCACTGACCAGTCACCTTTTGCACTAATAACACGTGGGTAATATGTGGAGCGGTACATATTGAATTGGATTTAAAATGTCACCTCTTTAAACACTACTCAGGATTTTACATCGTTTCATCTTTAACACAATTCAGGTTTTTTGGGGCATTAATGTGGTTTTGGGGAACTTTATTGAAGCTGGGCATCTATTTCCATCCATAAATGCATTAGCCCCCCAGGTATCTTTATAAATGTATAATCACTTGAAAGACACTTATGAAGGATCTGTTTTTCTAGTTCCAACTACATATCATTAACTTCATAAAAAAACTTTTTTTGCTTAAATTAGCTGTTCTTTGTTAAAAACCACATTAACTATTTTCTTTTTTTTCTTATCCTGATGTAAATATTCCTGTTTTTTTTTGTTTTTTTTTCAACAGCTTCCAGGAGATGCTGAAATGAAAGATGGGAGTTTTACAGAAATTTTGACATCCGTTGCAAAGAAACCTTCTGGAAATATGACTGGTAAGAGTATTGACTGAACTTTCTGCTGAGCTTGCACTTCTTAATTAAAACCTAGATTTGAATCCTAAGGAGCTAATTGTGGATAAATAAACTCACCTTAATTTAATATACTGTAGAATAGTCCCAGCATCAGTCAACTTTAGTTTGACCCTCAGAGTACAGAAAAGGTTGTTCTTGGGAATGGCTTGCAAATTTTTAAGGTCTGTATAAGTGTAAAATTGACATGTCCACCCCTCTATCTATAAGCTGTGCTCCCATCATTTTATCTACTGTTGATCCCTGCACTAGCCGATCCATTGTCCGCCCCATAACACTGCAAAAAAAAAAAAGAGAGAGACTGAACTTACCCACATTTTCATCTGGAGTCTCTCTTTTTATCGACAATATAAATTAGGTAAATTTTTCCCACCCCTCTCTTTGAACTTTGATCATCTTTGTCAGTAAGACTGATTTGAAAACAGGCAAGTGAATGTGTGTAGAGTTTCAGTGCATAGCAACAGAAATTTTGCACCCTTCCAATAGTTGCATCTAATTGGTCCTTGATAAATGTGATTTTTGTTGAATCAATATCTACCATTTATTCACTGTCACAAGTATTCCTCTATCTGATTTCCCCCCCTAATTAGCTTCGGTATTCCACACCAAAGCCCTTTAGCTCAATCTGTAATCTATTTTAAGAGGTAGGGCTGGGCGATATGAAAAAGAAATTCTATCACAAAATTATTTTCCATATCAGTTTATCGATCTCTCACGATGTACAACAAATCTCTATTTCTGTCAATATTTAACATTCTCTGGGACCATTTGAAGATATGAGAAGGTTATTTATTTAAAGATTCATTTTTATAAGTTGAGGTTTTTTGGGGGGGGGTTGTAAGCCAAAATGAGGTGGAATGCCTTGAGGAGGCTGACATAATTTTTGAACTATGGAAACCCAAGAGATGCATTGGTGGCCTTTTTTTTTCTCAATATTCCAAAAGTTCAACTTCATAAATAGAAAATTCGATAAATCAATATAATCAATTTATTACCCAGGCCTATTAAGAGAGGCTAAAAGGGAGTGCGAACTCGGAAAATTTGAGTCAGAAAAAGTATAAAATGTTAACGGGAAAAATGTTTTTGAACAACCAGGTTTTGCCCCCTTTTTGTTAACGAGTTCAGCTAAAATATTACACCAATTCTTTTTTAAATAATTTATTTGCATTTGTTTTTTTCAAATTCATATTTGTCTAACTTGTTTGATCTTTCCTGATTTAAAACATTGTAGATTTTGAAGTGTTTGTTAGATTAAAGGATTTTAAAAAAGCCTCTGAAGTGTAACGTTTCAGTGAGACATAGCAAGACTCAGAACTTCTTTCTCTACAGGTGAAGGGGAATCCTCTGATGCATCTGCAGAGCTCAAACACACCTGTGAAGGACAGAAGGAGAGCATTTCTCATGGTGAGAAAGATGGAAATGAGGAAGAGCTCCAGACTGCAGCTCTGAATAAAGAGGAGAAGCCAGGGTTTCGACATCCAGAGAGCCAGACTGTGTTAAAGTTGTCTTTCAGTGAGGAGCAAAGCCTATCAGAGCTGCATACAGCTGATAAGCACAGTTTCTTACAGTCAACTCTTCTGGACGAGTCAAACCCAAAGGAAACAAGCGAAGTTTCCAGAGTAACCGAAGAAAAAAAGTCGGAGGTGTATGTTCTTGCTGATGATGAGACGATGGAAGGTTCTACATGGGGTGAGGAAGAGATCGAGCCTTCAACAGACGAGGAGTTAAGGGTGTGGAAATATCCTCAAGGACAGGTGTCAGTTGATGAAGAAGCGATTTCAGAGAAAAAGCAAGTGTTCACAAACCAGAAGAACGAGGAATTGGAGTCAACTAGAAAGGGCAAGGAGAAAGGAAGCAGCTTGAGAAATAAAAGTGAAGCTACTGATGTTGAAGGTGCTCCAGATCTAGAAGTCTCAGATAAGATGGGTGGCTTGGTTGAACAGCAGGAAGTCGAGAACCTTAGACCAGAAGAGAAGAGTTGGGGAGAAAACGGCATAGATAAGTCTTCGAAAAAGAAATCGTCTTTAAAAGCCGAGGCTTTGAGAGAAACATCATCAGGAAATGCAGATCACGAAAGAAATTCTGAAAATGGAGCTCTAGCTGAAGGGAAGGAAGAAGCTCAGGGTTCTTCTGAGATCCAGACCTCAGACTCCCGTGAGGAGGAGAAAGATTCAGCAGAAGGAAGGAAGGATGTTGTAGACAAACTAAAAGCAGAAAGCTCAAAGAAAGTCACCTTTATCCTGGAGCCTGAGCTGATAAATAGCTTGGCGTTGTCTGAGAGCGATGTCTCAGTGGAGTCCAGGGCAGACACCAGCCTGTCAGGTGAGAGAAGTCCGAAGGCTGCTTCTTAGAGAGGTGCATCACAGGGGTGAAGCACTTTGTTGGTGAGGCTGTGACCACTTTCCACTGGTAAACTGGAAACACTGGGTTCACACTTAGCCTGTTCTGTTTTTTATATGCACCTCTGTCATTATTGAATGTGAACTGTGCTTTTATGAGCGTTATAAAAGATTTAAGTCAAAATATAAAGTGAGGGATAACTCCAGACTTGTACAGTACACATTGTATCTCCAATAAGAAGTCACACTATTAATACTAAGTCTTTCTCAACTTGGTAAGGGTGTTTATAAATGAATAACTTCAGCCCACTGCTTTTAAAAGGGGGATCGATTGCTATAAAACATCCAATAATAAACTAAGCTTGTGTAAACTGGCAGCTGATTGGTCCGTACGATGGCATCAATAATGACATGTTTTATATTCTTGTTTCGTTTGTATTGAACACAAGTAAGTTTTCTCTTTTATTTTCTGCATTGTTAAAACTAATTTCATCTGCAGAGATGGCTTTCCCCCTATGGGTTCGATTATCAACATAGGTTTTTTTGTGGATTGTTTAGTTTTTAAGAATCTCAAAAGTCAGAGCGAGTGATTTGATGCAACATTTCTCTCATCAGATGCTGGGTCAGGCTCTCATGAGGACACCAACACAGCTGAAGCCATTGAGAAGATGTTTGAAGAGGTGCTGGAATGTGCTGCGATAGTGGAAGGGGAGGGGCGAGGTGAGGAAGATGGAGAGGATCATGATAGTGGTATCGGTGCTTGTTCTGGGGGCAAGGACGTCGTGGACTTGAAGAGCAAGAAGACGGACAGCAGGGAAGAGCCTAGAGAGGAGGAAAGCGATGAAAACGACGGAGATGAGCTTCTTACTTTTCCTCAAAGCGGCATCCTCTCTCCTCTCAGCAAGTCTGTTGAAGCTGTGGTTACCCCAATGGTAAGACTGGCTTACATCTTTGATTTGTGTTCTCTGGGGAGATTTTTTCAAGATCCTTGAACTTCAGAAAAACACTTTTTATAATGTCTGACATTTTTCCACAGCGACTGGCAGCAGCCCAAGAGTCTATACCTCCATCTTTGCTCATGACCCCAAAAGAAAGCAACTCTCCTCCTCCTGAATCTGCTCCTCTGTACAGGTTGGAAAGGATTTTACTCATTTTGATTTTAACTATAAAAAAAACAGAAAAAATCATAACTAATGAAAGAAATGTATAGGTTTGATTTCTTTGACTACATATGCACACCGAGTATGTGTGAATAAAATGGGGAAAGATTGAATAGAGAATCTGCAAGTGGCAGAGGTACTGAAGCTGGATGAGTTAAAGTACCTGGGGGTCAATCATAATGGCTGACACCAATGTTAATGCAGACATATTAAGCATCCCTAGTTGAAAGTAAGGCTACCATTAACAATCAAGGCTTTTCTTTCTTTCTTTTTTTCAGATCAACTTTTCCATTGTTTGCATCCCACAATGTAAATTAACCAAAACATTTTATATCAACAATTTAGTTAAAATGTAATAAGATCATTTTAAAATGTCTGTATGTGTTTATAATTTTTCTGTTCTCAAGATATTTACATTATCTTCACAAACGTGTGAAAAACAAAGTAGGGGACTGAGAGCTTGTCTAATCTTGGCTTGTAGCTTTAAAAGAAAAACTTTGAGTATGTTTTTTTTTTTTGGCTTAGCCGCAGCTGCAGTTAATGCTAGTTCAAATCCTAGTATGAATCAAGCTCAATGTGGCAAACACACTGCGTGAGGTTTCTGACCTAAAGTTACCCTCAGTCCAGCTAAATAAAATGTTACATGAGCTTTTGAAGAAGGAAAAAATGCATATGAATTTAGATAAATCTGCACTTTAGAAGATTAGTCGTCATTTTTAAACTACCACTGTTTTGTTTCTACTTTTTAGGTTTTAAAATAAAGAAAAACGTACAAAAGTAAAAAATAAGGATGGATAAATTTTTTCTGGTTTTGAGATTAGTGTAAATTTATATATAATAAATAAGAAAGCACATAGTTTCTAACAGGGCTGGGCAATAAATCGATTTTATCAAATTTTCTATATATGAGTATTGATTTTTTGGGGGGAAAACTGGAAAAGAAATCACAGATGCACCTTCTGGGTTTGCATAGTTCAAAATGATGTCGGGCCACCTCAGGCCTACCATCATGTTTTACAGTGTGTATTTATTTGGACTTTGAATTCAGGTCAACTCCAAGGAGCCATGATTGAAATAAGTTTAGAAAAATATTTTCTGTCATTTGTAATTTCTTTTTAAGCATAGAAAGGGAGAAAAATCGATTAATATGAAAAATAGAAATTGGCATGAAAAAAATCGAAGATTTTAGTTGTAATCCATATCCTCCAGTCGTAACTTCTTTTTAATTTTTCCGGAACAGTTGTATAATGTTCGATGACATGTTTAACTTTTGAAAATAAATCTTTAAATAAAAAATAACCTTCTGATCTCTTCAAATAGTCCCAGGGAATGTTAAATACTGACAAAAAATTTGATATATATATATATATATATTGTCGACTGATATGAAAAATATTATTTTTGATAGAATTTTTTTTCCATGTCGCCCAGCTCTAGTTTCTAATCTAATGACAAGAAAAATAGATAAAAAAATATAATAATTTGTACTGTCTCGTACTGTGGTGAATTCAATGGAAAACCTACTGCAACCTGTATTTGTTCTTCTTCTATATAAATATAAAAACAGTTGAGAGCCACTCTGGAAGATCTAAAAGACACTTGTGGCTCTGGAGCTGCAGGTTGGGGACCCCTGATTTGGCTAAAGAGTTGCTCTCCTTTTTGCTCCCTCCTGGACTGACGTGTCACATTGTTGAGATACAAAACTTCTGCCCCACCAATATTCAACTGCTTTTAGACATCATGTGTTATCTCAGGTGAAATTCAATATCTGAGTATTAAATTTGTTAAGATCTGGGTTACTTGACTGAAATATTGTTCAAATCTTGCTACATTGTTACTCACCGTTTCCGTTGGGGTTTGGTTTTTAATTTCCATAAGCGCAGAGTCATGGTGACGCTTCTGGACAAAAGGTCCAGAATATTTTGAGATGTACAGTAGCAACGAACTACACAGTCACAATCAATAAATTGGTAAAGGCTATCCAATGATGCTCGTTTCTCAGGTTCAAAGTACCTGATAACCTGTCAGAAGGTAAAACACATGCTTCTCATTAAAGCTGCTATGGCTAATCTGCAAAACAAGCTATCTTAAAACATTTTTTTCATGCCCCTTAACAACGTTCTAACATAGTATAGCTATAAATAATTTGTAGAGATTATTTTTTTTAAACACAAAAAAATAATTAAGTGGTTTTTAATTGTTTATTAAGGGGTGAGAGATCTGTGACTGTGTTTATGTTGAAAAGCTCGCTGCAGATTCTGTATAGCAGCTTTAAGCCCAGATTTCTGTATTGAAAATGTTTTTATTGGTCTGATTTAATCTAATCCTAAATGTTTTTCATTTGCTGTAAGCAGAAAATCACAGTGATAAACATAAATAAAGCTAGGAAACATCAGTCTGTATTTATAATCTGTTTCACTTAGTAAACTGAGATACTAAAATAAATTCAGAATATATTCATTTTTTTAAATGACTGTATATCCAGTTAAAAGCTGTATATGTGAAAAGATAGATGGAGCTACTGTAGATTTCTCCTCCAGTGTGGAATTGGATTTTGCTTTTGTGCATTTTGTTATTTAAAAAAGTGAATAAAAGCAAAATAAAAATGTTTTATACTTTCAGTATAGCTGTTTTGGAAAAATAACATTTTATCCATTAGAGGTACTTTATAAGACGGCAGCAGTATGATCGGGGTTGTCTTGTTTTCATGTCTCAAAGTAGTTTGATGCTAGCTCATCACCTGCTAACATTACAGCTAGCAAGTGATGAGTTTGAGGTCAGCATTCACTCACCTGATGTTTGTTGTCTGTGACAGCATTGATGCGTACCGCACACAAAGGCAAAGTAATCTGCCGACCATTCAGAGTCTGACTCCCGCTGTGCCGAGACGAACTCCAGAGACGCCGAAGCCTAAAGCGTCTGTCAACACCAAGGAGAGGATAACGGTGAGAAACAGGTTTTCACGCTGTTAAATCTTTAAATCACCTGATGTTACTGAAAAATATAATCCACTAAAATGAGTATTTTGGCACATCCTGGTAAATGCCTAAAAAACGGTCAAAGTTTTAAAATCATTTCCAGTTTGGCATATTTTTTGAAAAGATTCTATTTTCCTCCGTATGTTTCTGTGATGAGCTTCACATAGGGGCTCTGTAAGCAGCTCACATCTGGTCAACCTTACTGGGTCTTCTGGTTTTGCTTGGATTTGGTTGATGAATCTTTTTTTTTTTATGTTTACCTTTTTATAATAAAACGGTCTGTGTGGTTGCTCAGGCTCTGAATGAAGAAGCTGGGAAACTGCAGACCGTGATCAACCAGACGCTGCAAGCTCTGAGCTGCTGCACTGACGAGGAGCATGGACGAGGCTCACTGGAGGAGGCCGAAGCTGAGAAACTCCTGCTTGTCTCCTGTATGAAAACCACAGCATATTACATTTCCACTCTGTTCCACCGATTTAGTCATGTTTATAGTAAATTTTTCTCTCAGAATAACGAGCAAGTTGGCACTTATCAGATTGGTTGCATTTAAATCTTTAGACTTTGTGTTGCTCATTACAATGCCATTTAAATTCAGATTTAGGGCAAGCTGAGTTGTAGCAGACAGGCTGGGAGTAAATTGTGAAACTGAAATTGGTTTTTAATCCGTCACGCACGTGCTGTGACTAGTTGTGTTAAAAGCATGAACAGGGAGTGCATCTTTATGTCCATTCCCTCACTGCTTGGTATTTAGGTGAGAAGCGCTCCGCTCTGTTGGCAGAGGTGGCCAGACTGAGGGAGGAAAGGAACCTGCAATCTGAAGAGGGTCCAAAGGGGGACGCGGATTACGATTCCCAGAAGGCCTGCAGAGGAACCGTCAGCATCACCAACATCCAGCTGCCTCTGAAGGTGGAGTTTGTCTGCTCATCTCACGGCCGTGCAGGTGGGACCACAAAGTAGCTGAGCTTTTATTCTTATTTTATTTCCCTTTTTTTAACTTTTGAGGCTTGTCAAAGATTAAGGAATAAAGATTAAGAGCCGTACCTCAAAGACTGGTTTGATTATGATTCGTTTAGGTCGACCGAGCCACTACTTCTTCGTCCTGATCCGATATGGGCCCTGCAACATCATCGCCACGCCGCTGGCCACAGCTGCTGATGCTCGTAATGGAGACACCATCTCCTTCCCGACTGCAGTCACACTGTAAGCTACATCTGTTCAACTGTGGCGTTTTTGTAGTTTTTTTACAAGCTTCTAAAAACTAAATTATACTTTTACTGTTTTGACGACTAAATTATAGTTTAAAATTGAAAATTGCACAACAGATGAATGTAATTATTTTGTCAACATTTCAGAAAGGATATTCGCTCATCTTTTGAGATTGATGTTGAAGTCTACAGTCTGGTGAGACAAATTCATTTAGATTTTTAGCATTCAATAGCAATGAATGTTATTTATTTATTTATTTATTTATATATTTATATATATATATATATATATACTCAGCAAAAAAAAGAAACGTCCTCTGACTTTCAACTGTTTTTATTTTCAGTAAACTTAATGTGTGTAATACATAAACTAAAAATGTTTCACAGAAATAGAATAATGTGTCCTTAAATGAAGGGAGGCTCAAAATCAAAAGTACCAGTCAGTATCTGGTGTGGCCACCAGCTGCTTGAAGTACTGCAGTGCATCTCCTCCTCATGGACTCGACCAGATTTGTCAGTTCTTGCTGTGAGATGTTACCCCACTCTTCCACTAAGGCACTTGCAAGTTCCTGGACATTTCTGATGGGAATGGCCCTAGCCCTCACCTTGCGATCCAACAGGTCCCAGACGTGCTCAATGGGATTGAGATCAGGGCTCTTCGCTGGCCATGACAGAACACTGACATTGCTGTCATGCAGAAAGTCACGCACAGAACGAGCAGTATGGCTGGTGGCATTGTCCTGCTGGAGGATCATGTCCGGATGAGCATGCATAAAGGGTACCACATGAAGGAGGAGGATGTCTTCACTGTACCACAAGGCATTGAGATTGCCTGCAATGACAACAAGCTCAGTCCGATGGTGATGTGATATACCGCCCCAGACCACGACGGACCCCCCACCTCCAAATCGATCCCGCTCCAGGGTACAGGCCTCGGTGTAACGCTCATTCCTAAAAAAACACGAATCTGTCCATCACCCCTGGTGAGACAAAACCGTGACTCATCAGTGAAGAGCACTCTTTGCCACTCCTGTCTGGTCCAGCGAAGGTGGGTTTGTGCCCATAGGTGGCGTTGTTGCTGGTGATGTCTGGTAAGGACCTGCCTTACAACAGGCCTACAAGCCCTCAGTCCAGCCTCTCTCAGCCTATTGCGGACAGTCTGAGCACTGATGGAGGGATTGTGTGTTCCTGGTGTGACTCGGGCAGTTGTTGTGGCCGTCCTGTACCTGTCACGCAGGTGTGATATTCGGATGTACTGATCCTGTGCAGATGTTGTTACAGGTGGTGTTCCACTGCGAGGATGATCAGCTGTCCTTCCTGTCTCCCTGTAGCGCTGTCTTAGGCGTCTCACAGTGCGGACATGGCAATTTATTGCCCTAGCCACATCAGCAGTCCTCATGCCTCCCTGCATCATGCTTAATACACGTTCATGCAGATGAGCAGGGACCCTGGGCATCTTTCTTTGGCTGTTTTTCACAGTCTGTAGACAAGTCTCTTTAGTATCCTGCGTTTTTAGAACTGTGACCTTAAATGCCTACTTTCTGTAAGCTGTTAAGGTCTTAACGACCATTCCACAGGTGCATGTTAATTAACTGATTATGGTTAATTGAACATGCATGGAAAACATTGTTTAAACCCTTTACAATGAAGATCTGTAAAGTTATTTGGATTTTTACAACATTATTGTTGAAATGCAAAGTCCTGAAAAAGGGACGTTTCTTTTTTTGATGAGTGTATAAATATATATAATATAAATAAATAAATAAATACACATTTTGAAATGTGTGGCAGTGATATGGAAATTTAACCCTGAAGTTGCTCGGATATTCTTAACTTTCCATTGTGGAAGTCCTACTTCTGAGCTCGTTTTAGTTGTTTAATTCGGACAGCAGTGCATCAGCAAAAGCCTTTTTCTATCATTGCATTGTTTCATGATTTGTATTTGTTTTGTAGTCAGATATCCAGAAAGTTAAAAAAATATCTGGAAATTTTGATATTTAAAACTTTTTCATCTTAGATTTCTGGTTTAGTTTGAAAGCAAAGTTATTAGTTGTTTTTCTGTTGTTAATGTTGCTTTTTTCCCCATTTAGTGTCCAACTTCAGTAACCGTCCGCACCACAGACCGGACCAGCACCAAGTCCCGTGTAAGTGGGTAATAACTTTCTTTCAAAGCAATGCATGTTAAATGAAAGCAGTTTAACTGATCTATGGTCTGTTGACAAACTCAGGTCACACCAAGGAAGCTTCTGAATACCATTACAGTAAGTATTCAGCTCTGCTTTATGCCCAAATGTCAATAAGTACTGTGGTTTTGACATTTTTCATCATATTAATGCATTTTGTTATTATTTAACAGAAGTCCAGCTACACTTTAACATGTAAGTTGAGTTTTGTCAGATTGAACTCTTATTTGCTCAAATCGGTGAAGAACCAGCTGGGTTATAGTATGCAATTTGTTGCAACCTCTTATAAAGTCCCGATTCATCTTTTTTGTTCTTCTTTAACCTTCAGGCCCGGCTCCTGCTGCTCTCAACACTTGCCGTTCCAGTAACTTTTCTCTGGTGGGTTCCCACAAGATCACCTTGGCTTCACTGGGATGCAGCAAATTCCCTCTCGATAAGGTAATTTATGATTGATGGTGTTTTAATGGCAAGATAAAAGGTTTTTTTTACAAATCTCTCTTACTCTGGTCCTGAACTATCACATAGTTTACAGAGCAATGCGCTGTAAAGTTAAACAAAACGAGCGGTAGTTTTCTTCTTGACATGATGGTTCCTGCTGTAAACCTGAACGACACACTTCTCACTGGGTTCTGCACATTTCTGCACTGTTCAGTTTTATCTCGCAGTGCACTGGCATCACTGTTTTAGTCACTTTGGCCCCATTTTGTTTTTGCCTTTTTAAAGCCCGCACCTGGGGTCTCACTGTTGATGTAATGTCTGTCCCCCTCCCTCTCTCTGTCTTGCTTCGTCCACTCAGATGAAACTTGATGGCAAAATCAGAAGGCTGCTGGGAGATGAATTTCAGGAAAAGGTTTCACTCTTTAAATGTCCATCACCCCTCTTACATCTTCCCTTTTTCCTCTTCTTGGCAAAAACTAACCATCGCATGGTTTCTATTATGATAACTAACACCAGGTTCCGTTTTTTTTATTTTTTTTTATTCTATGTTGCTGTTTTCACTTCTTAAAGCTGGTATTACCTCCAATTTTAAAGTAGCTGGTGCATGTTTCTGAAAATATGATTTACTTCCTTCAATGTTTCTGCTCCAATCCTGCCTCCAGAAAAATGGTTCCATTTCATTAAATCAGCATGAGAATATTTAGACCTGGTTTTCTGCTAATTAGATCGTTTCAGTTTTCTAACCAGCTATCCACCACTCAACCAGATGCGAAGTATGACTGAAGGAAGTTTGTTCATTTTCGATTAGTCATAATGTGATTCTTCCCCTTGTGACTGTAGGTGCCATTTCTTTCACCACTAGAGGGCCACATCTACCTGAAACTGGACAGTGAAGGCCACTCTAATGTCCAGCACCAAGGCTTCCTGGTCAGCAATGTTGTTGTTTGTATTTTTATTAATTACTCCACGTTTTCTACACCAAAATTAAATTTTCAATAAATACTGTAACGTCTGAGTAGAAATTTAATTTATTTTGAGTTTTAGTGCTGAGCTCAGAGAGCCTTTTAAGTTTTTCTGTCTAATCAGCTAAAGGAAACTTTGGGCCAAACAGCAAATTGCAAAACAGATACTACATTATTGATTGATTGCAATTATTTTCACTGTCTGGAATCTGTTTGCAGTTATATTGAAATCATTTATGTTTTCTTTGTATTAGATACAGATCTGTTGCAATCAAAGCACCTCTTAGTACAACTGGGAGCTTTTTTTCTCCATTTGTTTGTGAAGTGCTGCTTTATTCGTGGGAGCAACCAAATTTTTTCTGGAAGTTTCTGCAAAAGTCATTAAATGTTTTAAATATAATCATTTCAAATTTAGGCATCAAAGTCTAAAATGTGTTTGGATTTTCCATTATAGGTCCCAAATTTGTGCAACCAGTTGTGTTTTTCTCACTGGCTCTTTTTGTCCTTTATTAACATTATTTTATTGTTTTTGCAAAATGTTCTTGTAGAAATTATTTGTTTTTAGATAATGTAGCTCTGAATTTATCATCTGACAATTAGCCATTCCAACAAACCCTCAAAAGAAATCGCCTCTTGAAACTGTCTTGTTGGAGTGTATTTAGGAAATTTTAATGGAAAAAACATTATTTTATCCTTTTTAGAGAGAATACAACAAGGTTTAGCTCGATAAACCGTTGTTTTAATAGTTGGCCGAAGCCAATTATATGATGCTTACTGTTAGACTACTGAGTAAAAGGTTTTAAATGCATAACTTTACCAATATAAATTGACAGGTATTAGTAAATGACATAGTAGAATTAGGGTTTAGAGTTTGTTACCTTATACACTTTTCATAATGCATGCAGGTCTTAAATATAGATCGATAAGTAATTACATTACTTATTGATTACTTATACAATTACTAATTACATTTAGGCTACTGAACCTTGCAGAAACCCAGCCTAAACCCTGTGTTAAAGCCAGAATCACAAAAAGCAGCACCTATGACTGGATCAAACATCCACTGCAGGCTTTTTTTTTTTTTTCACACAACCCATCCAAGTTGTTCACACATAAATATTTTACTCATAATGATGCTGTGTAAACTACAGTTGTCATAAATAAGGAAGCACTGTACCCTCTCTTAATTCTAGGGCCTTTTTGTATCTGGACCTCGCTGAATAATCCGGACTACTGGGTTCTAAACCTGCATATAAATCTTACCTAAAAATCTCAAAACAGAACTGATGAAACAATAATAGAAAAGCTGTGTGTTGAAAACTAAGTACACCCTTGTAGCTTGCCATGGATTTAGGAGCTAATCAAATGTACTTGATTAATGAGATGTAAGCAGGTCTCATCCCAAACTCCTTTAATAGAGGTGATATTTGCTGGTCTGGAGTTTACATGTGTATTAACTCATGCCAAAATAATTAACTCAGAAACGCATCATGAATCACTTTATCAGAGCAATCGATCTGGTAAGGGTTGTAGGGAAATTCCTAAACAATTTTAAATGCATCATTTCACAGAGGTAGAGAAATCATTCACAGGTGAAAAACTGTTAAGGAAGTGTTACCAGATGCCAGTGTTGTCAAATGTGAAAGTACCAGCAAATTCTCTGTTAGGTCAGACAATGCAACGCTGAAAGAAGTCGTAAAAAACCCTCATGGATTCTACAAGTCCAAGTTAGCATGTTAAATATTCAAGAAAATAACAGCACAATTTTAAAAAATATAGTTCTGGACGGGCTCCCAGGAGATCTCTTTGGTCTAAAATAAAATTGCAGCATTATTCATTACCTCTCTACTTTGAACTGATGAGACCAAAGTTTCGATTTTTGATCATAAATGCGCAGCAGCCTGTATGGAGATGACCAAACATAACACATCACCACAAACTCCTAATACCAACTGTCAAGCACGGTTGCAGAGTACTTTGCAGCCACAGAACATTAGAACCTCAGTCGTTGAGTCAAACTCTTGTGAATATCCCAGGATTATTCTGAGACTATCTCTCCAACAGATGAAGCTTGACAGAAATCTGGTAATGAAGGAGAAGAAGCCTGGTTATTATAAGCTGATGTGTAAAATCCTGGGATACATACATTATTTAAAAACATCCCTTTTTACTTCGACGTTGATTGCTGTTGTCTTTTCTTTCTAGACAGTGTTTGAGTTAATCAGTGGATTTGGGGTGTGGAATCGGCGATATTTTGTTCTGGAGGGAGGCAACATGTACTACTGGAGCAACCCGAATGACAGGGAGACCAAGGTAAGGACAGAGCAGCAGATGTGAAAGCAGATAACTGGTCGGGGGAGGATTTAATTCTCTGGTTTAACTCTTCAGGAAGCGGAAGGCAGCATCTGTCTGTCCAGGTCTCCCAGTCAGTGCGTCAGGCCTGTTAAGAGAGATTCATGTGCTCGACCTTTCACCTTTGAGCTGGTGAACGCATCAGAGCAGGAGGACCAAAACCAGGAAGCGCTGTCCAAGTAAGTTCATACTAAACTGCCAACACATCTAGAAAGCTGTGTGAAGGAAAAAATGGATGCTTAAGCAAAAAATGACATAACGGGTGAGGTCTGTTCACTTCGGTTACACAGACAGCTGTTATGAATGAATGAACAGTAGGCATCGGCCGGTTACCGGTTTCAAGGGATATCGCGGTATACGATATACCTTGAAACCCCCCCGCACACCTGCGTTTGTTTTGAGTGACAAACGGCCAGCGCTGCAGGCTGTCTGATGACTGATGGAGGCGAGCCCCCAGAACTTTTTCCACCATCTCTAAGCGGATGTTTGGGAATACTTCGACTACTGTAAAAAGCCAGACGTTCACTGCATGGAAGAAGAAGATCGCCCGACGTGCAAAACGTGCTTGAGAACAGTGGCAGCCCGAGGAGACAATACATGGAATATGATAGCGCATGTTTGGGAGCACCACTCATCATTGTATGCTAAATTCAAGGTAAAGTTAATGCTGTCTTGGAATGAATGAGCGTATTAGCGTCTGACATTAGTGAAATGAGCTTGCTACCTTGGCAGATATGGCAACTACCATATCTTTTCTTTTCTTCATCTCTATCCTTAGTAACTTTTTTTAAACTGAGGCAGATATAGTAACTAGCATGCTGATGATTTATCTTAGCCATTCAAAATGCGCATTTTAAAGCTGCAATCATAATACCGTGAAACCGTATGGCTATGCCTACCGTCAGATCTCATACCGGCCCATGCCTAATGAACAGTTTCTATAATCTTTATCTATGTTTAGAACAGATTACATCATGATGTTTTTGTGTTTGTTTGTTCATTGAAGAAACCGTTCTCTGGAGCTTGTCTGCAGTGTTGGAGGAAATTGTCTAGCAATAGTATTGGAGAATATTTCGACAATGCTATTGGTTACGTCTCCACCGCTCTCGTTCAGCTTTAGTCTTTCAGCCTCTTAAATCTACATCAGTTGTGGGTATGACTTCCTTCTAACAGACCAGATGTATCTGCACCATGTAGAGAAAAGCTGAAGGGCTCTTATAAAATAATAGTTTACCAAACACGACTTCAAGCTGTGCTTTATAATTGCAATCCTGCAGATGTTCATGTTGATGATTGCAGTTCGAAATATTGTGGAGAATTACACACAAATTGACAGGGAAGCTTCAGCATAGAGGTTTGTTTTTAACACAAGATGCCACAGATGCTAAAAAGAATCGCCCAGCAGATGGTTGGTACCACAGTTAGATATGCAAATCCATGACTCGTAGAGATTATTTGTTAATCATGTTTTTAGGATTATTTATAACCTTAATATCAGTTTTTTTCCATAATTAATTTTCATAAGTGCTGAATAATCCTAATACATAAAGGACATATAACCTATTAAAGTCATTTTTATTTTGTGAGTAAAAACCCACTTTGCCACAAACTGACTGATTTATTAAAAAATATTATGCTGTTTAAATAACACATATTAATTCCAGTTACCTTCATGAGCTATAGCATTTCATTTAGCTATTTTGAGTTTCAAACAAAAAAATCCCAAAGATCTAAATTCGTCTTTTGTGTGTACATAGCTTTCTATCAGTCAGCTGACTGGTAGTGTGCAGCAACAACATGGGGAAGGTCCTGGGCTGTGTTTCTTCTGTCCTTAATACATGCAGCAGAGAAAACTCTGATCAGTCCAGCATTCCTCTAGCATCTCAGGAAAGGGAATTTGAGTTGTAGGAATGTCACGATTCAACGTTTGTTTTGTTCGAAATCTCTCACCAGAATGACTCGTGTGGTGGTTTTGAACCTTTCAGGTGCTGGTTCTCTGCTGACACCAAGCAGGAGAGGTTGGACTGGATGGAGAGGCTCAACCAAGCCCTGCTGGACTTTCACACATGGAACTGTCCCCAGGCTGAGAACCAGGCGTCCGACACGTCCATCAGCGGGACCCTGAGGGAGAGTATCCTGTAACACAGATTTATGAAGGCGTCCTGGAATCAGCTGTAAGGTGTTGGGTGTGAACTGATATCAGGGATCAGAGTTGGGTCAACATCTCATGTTGATTTATTGATGGGAGGTATATCTAATTCATTTTTCTGTCTTCTGTTTTAATCTGAATCTAATCTATTATTGTTGGTCTTCACTTTTATTTGTAAACTTTGTTGCCATTTGAATATTTTTACTTTTATGTTATCAATTTTTTTTTAAACTTTGGTTTTATTTTTTATGCAACATTTATATTCTTTTTTTTCTTTTGTCAATCAGCTGCTTTGTTGCTAATAATTAGTCACTTTAAGTTGCTGAAGGGATTTTTCTCTTGTAGCTCATACGGTTATCAATATTTACTTGTATACATATATGGATTCGGATCTTGTTTTTATTGTTTAAGCTTAAAGGATAAATAATTCTGATCCATACACTAATACTGAATAAATTTATAACTAAAAGAACCTAACATGGGAGAATCATTGAGAAGAACAGAAACACTACAAATGCAGCTAATCCGAAGTAATTGTAATCTTACAAACATGTGACGTCTCCTGACACTTGATAATATCTGGGGGGTTTTATTTTTGAACATTATGTACCAATCAAAGGTGGACAATAGAGGTGACGGTCATCTAAACTGTTAAATGTTTGGGCTTGGCTGCATTTAGAAGGCATGAGGAGAAAAAGTCAACTTTCAGTTGTTTCTCTGATGAAATGATGTAGAAAATGTAGAAGAGAAATATACAAAACTTAATTTTATTTACTTTAATTTGAAGGAGGAGAGTTTGGTTGCTTAGACGTAATAGATATATATATATATATAAATATATATGCACCTTGAGGTGTTCATCCTTAATGCACATACAAAGACCCATTTAGTTACTGATGTAAATGATGGAATGAAAGCTGAGGATAAATGAACTTGTTTTGTTTAATTTTCTTTCCCATCTGTCATGTCTTCTGTTTTCGTCTGTGTGTGTATTCTCAGTCTTTGCAACTATTAGAAAGTATTCAATAAAGTCTCAGGATTAAAACGGCTTCAATAATTGTTAAATCTGGCATATAAAACACATTTATCACTAAGATTGAACACACTGCGTTGCAAAAATCCTGTATGAAGGGTTCAGTTGTACATTAAAACCACAAACCTTCAGGTATTTGATCTCGAAGTTTGACGTACTTGGGAAGAGAGGAAAAATTATTTTCAAAACCTTTTGGAAATTAATCTGAAAGTTTTGGAGTTTGTTTGCATTCAGCATCCCTGAGTTAACACTTTACTCCTTTCACTGCAGTGTCTGCTACAAACCTTTTGGAGCATATCTAACAGTTTTGCACATGTAGAAGCTAAGAAAATGTGTGCACATTGCTCAAGACTTGGCATATGTTCTCCATCGGATTTAGATCTGAACTTTGACTAGGGCATTCTGACGAATCAATCTAAACCATTTCATTATAGCCTGTAATTTTAGTAACATTGAACATCTAGCCCTAACAGATTTTCATCTCCACCACCCTTCCCGCCAACTCTTACCAGCTTCACAGTCCAGAATCCCTCAGCATGATGCTGCTGCTACCAGGTTTCACATTGGGGGGGGTCCTGTAGATTCTCTCCCATCTGAGCTGTAGGTCTTTGCAGCTCCTCCAGTCTGGGTTTTACATAAATTCCAAAAAAATGCATTGATGTCTCTGGTTGTAATGCAGCAAAACATGAAAAAGCTGAAGTTGTATTTATACTTTTGCAGGGCTTTTTACTCATGGATCTTATGAATGTGTAGCTTTTACCTTATTAGAAGTCATGTTGGTATCAACGGGAAAGGTAAATATTTCCTGCTGTTTATTCCTTTCACACCTGACGTATCACAAGTAGGAATATGTGGTATGCAGTGCCAAATAGAAGAGAAGCTCTGCTACACATTCAGAGGCTGCAAGAGTCTGGCAGGAAGGCTGGTCAGGGCAGGAATGTCATACAGGAAGTGGTCTAGAATTAGACTTCCTGTCCGCTCCTCTGGGTGGAGGTGCTGCTGGGCGTCATTAAACCTAAGGTGATGACAACAAGGAGGGGAGGGGGGTGCTTGTTCTGCTTTCAGGACTCCTATTCAGCTGTGTTGGGTGGGACGACCGGCCGTATCGGCAGCTGTGCTGTCTGCGGTGGGGCAGAAACTCCTCCCACAACTGTGACCAATTTTTATTTCATTACATTAGTTTCTTCCCCATACCCACCTTGCCCAGTTTTTCCTCTTTCTCTGTGTCAGACCAAACTATTATAGTTTATATACATTGTATGATAAACGACGAAAACATTTTTTTCTCTTTGACATCAAATCGGACTAAATCTTTTCTGTTTTAGGTCGGTTATTACAAGAATTCGTTTTAATGTTAAATGCCAGAATGAGAAATTTTCTTTACTTTCTTAGACATTTACATTCACTAAGATTACAGTGCCTTTTAACAGTTTAAAGTCATGGCTTTATAAGCTTCTGATGGGTCATCTCACAACATTAGACTTAAAAGGAGGCACACCTGTGTATGTATTTTAAGTCAATACACCAAACACATTGCTACCATCATAAAGAAATCAGTCAGGATATTTTAGGAAGAGAATTGTGGACCTCCACACTTTGGGACCCTCCTTTCTAATTTCGAGATGCTTGAAGGTGCGACGCTTCAACGGTTCAAATGACTGCATCCAAGTATAAACGCCATGATAGTGTCTGGCAGAATCATACTGTTCAGGAAGGAGAGGGGGTCTGTGTTAGTCAACACCTAAACTAAAGGAAAAGACCTCTGTACCGACGTGAGCTGTAAGGCCGCTCAGAGGGGAAGAAGCCATTACTTTAACTGCATCATAAATAGTGGCACACAGGAAGAAAAAAAATAGTATTTTGAGATTTCTCCTGTGGTCAGATGAAACTAAAGTTTAACTGTTTGGCCTTAATGATCCCTGTTACATTGGAAGGGAAAAGCTTGCAAGCAGGAAAAACACCATTCCAGGTGTTTTGCTGCAGGAGGGACTGGTGCACTTCCCAAAATCAACCACACGATTAAAAAAGAACAACTCAAAACCTCAGATGGGACCCCAGCAAAGTCTGGCTTCAGGATAACAGTCATGTTTCGAAGTGGCTTTCACAAAGCAAGTTGGAAACTGGTGAACAGAGGTGGCCAACAAACCTAATCCAGTTACACAGGTTCTGTCAGGAGCAATGGGCTAAAGCTCCTAGTGAGAAACTTGTTAAAGGATACCTGAAACATCTCACCCGAGTCATAAAAGGCACAAAGAATTATAACGGAAATGTATGTAAACGTCTGGATTTGGATACTTAAAGAAATCTCTTAAAAATTGTTTCCCTCCTTTTTTTTTTTGGCAAATTTGTGTTTTTCTAACTAACCTAAAATGAGTTTAGTAGGAAGATCAGTCATTTGGTAGTTGTATAGTTATGTGTTTATTTCCCTACCACATGTTCCCTTGGGCAAAGCTCTGAATTCGCCGTCGCCTACCGATCCGGTGTGTAAATGTGAACGATTGACTGGGTGAATAAGACTCACATTTAAAACTGCTATGAGGTGTTGGTATAATTAAAGAAGCTATATAAGTTTAAACCATTTAATGACTGACAGTGAGGGAAAATGTTTTTACAGTATCTCTACTAATCTGGTTTCATCCGTTTATTAATAAAACTATGCTTTAAAGCTACATTGTGTATTTTTTGAGTTAATTCTTAGCAAAAACCCCTTTGTTCTTTCAAAAATATGTGCTCATTCATGTGTAATTACTTCCACCTACTAATGAAAGTATTTTCGTAAGTGTAGAATCTGCTATTTAGAATACATATGTGCGAGTCGCGCGAATGGCTGAATCCATGTTGAGCCTCCATCTTTGAAATACATTCGCCAACGAGGGACATTCCTGGAAATTCTAGCTCCGCCTTTCGCGCTTTGGCTGCACTCAGTCGCACCGTGATGAATGCCCGAGGGAGATTGTCTACTCTTGACGCGGCAGACGTCTGACTATATAACTAAATGCACTGTAGTTTTCTAAAGTAACCTCATCACTGGAAGGAACACTGGACAGGTCGTAGTACTGGAAGCCATGTTAACCTTGGCATGAAACGGCCACCATAGGAGTTAAAACGCGCTCGGAATTGGGGGGGTGGGGCTAGAACGTAATATTCAGGTGGTTGTCATATTGAATTTCACCGCTAGATGGGAGAAGATCTTACACAATGTAGCTTTAAGTGTTGTTTTACTAAACTCATCTTTTTTTTTTAAATGTTGTCCCTTTAGCTGTGCTTACCTTTCCAAACATTTTTAAGTGTCCAAATACCTCTAGTTCTCCAATAATGGCTTTTCTTGCATGTTTATAATTCATAAATGTGAACGTCCTGATGTACCACTTAATCCGCCTGCATTCCAGACCTTGTTTTTGGAAATCCATGCCCTTACTCATTTCACACAAGATACGACATTGCTACAGGGCATCAAATCTGTACAGCTTTCAATTCTGTCCCTGAAATCAGGGTTCTCTCTGCATCTTCCAGTTGCTTAACCAGAAGCATCACATCTAAAGAGTATCCAACTTGGAAGATGAAAACCAAGCCTGGAAGTCACTGCTCAGTTGACAGCCTTTACTTTGTTTTTATTTAGTTTGTTTTTTCTAATTATGTGCTATTGTTCCACTACTTTATAAAGTTTTATCTCAGACCGCACATACAGTACAGTGAGACCGTAGAGAGGAATGACTCCATTTTAACAGGGAGAACCAGCCTTCGAATGAATGGAACCAACACAAAATCCCTTGAGCCAGGAGTGTTTTTTTTTATTTGGAAGAAAAACTTGAATAGCTGCAAATAATGCATAAATGGACAACAGAGTGTTGGGTTAGTCCTTTAGCTGCCTATACTTTTACTAGCATTAGTACAGCGGCATCTCAGGGGAAACCTACAACACCCTGATTAGAAAGAGTTTCTGCCTCTTGGACAAAAACAGAGTTGGTTCCACAGGAAAGGATCCTGATACCTGGAAGATCTGCCTCCTGTTCTAGTTTCAAATTATTGAGCGTTGCAGAACATTTGTAATGTGATCCATATTGAACAAAAATGCTTTAACAGCAAGACACCAGCTGTAATATGATACATTATAGTGTATGACCTTGTACTTTCTAAATGCTGCATCCTGCCTATTTAGGAGTTGTTCCTCATGTAATGTGCAATATCTCTTGCTTTCAATGCCTCCTGTTACGTCTACACAAGCAAAAATAAATGAAGGTTTCATTAATTTTTTGTTTGAATCCTGAACTATGTCTCTACTCTGAATATCAGTCTGCCTGTTAGAGCCTCTGTAACAGCAGAGACCAGCGGAGACTCAAAGACAGGAAGAAACACTCGAATGCAGTGAGGCTGGCTGTCAGTCTGAGACTGGAGAACAGTAGGTCAGCAGCCTTGTTGTGCTTAACCATGTTGACCCACCCAGACAGGAATACGGCGTCCACAACATCCCGATGTGTTCAACCTGTGGAGTTGGGGGACGTTTTTCCTGTGTGGCGACAACACAGGAGGTGACATGAAGGAGGCTCCAAAAATAAGAGATTTATGGAAGTCCGGCCCTTTTCAGATTATTACACAAAAAATATTTTTTATCATCTCCCTTCGCTGGATTTTGCATTGTTAAATTTGTTAATATGACACAAATTTGCAATAAATACCACTTTGACTTTAGAAGATAAGTCCAGGTCATATCCAGTTGTATAGAGTCCAATAGGACTGGAATTCAGTTAAAATCCAGTTTACTCTTGTGCAAAACATGCAGAGTTTATTCCAGCAACAGCTCAGTCAGTGGTTCCACACAGGAAAGAGAGGCTGCTAAACAGAAGCACTTGGCTAGCAGCACTTTCTATGGAGCAGAGAGAAGAGATAAAGGTAATCTCTGTGACTCCCTCAGCAAAACAAAATTCTGGGGCCTAAACATGCTACACAAAGCGAGTGATCGCAATAACTGCATAAATACAGAGTAGTAGGAGAAAATGGAGTGTAGAAAACAACTGACTGAGGAAAGTGTCCTCCACCAGTCCGGCCGAGCATCATAACTACAGAGATAACTTAGGATAACCTTAACTTCTCTAATTAAAAGCTTTATTAAAAAGGACAGCTTTAAGCCTAGTCCTATGTCAGCCTTACTGAAACAGGGAGCTGGTTCCCCAGAAGAAGAACCTGATGACTAGGAGGTCTGTGTCACATTCTTCTTCAATACACTCTATTAAACCTGCAATGTAGTTTTTACTTTTGCTTTATAGACGATTATAATATGACTCATCTGTTTTAAAAATATATATAAAGTGCCTCATTGTGTAAATATTTTCTATTTTGCCACAACTCAGCCTTATTTTTTTGTTACATCCACATTTAGTCAGTTTCTGTCAACTTAGCACCATGAAACAGCTGAGGAAATGTTTATGGCTGTTACGTTTTGTAAAGTTAGTTACCAGACTAATCATGGATTCATAAGACGGTTTGTGAAAAGGTAGGAATATTTTATTAGCTGAATGCGTTACACCAAAGTTAAACTATCTCCATTTTTCTGGTTCTTGTTCATTGCTCACTCAAATAAGTTCAACATGCATGTGGAAGCCTTCAGTGCTGCTCTCAAAGCTGATGATCCAACGCTCCCATCACTGTTGGTGCCAGCTGCAGCCCCAGAGCTGCTTGGCACACTCCTTGCTGTGTTTCTGAAGAGATCTAGGAGGCTCGGAGGCATGAACAGGGGCGGCGGGGTCAGCCAGGCTCGACTGCTCAGAAATTTTATCAAACCTTGCTCAGCAGTAGAAGCCGGGGGGCGGTCAAACAGCTGAAGATTATCAGAGCTGCTTGGTGCCTGAAGAAGTATCTTTTGATTCTGCATCAACAGCAGAGCATCCAAAGTAGGGTGGACTGCTGTTGGCAGACTTTGTAAACTGCCTTTCAGTGAGATCATTACAGTCTCCATTACCTCCTGTGTCCTCCCTTCAGCTACAATGGGTAGTAGACTAATGACTTATACATTATACATTGTTTCTTCCAGTAACTGCTTTCTCTTTACCAGTATAGGAGACTCCCAGTCTCCCAGAGGGTCCCGTACAACATCAAGTTTACTGACCCCTCCTGCCGCTTGTGCCACCATCTGGATTGTTTTTACTCATATGCTTTCGTCGCAGTCTGCTGGGAGGTTAATGTCCTAAGGACCGCTGCTGAAGGAAAAAAAAACTAAAAACATTCCCTAGCATTCAGAAAACTTGAACAGCTATTGTCAACATCATTGTGTTGTAGGTATTTTTGGGTGCTCAGTATTTTGCAAAGTTAATACTTTAATGCAGCTGTCTGGGTTTCTTTAGGTAGATTACCGTTTTACTAGTTGATAGGGATGTGTATTGGTAAAAATCTGAAGATACGATATGTATCTCGATATTATGAGTAAAACTGTATATTGGGATTTTTTTAACTTAACTGTAGAAAAACTGTCACAGCATTCTAAACACTCCAACCTGTTTCATACTTTAACACATCCAGTTTTATTACTAGATCTAGTTGATCCACTGGAACAAAGGTGAAAACAGACACCAAGCAGTCATATATTTATATTTACTACAAAATTGACTGTCTTCATTAATTGTTCCATTCAAATCCTAAAAAAAAAGTAATAAATATTGATTTTTATTTAAAATGTCGATACAATATCGGGAAATAAAATGTTGCAATATATTATTATTATATAGGTGGCATATCAAACTGAACTTGACATTGCATTTTATTACAGCACTGACTGAATTGGAATGTGCCAGAGATTTTAAATCTGTGTTTTTGTTTGTTGAAGTGGATCTGTTTGTCTTGATGTGACATTTGTCATGAGTTGGTGCTGTATAAATAAATGGAATTCATCTGATTATTTTCACCAATCTTGGTTGTAAAATAACTCCGGGTCAGTCATGTTGGATGTAATAACTAGCAACTTTGAGCTACAGTTGAGTTCTGATACAGATTTTCAGTTGGATTTAGATCTGGGCTTTGACTAGGCCATTCGAACACTGAATGTGCTTCTTTCTCATGCTTTCCATTGTGTTTCTTGGTGCATTTGGGGTTTGGGGTTGTTGTCCTGCTGAAAGATGAAGATCTTGCCTGTCTTCAAACACTAAGCCATGTCTACTTTCTTGTAATGGCTTTGTCCAATAAAGAGGCCGTTGAGTGCAGAATTTCTTGGCCAAATGTATTTTTTATGAAAAAAACAGTTTGGAGGCTTGGCACTGGACTAAGCTTGATATTTGTTTAGATGTTGAACCTTCAGACAATCTTCAATTTGCTTTGTCCACCCTGCCTTTGGTGCATCACGGTGGACTCACCAGCGAGCAGGTTGCAGCTGCGATGACAGTTTGTTTGGCAGTCTTCATCAACTGAGATCAAGTGAAAAACTATGTAAAAATGTACCTTTATGCACAAAAACAAAATCATTTACAATCATTGCAATCTGTTTTATTACCTCATGTCCTTAGAAGCTGCTTTGTTCAAGTACTTTCCTCTTTTAAAGAGTTACTAGTTTTTGCCCAGGCTCTTGAATGCAACACATCCTCCCTCCTCATCCCTGCCCCTTGCTTCCCTCTCTAACACACACCCCCCCCCCCCCCCCCCCCCCCCATCATCCAGCAGCAATCCCCTCCTTCTGCTTCCCCTCAGCTCCCTCCCTTTCCTGCCGGCCTCTCGGCAGAGGATGTGTCTGGGAGAGAGAGTGCGTGTGAGGGGAAAAGGGGAAAGCCGTCAGTAGAATGGATATGTGCCCTCTCTCCTCCACCCTTTCTTCTCCTTCCTCTTCTCCTCTGTCTCCTCTCCGGCTCTTCTCGGCCTTCCCTGCCCACGTTGTGCGCTGGTCAACCTCAGTGCTGGCTCTCGGGTGGACGGGTGGCTGAAAACTGAACTTCAATGTCAGCTGGGGACCAGAAGAATGGAGGTGACAAACCTAAAGGTAGAGATAGCAACAACAAAAACAGCAGCATTTTTGAATGACCAACACCCACTTCCCTAAAGCAGAAATACAACAAAATGCATCAGCAGTGTTGCTTCTCAGTCAGAGACATGGATGAATTGTGCATTGCCAAAGCTGAAGGTGTCAGATTAGAAGCGATCTATTGATTTGAGTCCTCTGACTGCAGATTGATCACCATCCTGTCTCTGAGTGATGGATAATACTCTCTGGGAGCAGGTTGAGTATTTCCAGAAAACATTACAAACTTGTCAGTTTGTTTGAATGTTTACTGATCTAAATGTCAGTTTAGCTGTATTTTAGATGGAGTTAGTTTTTGCATTTGCTCAATGAAGTGAATATTTAGTGAGATTGGTTGCTTTTAAAATAGACTAATCAACATTTAAAAAACAATACAGTTTCAAATGAATAAGGTCCAACTGTATTGATGTAAAAGTCTAAAGGGAGAGTGTCATATTCTTGTCTCAGTCAAATGTTGTATTAATCAAAAGTGGGATAAAGATAAATCTATGAAATATTCCATTATTGATCAAATCACTATTAAATTAGATTTAAAATAATTTTAGATTTTGATTTTAGTCATTCCATGCTCGAAAAACACAATGAATAGTTTTAAACTTGTCACCAGAACTGAATATTAGTTTCTTTTGTGATGATTGTTGAATTATCTGACTGGGACAGATCCAGCAGAAATCAGCAGATTCAGAGTCACATGAAAGACTGACAGTCAGAATAAAGTGGAAATGAACCACAACAGTGTAGCAAAAGATGTGTATAACTTTATTGCTTCAGGTCTACAGGTATTGAGCTGATATTGTATATTTCAGAGAAAATGATTTCACACCGAGATCTCTGCCTGCTCTGCTATCTAAACCTTACTAGAATCCCTTTTTAAAAAGAAAAAGTATGAAAAAGAGTTTGATTTTCCAGATTTTTCTTCTTTGTCTTAAGTTTCTAAAGCATAAAACTTTAGTAAAGCCCAATAAATGCAGTGGTTTATATACATATTATGACATTCCTTATCATTTCACTCATAAATATTTTTGTTTTTGATGTGAAGAAAGGGAATTTTCACTAGTTCACGAAATGCTAACACATGCAACAAATGCAACTCATTTAAAAAAAATTTTTTTAAACAAGATAAAGGTACCAATGTTCTTAAAGCAAAGATTGTAGTTTAAATAATTTGTATTATTTGCAGGACGACCAAATTCTTAAATAGTAAAGTTACAGATTTGACCATAAAGCTAGTTTAAGTTAGCCCAGATTCCAGAAATAGCTGTGGCAGAGCACCACGCAACACTCTGAAACTTGTCTGAGATTTGTGCCGTCTACTAATAGATCTACAATATTAGAAGCAAAGTGAAATACCTCAAACTCAAAATGTCCAGAATGCTTTAAAAACTGTATAGGACCCCTGAGAAAACACAGTTGATGTTTCTGTTTGGTGAACCTTTTCGGAGATGATTTGACCATCAGTTTTGGATCAATGTTCTGATGAAAGAACCAGTGGTGACTCATTTGCAGTTTTCTACTAGAGTCCACCAGGTATTTCTTTAAAATCTTCTGGTATGATATCATGTTCCAAACGCCTTTGGAAAAGAAACAGACCCACAGCATCACAGATCTTCCACCATGCTTAACAGTGAGGATGAGTTGCTTTTCCGTATATTTCCCCATTTGTTCCCATAAAAGCCCACCTGGAGTGTTTGCTACCTCATCTGACCAAATCAGATGATATATAAGTGTACTTGTCCAGGCTAGTGGTGAGCTACTAGTAGAAAAGAGCCTCTATCACTTCATTTTTCTACCACAAGGAAACAAAGTCCTAGATACTAAAAATTATTTTTAAAAGGTCCTCAGACCTGAACCAAATGGTAATCTGTGGCAAGAACTGAAAATTCCTGTTCAAAAGGCTCTCTATCCAGTCTGAGTTGGAGCTATTTTGCAAAGAAAAATTGAAAAACTTTAGTTTGCAAAATGGGTCAATCCATATCCCAAAAAACCTTTTGTCTGCAATCACAACTAAAAGTGGTTCTATAAAGGGTTGGGGTTGAATACAAATGCATGATCCACCTTTTAGTTGTTTATTTGTAAAAAAAAAAAAAAAAAAGATAATAATAATAACCTTTCAGAAAATATATAATTTCTGATGATCTATAACAACACCTCAATAAAATACTCTAAAGTTTGTGGCTGAAAAATCCCAAAATGTCAAAAGTTCAAGAGTTAGGACAGTGCAGGACACTGTAAATAAGTAAGATTTTTACCTGTTTTGTGCTTTCAAGTACATCGATATCCCTTCTTGTAAACTAATAATTGCTGTCATACAAAAGCAAAAGAATTGAAACAACTTTCAGATAAATGAATTAGGAACAGTAACTTTTCATCCTGCAGCTCTGGCAATCAGCTTGCTGTTGATCTATCTGTTTCTGATCTGTTTAGTCAGTGATTGTCAGACCGGCTGCTTCCCTACTGATGCGGAAGCAGCATTATTGTGGGTTAATCAGTGTATAACTGGTGTATTGTTCTCTGTCTGGCTTTGCTTTAGGCTCTGCTCCGTTGCAGAGGTAGATTGCATTAGGCTCATCAGTTTTCTTGTATGTGGAGCTCAGTGATTTTATTGTGTTGCAGTTTTGCTGATGACGACGTTTCAGCGTCATCAGATTTGCTCTGGCTGGGAGACAGCAGAGCATCCCATGACCTTCTCTGAGACAGAGACGGGTCTGTTTGTATAACTGAGACATTCACAGAATGCGAAGACACATGTGACTAAGAAAAACTGTGTTTTGTAGTGATGCTTTTCTAACCTGCACGGAACATCCCTCTCCACTGAATCACTCGTGAGGTTGTTGTTCTGCTAAAGCCAATCAAGACAGGCAAGAAGACTGAAGAATGATCAAGTGACTCTGATGCTCTGCTGGGCTTCTTTCTCTCACTAACAGATCAGGATTGATATCCAGGCTACCTGTCTGTGAGCAGATCCTATGTACTTTCTTCTATAAAAACCTTGTCTCCATTAGCAAGCAGATCGTGCACCATACCTCATTACCAATATTTTCCATGTTTACAGTTTCCCTATGTTATGATCCTTCAGGTAGCTGCAGAAAGTAAAGTTCCAATCAGATCATTTTAGTATTTCTGTTTGTTGGTAGTTATCTTCTCCTTTGGCGAACATAATCTTCAAGGGAAACAAAATTAGACTTGTGGGGCGTTAAAAATGAACAGAAATCTGACTTTATTTGCAGATACATAACAATCTGAGCAAGATTGGGGGGAAAGAGGCCTTCATTATAATACAATTAAATTGAGCTGAAATAATTTATTTAAAACTTTTGACAAAGTTAGCTCTTTTATCATCTGATTATACTGTGATCAATTTAAAGGAATTTCCGTTTAGTTGTTAGATTTCCTGTGTCTTCATATAGGTTTATGTCCTATTTCATTACTTTAATAGCTGTCCGTCCATCCATCCATCCATCCATCCATCCATTGTCTTCCACTTATGCAAGGTCAGATATCCCCTGGATGACGGAGCTCCTCACCCTGTCTTTAAGGCTGAGTCCCGCCATCTTTTACAGGAAGCTCATTTTGGCCGCTTGCATTCGAGATGTCATTCTTTCAGTCATGATTGATATCTCATGACCATAGGTGAGGGTCGGAATGTAGACGGACAAGTAAATTGAGAGCTTTAATTGCTTTTTGGCTAAGCTCTTTCTTCACCACAATAGTTGCTGAACAGCAGATGTATCTGTGTATATACCAGTTGGTTAATCATTGATTCTAGTAGTAAGTAGAGCCAAAATCATAATTTAATCTACTTTAATACTGTAACTTTGAGAACAAATGTATTTTCATCCCTCATTTCTCTCATTCCTTTCTACAATGTATTTAATTAGGGGTGACTGATTATATAAATGTATTACCTATCAATTATTTTGTCGACCGATATAAAAAATAGTAGTTTCTTCAATACGACTGGTATATAATGTATACATAATGAACAATCAACGATCAATCAGATCTGCAGAGAGCATCATCAGGGCTGACCTTCCATACATCCAGAACGTACACAGCTGTAGGGTCAGAAAAAGGATACATCTCTGTAGACCCCACACATGCTGGACTCAAACTGTTAAGACTTTTTTACCTTCAGGTTGATGGTATAAAGCGCTATTTGCAAAAACCAGACACCACAGATTACAGTTTCTTCCCCCCAGGCTGTCTCTCTCTCTTTAACAGTCCCCAGATTGATACCACACATGTTTGCACCAATTAAACATTGTCTTCCTCTTTTGTAAAACACTATATGTACTATATATTTCTTCTTTCTTTTCCTTTTGTTCATTTTTTTTCTGTCTTTGTTCTTAATTTCCAATGAATTATTTGTCAATTGTTAATGTTACTATAAACTGTAAAGAGAAGCGACCACTGGGAGTGCTAGTAGTGTGTAGGTGGAGGATGGCAAGGTGGCGGCTGATGGTGTGATGGTTGTGGTTCGTCCTGGGTGTAGTGGGGCGATGGCGCGGTGACGTCCTGGTGCTGTGCTGGGGTTGTTGTGCGGGTGGCACTGCAGCCTTCTGCCAGTGTTATGACATGTTACCACAGTAACCAGAGTAGAATGTTAATTAATCTCCAAGTAATTTTTTTTGGGAAGTTAACGTAAATAATAGATTGAAAAAGTAAAACACATAAACAAAAAGATAAAGGAAAATTTTAAATATTGAAAATAATAATAATTTCATTGAAAAGAAGCTGCTTCATAAGACCAATTTGGCAAACTGTTCATAGTTTAATTGAACAGAGTGAATGTGGTGACCTGTTATCCTCTGGAGAGGTTTATGTGTCGCAGTATGTGTGTGTTTTGGGGTTGCTGGCCTGACGCATCTTGGCCTCGGCTGGAGGCATTACACTGTCGGTTGTGGCCTTTTAATTCAACATGGCTCTACTACTGGCTCTAAAAATTCAATTCAACACATTTCATTTATAGGGGTAGGAGTTAATAAGTTATACTTCTTCCTACCCCTTTTCGAGTTTGTATAAGACATGTATTTTCTTTTCTTTATTTTTTCTCTTTAACTAATGTTTTTGATAAGTGTTGGCTGGTTGCTGACACTGCACATATTGCATGTGAAGTATATATGATGTAGTGTACTTAAACTTGGAATAAACAATCAATCAATCGATCAATATATGTAGTTACAAAACACGTTTACATTTGAATTTTAAATGTCTTCGCTGACAAAGTGGTAGTCAAATTCCTTGTTCGTGTGCACACACTTGGGTAGTAAAGGTGATTCTAATTCTGCTATTTAATTACGTAGTATTATTAATTGCTACATTTAATAATGAACCATTTAATGAAACATTATCTATTTCATACAATGACTTGCTAAAATATGAGCAAACATTGGCAAGGCAATTTTATTTGTATAGTACACTTTCAACAACAAGGTTATTCAATGTGCTTTACGTGATTAAGGGGTAAAATAAAAATAGCAGTAAAACACAGACAAAGCATATAAAGTAAAAACAGCAATAAAGCAAGAACCACACACAAAACATATGATACATCAAAGCATTACTCAAAGGCAGCTCTAAACACATAAATTTTTAGTTGTGATTTAAAAGAACTCAGTGTTTCAGCAGTTTAGCAGTTGTCTGGAAGTTTGTTCCAGATTAGAGGAGCATAGAAACTGAAAGCTGCTTCTCCTTGTTTGGTTCTAATTCTAGGGATGTTGAGTAGACTGGAATTAGAGGACTTGAGTGGTCTAGTGGGGGTTGGTATAGTAACAGTAGATCTTCAACATATTTTGGTGCTAAGCCATGTAATGATTTATAAACTAGTAAAAGTATTTTGAAGTCTAATCTCTGAGCTACAGGGAGCCAGTGTAAGGAGTTTAGAACTTGGGTGATGTGCTCTACTTTCCTGGTTCTAGTGAGAACACGAGCAGCAGCGTTCTGGATCACCTGCAGCTGTCTAATTGACTTTTTAGGCAGACCTGTGAAGACGCTGTTGCAGTAATCAATCTGACTAAAGATAAACGCATGAATGAGTTTTTCGAGGTTGTGTTGTGACATCAGTCGATTAATCCTAGAAATGTTCTTCAGGTGATAGAAGGCTGACCTTGTTATTGGCTTTATGTGACCCTGGAGGTTCAGGTCGGAGTCCATTACTACACCTAGATTTTGGGCCTGATCAGTAGTTTCTAGCTGTATTAATTGAACCTGAGTGGTGACTCTTGATCATTCCTCTTTAGGTCCAAAAGTAATTACTTCTGTTTTGTTTCTGTTCAGCTGGAGAAAGTTATGCCACATCCATCCATTGATTTGCTCGATGCATTTACTTAGGGTTTGGATGGGGTCCAAGTCACCTTGCGACATCGTAATGTAGAGCTGAATATCATCTGCATAGTTATGGTAGCTAATCTTATTGGTTGTTGTAATCTGGGCTAGTGGGAGCATGTAGATATTAAATAAGAGCGGCCCCAGGATGGAGCCCTGGGGCACCCTACTGTACGTTGGTAGTACAGTGGGGTGTGGAAAAACTAAACTATCTCCTGCTGCCATTGGATTTAGAAGGAAAAGCTGCAGCCAGGTGCTGCTAATTAAATCAACTTAATAACTGCTCCTGATCAGCTGCTAACCTCCTTTTTAAAAGGAGGAGTTTTGTCAGTTTGTTGGCTTGGAGCGTAAAGGTGTGTGTGTAGACAATGCCAAGCCTGCAAGACATCAACAATTGCTGCCCTTGATCAATGTGAGATGCATAATAAGCCCGTTTAAAAAAAAAAAAAAATTAATCAGTCTTCAGTGAGGGAGCATACACACAAATGGAAGACATTAAACTGCAAATTCCAGTTCTAAAGTCAGACAGTGTAATGCTCAGAGAAAGAATGGGAAACCAAGGAGCTCTATCCTAGACTCTGCAGGCTTCAGTTAGCCTGTTAAATATTGGAGTTCAAGACAGGGGGTGTTTCTCAATGTCAAGGCGCCTCGCCTACCAAGGCAACGCCTCGGTAGGCGATGCGCCTTACTTACGAGGACACTCTCCTTCCTTGGTCAAAAAAAACAGTTAAATGGTACAGACTTACATCACGTGACCGCGGCTGCCCAGGGCCCGCCTTTTGCTTACGCACTCTGTTTAATTTCAATATAGATGTATAACGAGAGTTTAACTTTTTTAATTGTGTATATATTGGTTAAATCAAATGTGAAAGCGAGTTAGTACCAGCTAGCAACCGAAGCTGCAACTTCGAAAATACCACGATGTATTCTGGGAAATTTTTGACCGAGGGAAGGCATCAAGGAACCTCCCATGTATCCTTGGTCAGTTAGCTAAACAGCAGACAAACGGAGGACAGACGCCTCGGTAGCACATGAACATTGGAACACGCCTTGGCAGTCCCTGATGACGTGTGTCCTAGGCAACCGGGGCGGGACCAAGGTGTCAAGGCGAGGTTCCTTGGCATTGAGAAACACCCAGGATACCAAAGAAGTATGGATAAGTTGTAAGGGTTGAAAAAAAGAAGTCCTGTTTTCTTTCAAAGTAATGTGACAGCAAGACTACAAAATTACACATCCAAAACTACCTTTTTAAACAAGTGAGATCAAAGCATTGGACGTCTGGCCATCATTCACAGCGGCATGTTTACAGAAAACCAAGCACAGCAAGCCTGGTGGATGAGGAATAATTATTGTTTTGCAGCAGCAACACCTGAGCCCCCTGCAGTCAGTTGAGTCACCCACAAATGACTTTGCTCACCAAAGTATCCACTTTCAAATGTGAAGCAATCTGCTCTGATGGTTAGGTTTGAACTGGGTAATCAACAGGGCAGTCATCCCAAACACAGCAGCTGATCTGCCAAATGGCTGAAAGAGGAAGAAAATGACAAGAATTTCATTTGCAACGGTCCGGTCAGCGTTCCAGACCTCAGGTTGATGCTGTCGTGGGACCTTAAGAAAGCTGTGCAGAAACAAAGAGAGAGAGAAAACAACCAGTGAGAGTTACTGCGGCCGAAGTTGGTTCTGCAAACTGGTGAACCACAGGGTGTCCTTACTTTTGTACACACAGCCTTCCTCTTTGGGTGTGTTTTTGTCCAGTTTATGTTGGACTGAAAAGAGTTCAGAAACTGGTAAGGACCAAATCATTTCATTATGTTCTATTAAACTCTAGCAGTGAAGGAGGGTATCCTTACTTTTTACTATGACTGTACAATGAGTAGAACACAAAGATCTTAAAGTATCCTTTGTTTTATATGATAACGGTCTGAAACATCACTGTACGACATCCATAAAAACATAGCTAAGGAGTATTTCTCACACATCTCCGTTTGGCTGGAAATAGTTTTGGTCTATCAGCTAAATTGACCTGAATGGTTGCAGATTTCTGCTGGGAAACTCTTTCATCAACTGACAAGCATTAGTTGGATAAGTACTTTTAAAATGCCACGGTTTCAGAAACCCCAATGGAGCAAACTGCTCTTTAAAACCAGGGCATAACCTTTTCCCATGACAAAAGAAGCAGCCGGCCAATTTAAGCTCCTTGTGAAGTTCACTTGATCGCCGGCGTCATTATCTCTGTTGCAACTGCAGTTCTGCTTCCAAGAAATGTTTGCAGAAACAAAATCCTCTACACTTTGAGGCTCGTTCCCAGCTGGGACGTTTTTGCTCAGGAGTGATTGTCTGTAGCTGTGAGTTATTGTGCTTTTACCGTAATCAATTTCTCCCATAAAAGCAAAAAGGAAACCTTCTCCATTATTTTTACCAAAGGTTGAGCTGATGCTATTAAGGTTTCTTTAATTGATCAAAATAAGGATGCAGTGCCTTGCAGAAGTATTTGCACCCCTCTGTCACATTTCATATATGTTATAACCACAACGTTTCCGTGTATTTCATTAGGATTTTATGTTTTAAACCAACACAAAATAGAACATAGTTGTGAAGCTGAAGGATGATTGATTTCAAACACTATTTTAGAAATTAAAATCTGAAAGGTGTGGCATGCATTTGTTTTCAGCCCCCCTAAGTCAACCCTTTCGTAGAGCCATATTTTGCTGTAATTACAGCTTCAGGTCTTTTGGGTTTGGTTTCTACCTGCATCTAGAAGCTAAAAATGTGTTCCTATTCTTCTTCGCAAAATAACTCTGGCTCAGTGAGAATAAATAGAGAGAGTCTGTGAGCTGCAACTGAGTTCAATTTAAGTGTGGACTAGACCATTTTAACACATAAATGTGCTTTGATCTAAACCATTCCATGTAGCTCTGGCTGTATGTGCTTTGGGTTATTATCCTGCTAGAAGGTGAACCAGTTCCCCAGTTCTAGGTTTTCCACAGCTTCTGATAGGTTTCTGTCCCTGTTGAAGAAAACAATTCCCACACCATCATCCTGCCACCACTATGTTTTGCTGTAGGGATGATGTATTAAAATTTCTCCAGCCCACATATTGTTTTTTATGTGGATCAAAACGTTGCACTCTGGTTTCATCTGACCATACCGCCTTCTCTACATGGTTTTCAGCAAATTGCAAACAGAACCTCTGTTGGCTTTCTTTTAACAATACCTTTCTTTGTGCCACTCTTCCAAAGATTTGTGGACAGCCTGATCAGGACTTTCCCTGTTAACAGATTCTCCCAACTGAGCTGTGGATCTCTGCAGCTCCTCTAGCTGACATGGTCCTCTTGGTTGCTTCTCTGATCAATTGCTTCTCTTCTTGCTCAGCCTGTCAATTTAGGGGGACAGCCATGTCTTTGTAGGTTTCCAGTTGGTCTGTCCTGTTTCCATGTTCAGTCTTCACAGCTTGGGAAATTGGTTGCACTGGATCATTTGCATATGCACTCCACACTTTTAAGATTAATGTTTGAGGAACATTTTGAAAATCATGTACCACTTCCCTTCAGCTTTACTATTGTGGAGTACTTTGACTCGATCTATTACATAATATCTGGGGTTATAGCCTAATAAAATGTGAAAACGTTAAAAGGGTATAATTCATTTCACATGGTTCTGTATGAGAGAAAAAAACTGATGAAATATCTACTCTCTGAAATCTCTTGTTTCCTAATTGTTTCTGTTAGTTTCAGGGTTAAACCCACATTTCACCCAGAAACACAAATTGGTTTTACCTCTGCGAGCAGCTAAATACGTTACTCCCCTATACCTCATGATCTGTGTGTCTGTTTAAAAAAAACCACAGGATCAGGGGCTGCTGTATGGCCAGAGGTGGAGCGGGCAGAGTGTTTGGCCCGCGGTGCTGCTCTAAAGTGGGCGTCGGGCATTTTCTGTCGGCCTGAGCATCTGGAGCGACTGAGCCAGTACAAGAAGAGAGAGAGCCAGAGGACAGCCTCCATTCACACCAGACTGAAGGTCAGAAAGAACCAAAAAGCTGCATCAGATAAAAGATGATGCATCATCATATTGATAATGTTTTAAACCAGCCTATGTCATCCGTTTTCAAAGTTTGTGAAGCTCTTTCAACATTGTCCTTTGGACTTGGCAGCTTTTTTCCCTCATTTTCAAACCAGTCCTTGTATTTTACCATGACAACATTTTATACAAAAATTAGGGAAGTGGACAAAGGATGTGACAGGCCTTAACATCATCTACACCATATGAAGAGAAAGTCATTATTTCTAAAAGATGTCTCCCTTCAGTTGATCATCCACTATATGCCATGTCAAGATGGCTTGACAAGAATCACCTTATTGATGATACAATATTATTTTCAGCTGGTTAAAATGTTATTTTGGGTATGTTTCACAGACTCAAACTCACAACAAATGGAGCAAATTGTGTTTTTTTTATACCTTCTTCTAAAATTAGTCAACTACAAGGTCTGAAAAACGTCAAGAAGTGTCATAGTCTGAAGAAAACCCGAAGTATTTTCAAAATTCAGAATACCACTTATTCCATATATTTCAGAATACCAACACAACGCCCTGTGATTGTTTGTTTCCAGTCTATGGTCCAGTCGTACCTGGAGGGGGTGGGCTGGGGTCTGGAGCAGCTCCGGGAGGCCCGGGACGAACTGAGGGAGGTGTCGCTGACTTTGAAGGAAGCAGGACTGGAGTCGGATGGAAACACAGAGTGTTTGACATCTCTGGAGAAGCTGAGAGAGGTTTCAGTCAACCACCGTCAGCTCTTTGCCGCCGTCAGCAACCTGCCTCGACTTTATGCCAGTGAGAAGCTCTAAGCCAACGTATAACCATGCTGTTTGTACAGAGTTTACATAAACTCATCTTGGGTAGATGTGGCATGAAAGTCTGGCGGAACAATTGTTTTTCCAGATTTAGTAATTATAAAAATCCTGAATAAATAATACATGAATTATATGTATAATAAAAACCCTGTATGGATTAAAGAAAATCAATCCATCATCTACACTCGCTTATACCTTCAGGGTGGTGGGGTGGAGGGTGGGGGAGGGCTAGTGCTTATCTCCAGGCCGCTGCTCCAAGTTTGAGAAAATATAACAATAAATTTGGAGTTTATTCTTTTCTTGTTTTTAAAAAAACATATTGCAGCTGTTTCGTTTTAATCCACTTAGTTAAAAGATCAGAATTGTTGTAACTTTCATGTTGATGGTGAGTCAATGGAAACCACTCACCTGAACTGTATGTGGGGAAGAACATTATTTTAGTTTTAATATGCAGTCATATTTTTTAATAAAATGTAATTAATGTTCTTTTGTTATCAGGAGATAAGATTCATCACCTTCCAATTTATTCATATCTGTATTTACTGTGGATTTAATATGTCACGAATGATAGGTAGGAAACAAAATGTTAATTAATAGATCATGACATTAATAAAACGTAAAGAAATATTTAATCAAATTTCAAGAAAGCGGAAGTATTTTTGGTTTAATAATGTTTTAACAAGTTCTGGTATCATAAATTATTATTTCAAGAAATGTTTTCTTGATTATGACTTTTTGGACCTGGACCTATATTTCCACTCACCTTTTTTTAAATAAAAAAAGCCCTTTAAAGAAAAGTATTAGTTTGTCTCATGTGATTTCCAAAACACGCCGAAGGCGACTCTGCTCACAGTAGAATGATACAGGGTTCAATGCCAGCTTTGTGCAGAAACTTTTCACTTCCTGAGAGGTTATTATTGAGCTTAACACTCTGTCTTCCCTTCCTGGCTCTTTGTAGTACAGAGCATGGTGCTGGAGACGGAGCGTCTGGTGGAGTCCAGGCGGCTCCTGGAGGCCCACGCCCGGCTGATGGATCTGGAGCGCTGGCAGGATGACATCCTCTGGCAGCTCCACGGGGCCACAGGGACGGCAGGAAGTTCACTCAGCAGCGAGGACAAGGAGCTGGTGGCCAAATATTTCTCTGGAGTCGGGCAGCTGGTGGACGCCCTGGGTGAGGACATCTCTGAGACACAGTTTACAATGTAATTCTAAAAATCTAAAACGAAAAGCTGTAGCCTTTTCCCTTCATGTGCCACACAACTAAACGCTAAGTTTAACTTTAGTCTCAACTTTATTGAATCAGCAAATAAAATAATCTTGAGATCTATTGTCCCTTTTACATGAATGTCCTGGTCACCATATGCAGCAAGTCTGGTAAACAAATGAAGCCAACAATTCTAACATTGTTATCTAATAATCAGTGTTGCACAGACCTGCACATGCACTCAGGGTCCTGAATGTCTCATTACTTTTATGCGTTTATTGATGCTTTTGAACCCTTTTCTTCTGGATGGAATGATTATGATGGATGGATGGAAATAGTACAACTTCTTTTCTTGGTGTTCTTTTGAGGTAAAGTTGAAGCTTGGAGGTTGTCCTCCATCATTTCTTTATCCAATAGAACCTACTCTCAGCATGATGCTGCCACCACCATGTTTGACATCATCAGATGAATTCTAAGGTCTAAAAGCTTAATTTTGACTCATCCAAACATACTTCTTGGTGCTGTAACCAAATATTTAAATCTTTGTCTCATCTGAGCGTGAAACCAGATTTGACTATTCCAGATACGAAATTCAGTTGAGCTTGAAGGTGTCGACTTTCTCAGTGGGAACTCTCTCAGCCCATGGCGATTTAAAACTTGTTTACTCTGAACACTAACGCTGATGTTTCAGCATCTTATGGATTATGTCAGGCATGACCCCATGGCGGTTCATGGGTTGTATATAAGCATCCTAAGCAATGTCCTTCCTCCTGAGGGGGATTGTTTGGGTGACATGATAGATGAAGTATGAAAGCAATGTGAAACCATTGCGCTAACTTCATTTTCCGATTTATGGCTGCAGGGAAGGAGCTATGGGCGGTGGTGAGCAGCTCTCTGGCTCTGGCCCGTCAGAACCCCACGCCGTTTGTGTCAGCTGTGAGGATAGTGGAGCGGGAGGAGGCCCTGGACCGAGCTCTGCTGGCGGAGAGAGGAGGGGCCGCAGCCATTGGCAGCAGGCCCCTACCTGCAGGACGACCTCGCTGCTGGAGAGCTTGCTTCTTCCAGGTCAGAATAACCTAATGAGGACAAAACTCAAATATGACTAACTTCAACTAGTCTCTATATGTGCGTTCCAGCCCATCGTCTCTCAAATCTTCTCAACCTCAGGTACTAGAGGAGGCGGTCTCTGCGCGATTTCGTAGCGTTTCCTATCTGCACACACGTGGGCCGGGTTTGGCGGGTCACCTCTCTGCTCTCCAGCACGCCGTCATGGCTGACCTGGTCACAGTACGCCATCTGCTGGAGCACTGCGTCCCACCACATTACCAGCTGACTGCAGCTTATCTGAGAGCCAGCCACCGCTGTTTACACGCTCACCTGGCGCAGGTCAGTGATGTTCACCTGCAACACCTATAAAGGTCCTTCTTTGAAAAGGAAAAGGTTAAAAACACACTAGTGTATTATATTCCTTAATGTTTTGATTCACACACTTCCGTAGAAAATGTCAAAGTGAATTCTGAATACTTTTATCAGTTCATGAAAGCACCTCCACATCTAAGTGTTCACTGTGGCCTAGGTTAGCAGCTGGGATCTGGAGAGCGGTGAAATATTTGCTGTGCTCAACTGGGTGCTGCACATCTACAACAGGTGAGTCACATCCATCCCCACTTTAATGATGAATGCCCATCTGTTTATCCTGCAGTTTGACATGAATGTTAAAATCTTTTCTTGCTCACTTTAAATGTACCTGATTGTGTTTGTAACACACAGAGATCCTACCATGTCTTGAAAAGTGTCCTGAAAATGAGTCTTTTTGTATTTTTCAAGTATAGATTAGAATAGAGTAGGTTTATTTGACACTGTTCCGTTTTGGAACATTAGGTAGCACAGTTGTCTTCCTCCCACAGTCCAAAAACATGGGTATTAGGTCAGTTGTATACGATACCGTTCAATCTGGTGTCTGCGTGATTGTGTGTGTGTGTGTGTGTGTGTGTGCATGTGCATCGTTGTTTGTCTCTGTGCTGCCCTGTGATGGACCGGTGATCTGTCCAGGTAGTACCCCACCTCTCAGCCAATGACCATTGAAGATACGCATTGGCCCCTATGCAACCCTGCAAGGATGAGCAGGTATAGACAGTGGATGAATGGATGGATAGATATTTAAAAAAAGAGATTTGGTCAGTGTCACCATGGTGTCACCCCTTAATTTGCCACATCAAGCCATGAGTTAAATGTTTAAATCATCAGTGTCTGTTTGAAAGTTAGTTACTGAGTTAACTTAGAGTGACTGTGGAAACCTGCAGACACATGGACATTCAATAAGCATTTATAAGAGAGTATGATAGTTTATTTAAATGCAAGAATAGATTGTGTCCTAAGCGGCGTCTCATGAATAAGCATCATAGGTGTTTTACCAAGAACATGGAACAAACATCCACTTTTCTGGGAAATTCTATCCACAACCCTTGATTTTGTCACATTACAAGCAGAAGCTTAAATTTATTTTGGCAGATTTTATTTGATTTACTACTACAAAGCAGCAAATAATTGTACAGTGGATGGAAAAAGATAAATGGTAGGACAGTGTTTTCTAACCCTGGTTCTCAAGGCACACTGCCCTGGATGTTTTAGATGTTTCCCTGCTTTAACGTGCCTGATTCAGATGATTGCAGTTCAGCAAAAGCCTGTTAATCAGCCATCCGATGAAATCTGGTGTGCTGAAGCTTGGAAACATCTAAAACATGCAGGGTAGCGTGCCTTGAGGAGCAGAGTTGAAAAACATTGCTGAATAAGACACAGCAAATATGTGGAAGAAGGTGCTTTGGTTAGATTAGAGAAAATAAATTCATTTTTGGCCTAAAAAACTGAGAATGTTCTCAATACATCCTGGCTTTTTTTTATTCCTCCATCATCAAATCTAGTGTAATAATTAAACCAAGTATCCAGGTATGCTGGACGTTAAACAGTCAGTGTCTTTTTTTCGGCAGCCCAGATATGATGGGACATCCAGAGCTGGTCACGGAGAGGGAGAGAGCAGAGCTGGGACCTCTCATCCCCATCGAGGGGCTCGAGCAGCTGCAAAGCAAATATGTGCAGAGTGTCCGGGTGAGTCGATCAGCATCAGTTCTTCAACTTTACTCAGAATTTAATCTGTACTTTCTGCTGAAAACTCTGTACCAGTGAGGTTTGGACAGTTTTGATAAGAAGTTTCAGATGCTGCATCATTGCACAAAATGGAAGAAAAATTATTATTGGTTTGAAACGTGGGCCAAAATGGTCAAGCTGAGTCCACTTGAGGGGCGACAAACGTAAAAATTTTTAATTAGAAATGCAAAAACACTTCCATTGTAATTTTATTAATTTTAAAATAATTTTTACCTCCCTAAATGGGAGCATACAAAGTGATTAGATTTTTGTAGTAAAACTTTGCCATAAGGCAAAGTAAACATCTACCTTACCTTTTTTTGTTGTCTTTTTAAGGTCAAGAAAATGCATCGTCTATTGTCAGCAACAAGAACAGGATATGAGTCACTCTTTCTTCAAAAGCCTATGTTGTAGTTTATTAAATGGGGGCACCCATGTCTGCTTTTGAGTAAAAGTAGTTAAAAATACTCAGTTTCGTCCCTAAACTTTTATTTTTTTGGAAGATTAAAATTAGTGTATCTTTACCGAAAGGCCAGACTGGTGGGTGCAAATTCAGTCAGGTTCTCTTCCAAGTTTTTAAACAGGAGAGAACCAATTATAATTTTTTCTGTGTTTTTAAGGTACTTGCTAACATGAGAGACTAATGACATCTAGCATATCTCCCACTGTCATGGAAATAAAATATCTTCTTCCTTCCATAAGGATGAGGCTGAAGTCTGGATCGGTGTTTCTTATATTTTATTACAGTCAGTCTTGTATGTGAGTCCGTCTGGGCCAACGCTCGAACTCTCTCGCACCCCAGATGAAGTCTGCCCCCTCTGCAAGCAGCTTCTTCCTTCAGTCTCCAATTGTTATGTCCTCATTGCAAGGTTAACCAAAACACTCCTCACAGTAGACATAGGAGGCAAGGCAATTTTATTTGTATAGCCACTTTCAACAGCAGGGTAATTCAAGGTGCTAGAAGTCATTAGTCTATTATGCTAACCATGTAGCAAGTACATTAAAAAACACTGAAAAGAAAAAGGTTATTTAGGACCTCTGTAAACAGATTAGCATCCATTGGTTGGGTCTTCCAGCATTACAATCACCCCAAACACACAGCCAGGGCAACTAAACAGAGACTCCATGAAATGCGTTTCAAGGTCATGGAGATACTCAAACAGTCTCCAGACCTGATCCCAACAGAAAGGCTTTGGTGGGGAAGGGAAACTGCCCAGCAGGGACCTGGTGGGACGTGGTGGGTGGAAATGGGACAAGCCTTCTCTAACAGGCTTGTTTCTAGGATTGCCTTGTATTTAGATGTATCCATCTTACCATCAACTCTGACTAACTTCTGCCTGCTGTTGAAAAGCATCCCTGCAGCATGATGCTGCCACCACCACCCTGTTTTGGTAATTGGGTCAAAATGGTAAATTCTTGTCTAATTTAACCAGAGAACCTTCTTCCACATGTTTGCCTTATATTGTTCATCCCAAAGTACTAACATGACATCTCCTTTTACTTACAATTTATAGTTCTGCACTAATTTGTTTTGCTTTCAGTCTAGTTTAATGTGACAAAACGTTCGAGGCAGAATGAATACTTTTGGAAAACACAGCACTGACTTCCTTCCGTTTGCTTCTGTGGGTTTGCAGAAGAGTGTATCTGAGTGGATGCACAAAGCTCTGCAGGTGGAGCTGCAGGACTGGCAGAGAGATCAGGAGCCAGATACAGACCATGAAGGATTCTACCAAACCAGTTTGCCCACCATCATCACACAAGTGAGTTTTCTGCACAAACATGAGATACCGTGCTAAGGTCTTGAGTCATCCTTCATTTTTTTATGTTTTCCTTCTTTTATCTTATAGTATTTAAATCCAGATAACAAAAGACAATAGGTGGTCGAGTTACACCGTCTCTTAAAATGTTGCTTGAGAGATTAAATTAAAAACCCAATAATCTGATCATAGTTATCTATATCTGTATGATCTACTCTCAGGATCCGCCCACTGTAAAGATATTATGTGCTTACAGCTTTGTAAAAATGCTTCCAGCTGTTTTCAGGCTGAATAATTTGTGTCACCGTGTTTATCGGCTGCCAGATGCTGGAGGAGAACGCCAGAGTGGCTCTGATGATTGGGGAATCACTGCGAGATCAGACCATACAGATGGGGCTGTACGAGATAGAGAACCTCCTCAACAGGTGTGTTGTTCAGGAAGAGCTTGCCTCAACATTCATACACCTCCATGTTTGATTCTTGGCTATTAAAGCTTTTTCTCTATCCTACTTCTGGTTCTTCTGGTCATGTATTCATTCAGATTTGAAGCCTTGTTCTATTCAAACAAGAAAATGCATGTTTTAATATAACCTTCAGGTTTCGGGAAGCTCTGGTTGAATTTGGGAAGGAGCACCGCAGGGATCCAACTCACAACAAAAATAAGTTCTACCTCCACTACCTGCTGGCTTCTATCAGCAACTGCATCATCCTCAAGTAAGACTTGTTCTGGTTTTAAACCTTCCCGACATTGTACTCTACGCTTCTAAGTACAGCATCCTCTTGTGCTCAATGCAGAAAGTCCACAGAGAGTCTGCAGCAGCAGCAGTCCTCCCGCTCTGCAGGACAGTTCTCTCGGACTCCCCCCAACCCTCTGGCAGCTCTGGACCGGGCGGTGCGGCGGGCATGTCGCCTGGTGATGGATCAGCTGTTGCTGGAACTTCAGCCCTTCCTACCTGGTCTGCTGACCCGACCCTGGCTGGTCCAGGGAGATCCCGTCCCAAAACTATGCAGCGTCCTGGAAAGTCACTTGGAGTTGTATGGGCGAGTACGGCCACCCTGCCAGCAGGTGACTAAATCACTGTGCAGACTTTGCTTTGAGAAGTATTCATTGCCTTAAGCTTTTTAACATTCAAACTTTAATAAGATTTCATGTGAAAGACCCAAGGTAGTGCATAATTTTGAAATTATGGACAATGAAAGACAGTTGTCATGTTTACAAATAAATATCTGAAAAGTTGGCATGCATATATACTCAGTCATATTTACTCCGATGCCCCTAAATAATATCCAGACCTTGCAACAACAAAAAAATCACTTAATTTACAAAGAGAGTCCAACAATTGAATCTGGGCATAAATCTAGTTCATCTTTCAAGGCCTTAGAGGTTTGTTAGAGAACTTTAGTAAACAAAGAGCACAATGAAGACCAAGGAACACTACAGCAGGTCAAGAAGAAGGCTCTGGAGAAGCAGGGTTAGGTTATTTAAAAAGCATCCCAACTGTTTAAGATCTCATGGATAATGCCTGTTAGATCCTGCAAGAGATTTGAGACTGGGACCGAGATTCAACTTCCAGCAGGATAACGATCCTAAACATACAGCCAGACCTGTAATGGACGGGTTTAGATCAAATCACATACATGTATTACAATGACCCAGTTGTTTCCCGAAGGAGAACAACATTTACTCTGCATATGTTGAGTCATAACCCAGTTCTGTTTCATGTGACCGCAGCGGCTGCAGGAGGAGGCCCAGTGGCTGATGGTGGTGGAGTACGTCCGGGCCATGATGCAGAAGAAGCTTGTGTGTCGGAGCAGCGAGGAGAGGAGCCAGCTGGCTCAGCAGATGCTTCAGGATGACCAGTTGCTCAGGGAAGTCTTCCACAGCCTGGTAAGGATATTAACTCATTATATTAACCAAATCATTTTGTACCTATTCCTGTCCAAAATACAACATTTCTTAGCTAATGAAAACCAGTGTTCTCAAAATAACTTTTTTTAAATGCATATTTTAACACATATAGTGAAAGAAATTATAAAACTGGATAACAGGAAACCAAATGAAGAAAAGATAGGCCAAAATCTAACAACAGCAAATGAACAGTATCAGAAAGTCTCATGTTTAAGAGAAAGTAAAACAAATCCATCAAAGAGCTGTTCCTTTAGTTCAGGGGTGCCGAAGTCCAATTCTCAAGGCTACTGTCTCCAACATTTAGATAGATCTCTTCTCTAAAAAACCTGAATCAAAAGAATGGCTCGTTTTCATGCCTCTGCAGAGCTGAATGACTGAATGCTGATAAAGAAATAGACTTTTGACTCATGTGTGTTGGAGAAGGAATGCATCTAAAAGTTGCAGGATAGTAGGTCTCTATGACTGGACTTGGGCACCCCTGCTTTACTTGAACCCTTTGCAGCACCCTCCACTCCAGTTAAAGATATGTAAAAGCCTTAAAATAAATTAATCTTATAGCAAAAGCTTAAGTTTCCATTTTCTTCATGTGGTGTAAAATATACTAAGGGCATAAATATTAAGTAAACCAGAGACCCCATTTCTTTTAGCTACTAATGGGAAAGACAAGCGAATATGCCATCCAAGTGAGGCAAGGCAAGTTTTTTAAATATGAATAAAGAATACCATTAATACAGAAGGAAATCCAAGGTGGTTTACATGACACTAAAAGAACAACAGAAAGAAAAGAAAAAAGCATTGCATAAAAGAAAAAAGGTGTAAAAATACAGATATTAGAGGCACAAAAGCAACCAATGTTTCAGACAGTTTATTTGTCAGTTGTGCAGATTTGGGCTGGTCTTCATAGATCAGAAAATGGCTACGACAAGATAGCTACTCAACTAGACTTGGTCATACAGCGAGAGTAATATTTATAAAGAATTAGTCAACCGGAAAAGCTGGACACAGGCCTGTGTTTACAAAGCTCATCTTAGGAATGCTATCTAAATCCCACCTCACTGTTTTGGATTGATCCCAGGAAAAATACTTTTCTCTCCTGCCATCACAAATGTAAATATTTGAAATGTGCTCAAACTGTGTTGCAGATGAGTCTCAGTACCACAAAAACACCCCAAAATCTGTGTTTTTACTTAAGGACCCGAGAAGAAAAAATATATTTTTCGCCAAATCTTAAGTGCAGAATGATTGAAAGTTCTCATTGGTCCCTCCTACTGCAGCATTTGTATAGAATCGCTATGAAACATGACATAAGAAAAAGGTTTCAGATGATGATAATGTGTGAGAAACAAAGTTTTCTCACATGTCTTCAGAAGCTGATCATAGGAGGGAATTTCAGGTGGAGTTGCCTGAAACGAGACCAGAAGTTTGTGCACAAAATAAAACAGGAAGTTCAAATAGGAAACACAACTAGATATCTGCAATATAAGACTCATCCAAAATGTTTGCAATAAAAGCTGGTTGTCAAGTGGCTAAACTGAAGGAACAGGATAGTATGGCACACTGTACAACTACCGTATTAGTAACAACGGCAACGGGTCGTCTAAACTGATGCCTTCAAGTTGAGGTGTTTTCTTTATTTCATAATAGAAATAATAGAAGCTCAGGAAAGTTGAATAACTGTATCCGTCTGCAGTCATTCGCAAACACGGTGGAGGATGTATCATGAGTTGAGGCAGCATTTTATACCACATTGTTTTTGTGGATATGGAAATTGTTAAGGACAAAAACACTGTGTTGAATATTTTGCCAGAAGGCGAAATAAAAAGCCCCTCCACCTCATCTTCAATGGTTTCGGTTTTCGTGATGACAAAAATCCCAGATTTTATACCATCTTAACAGAAAACCAAATAGCAGAGCTTTGTTAGGGTACAAGTTCCTTTTGTGTCTGTAAAACCCAAACGGGTGCCTCTCTGTCTCGGCAGGAGAGTGAGGTGTCGGCTCCTGAAGTGAATCCTTTGGCTTTACTCCCCATCCTGGCTGACTTCATCCGTCTCAAAGATCCAAACATGCTCACTCTGGAGGTTTCCGGACTTGCAGCCAAATATCCAGACATCAGGTAACCCTTTCCCACATAAAACGATGTATCCATATGCAGAACTGATCTCATTCATGTTTATGGCATGATGGTATGTATGTAGCACAATGTTGTTCCTATTAAATACATGTAATTTCTACTAAATCTGATTGATCTCAGACTAATTGGCTGCAGAGTGTAGCCATAATTCTATCTGTGGTAGAAATCAAACATGGCACATCACCCCTAATATTCCATCCCCATTGTGACACTTGATCATGGCAGCATCATGCTGTGGGGACACTACTGTTTCATTGAGGGAACCTGATCAGATTTGATGGGAAGCTGG